>JAKCOX010000082.1:2291111-2723775 GCA_022605575.1 Laterallus jamaicensis coturniculus
AGGGAGAGAGCAGAGAGGGGAGGGGAGGGAGAGAGCAGAGAGGGGAGGGGAGGGAGAGAGCAGAGAGGGGAGGGAGAGCAGAGAGGGGAGGGGAGGGAGAGAGCAGAGAGGGGAGGGAGAGCAGAGAGGGGAGGGGAGGGAGAGAGCAGAGAGGGGAGGGAGGGAGAGAGCAGAGAGGGGAGGGAGAGAGCAGAGAGGGGAGGGAGAGAGCAGAGAGGGGAGGGAGAGAGCAGAGAGGGGAGGGGAGGGAGGGAGCAGGGAGGGAGAGAGCAGGGAGGGGAGGGAGAGAGCAGAGAGAGGAGGGGAGGGAGAGAGAGAGCAGAGAGGGGAGGGAGAGAGAGAGCAGAGAGGGGAGGGAGAGAGAGAGCAGAGAGGGGAGGGAGGGAGCAGAGAGGGGAGGGAGGGAGCAGAGAGGGGAGGGGAGGGAGGGAGCAGAGAGGGGAGGGGAGGGAGGGAGCAGGGAGGGGAGGGAGGGAGCGGGGAGGGAGAGAGCAGGGAGGGGAGGGAGAGAGCAGGGAGGGGAGGGAGAGAGCAGGGAGGGGAGGGAGAGAGCTGATAAGGGAGGGAGAGAGCAGGGAGGGGAGGGAGAGAGCAGGGAGGGGAGGGAGAGAGCAGGGAGGGGAGGGAGAGAGCAGGGAGGGGAGGGAGAGAGCAGGGAGGGGAGGGAGAGAGCAGAGAGGGGAGGGAGGGAGAGAGCAGAGAGGGGAGGGAGGGAGAGAGCAGAGAGGGGAGGGAGGGAGAGAGCAGAGAGGGGAGGGAGGGAGAGAGCAGAGAGGGGAGGGAGGGAGAGAGCAGAGAGGGGAGGGGAGGCAGAGAGAGAGCAGAGAGGAGACGGGAGGGAGAGAGCAGAGAGGGGAGGGGGAGGGAGAGAGCAGAGAGGAGAGGGGAGGGAGAGAGAGAGCAGAGAGGGGAGGGGAGGGAGAGAGCAGAGAGGGGAGGGGAGGGAGATCAGAGGGGAGGGGAGGGAGAGAGCAGAGAGGGGAGGGGAGGGGAGGGAGAGCAGAGAGGGGAGGGGAGGGAGAGCAGAGAGGGGAGGGGAGGGAGAGCAGAGAGGGGAGGGGAGGGAGAGCAGAGAGGGGAGGGGAGGGAGAGAGCAGAGAGGGGAGGGGAGGGGAGGGAGAGCAGAGAGGGGAGGGGAGGGAGAGCAGAGAGGGGAGGGGAGGGAGAGCAGAGAGGGGAGGGGAGGGAGAGCAGAGAGGGGAGGGGAGGGAGAGAGCAGAGAGGGGAGGGAGAGAGAGATAGAGCAGGGAGGGGAGGGGAGGGAGGGAGGGAGCAGAGAGGGGAGGGAGGGAGAGAGCAGAGAGGGGAGGGAGGGAGAGAGCAGAGAGGGGAGGGAGGGAGGGAGAGAGCAGAGAGGGGAGGGAGGGAGAGAGCAGAGAGGAGAGGAGAGGGGAGGGAGAGATAGCAGAGAGGAGAGGGAGAGAGAGAATGGGATAAAGGAAATGAAAATGAAGATTCCAACTGTTCCCCTCAATCAGTCCAGAAGGAAATCCCCAGTCCAACACAAGCCTGCATTTTAACTCTGATTAAAAGGTAGGACTTAAGCACCCATAGTTGCTTCATGGTTTCTAGAAGCAACAGACCCACCCAACACAGCCCAGTTCAGAGGTACCCATCCACGCACGGTCTTTTCACCATGAGTATTTGTTGAGGTAACCAAACAGGAAGCTACATCTCCTGAAACCACCCAACAAGCAAACCTGGTCTGTCCCACTGTCAAAACATCCACCTGGTACCAAGAGACCTACCGCAGACAGGCTGAGGAGCGACTCGTGTGTCAGCGACTTGTCCCATCCCTGGGCTATAAGCTGCTCCTACAAACAGGAAAGAGCTCATTCAGCTAAGTAACAGAGAGGAGAAAGATTCTGATTGCCTTCAGTTTTGATGTAAACTGGTGAAGGAGAACACAAGTTTGTCAGCAACGTGGGCTATTAGAACCACTGTTGTGGTCTCCCCTCAGCTGAGAGCTGGGCACCACACAGCCGCTTGTTCTTTAAGAGGGAGTGGGCCAGGGGGAAAGGGAGGGGGAAGAAAACCCCAGAAACCAAAACCTTGCAGGCTGGGATGAAGGTAATTTACTGGGAGACCAGAGAGAAACATGTAATAACAGGACTTTAGAGCAAGATATATGAAATCAGTGATGCACAAGGCAGTGTCTCACCAAACTGCACAGGTTAGGCTGTACAGAGCTGTCCAAAAACTGGAACATCCCCAAAACCATGCAGCCTGCTCCTCCCCATACCAGCCCCCTTTTATACTGAGTGTGACACAATTGGCATGGAATAACCCCTCTGGCCAGTTCGGGTCACCTATCCTGGCTGTGTCCCCTCCCTTCTCATTAGTGGGGAAATATGAACATCTGAAGAGTTCCTGACTCCCTGGCAACAACTAAAACATCAGTGTGTTATCAGCACTGCTCCCATCCCAACTCCCAAAGATGGCACTCCATCTGCTGCAAGAAAGACATGAACTCTATCCCGGCCCAAACCAGGACAGCTGCAGGTGTTACAAAAGCAGTTACTAAAATTTACATCAAGAAGTCTTTCCAGAAAACTCCTGGGAGAACAGCAGGCGGTGAGGCTGGGTAGAGGTGTCTCAATAAAATGTCAGACAGCATCCAAGAGGGCATTCACACAACCTTCCATCACATAGGAAAGGTGAAGGACAGTACAACTTCTGCCTTTTGTGTTCAATCATTCATTAATTTAAGGCTATATGCAGAATTCTGACACAGAATTTACCTCGGGGAATCAGCTGCGCCTGTGAGGAGCTGCCTGCATAATCTGACAACGCCTCACAAGCAGCACAAGATACTCTGAGCTAATGCAGTTCTCAGTGATAGAAGAGAAAGCATCCTTGCTTCTCTCATAGGATGTCCTGGGGAGACACCACGAATACAAGAGGAACAACTGGAGTTCAGCAACACTTTGTCCTGTTAGCCCAAGAGCTCAGGAAGCTTCAGGGATCTGCCTCCAACTGCTATGTTGGGCCTGACCAATTCTGACCCTGCCATCCCATCCCAAGTGCCTTGTTAGAAAATTCCTTCCATCTACCTCAGCTAACTGGACTTTGACTTTGAGTTCACAAGCTTTGTCTTGCAGGAACTTGAACTGTGGGGATCGGATGCCACCTTTCAAATGTTCTTCTTCTAGAAGTTGCTCTGTTTTTTTAAGATCCCTTAAAAAAAGAAAAAAAAAACACAAGAAAAAGAAACAAACTTTTGCATGCAAGGACATACCAGTGTACAAATACTGCTTAATTATCTATGCTTAAGCTAAACCCTGTTATATGACCACCACCACAAGGGGAAGAAGGGGGAAAACCCCGCCTTGCATTTCCCTGTAAGATTTCCCATTAGAAACACCCACAGCTGTTACACCCAGATTCCCAAATACCACGGCAATAGAAAAGATGCCCAAAGGCCAAGGGGAAAGCTGTCTGCATAAAAGCTGTGAGTACCAGTCTTCTGTGTAATTCCCCAAATTCTGTCAGACACGTGTTGCACAAGCTAACTCATGATCAAAAAGAGGGGTCAGGGGGAAGATGCACTAAGCACCCAGGTCTGGTGTCTTTCCTACAAGCAGCATCACAATTACTACCTTAAAGGACAAGTACCATGAGATGGGAATGGGGCTGTGGAGATACCTGGGCCGATCCCCAATCAAGGCAGGGGTTCATCCCACACTTGGCAAAGCACTTCAGATTTCATCATCTAGGGAATGGACTCAATACCAGTTAAAGGAAATTTTTACCTAAGAACAGTTATTCTTTACCTGACTCCTTCTCTCTGACTACAGAGTCCATGCTAAATCAGGTATGCCCTCAACCTCAAAGGCACCTGGTGGAAAAAGCCTGTCTCTTACCAGAAAATTGCTGGTAAACCATTCTTGGTGTGAAATAACAGGTTCAATAGCATGACAAATCCCTTTTGATTACTGCATGTGTCCATCACACACGGCTTTTGATAGATACTTCCAAATATTGTGAATTAGAAACGTGTCAAACCCCTGGAAATTCAGTTATCCCTGTCGTCTCAGCTGATGTTCCACACGGCTGAGATCAACATCTTGACATCTTTTACACCTTTTCCTTTTCTCAGCCCTCACTCACATCTTTAACTGCTCCTCAAGCACCAGTACTGCAGACAGGTCTTTATGCATGTTCCTCAGTTCCACTTCCAGCTCCCTGTTTCTGGATTCTGTAGCGTACAGCTCCGCAGACATGTCATTGATGGCACAGAAGAGACTGGTGAGAAGAGAGTTGCAGGGGGAATGCTCAGAGTCAGCTTGTCTGAAACTCAGAATTATTACCATTTCTTCCACACTTTCCACAAACAGCTTTGTTGTCTGATTGTTCTCACACTATGATACACCTGGTAACTGCCAGGTTATTTTAGAGGAGGGAAGTAAAGTAAGCCACTGAGGATATTTGCCAGGCTAGGGAGAAGGGCTCAAGAAGACCAGACTAAGAGCGGCCATTTCTCTGTGGCTAGGTAAGCAGAAAAAGAACGAAACATGAAGGCTGGAAAAGACCTTTGAGATCATCAAGTCCAACCTTCAGCCCTGCACCACCATGCTAAGCCATCTCCCATTTACCCTTTTTTGAACACCCCCAGAGTCTGTAACTCCACCACCTCCCTGGGCAGCCTGTTCCAGTGCTTCACCTCTCTTTCAAGAGAGGAAATTTTTCCTAATATCCAATAATCCGAACCTCCCCTGGTGCAACTTGAACCCATTCCCTCTTCTCCTGTCACTAGTTCTTAGGGAGGAGAGGCCAACACCCATCTCGCTACAACCTCCTTTCAGGTAGCTGTAAAGCAGGGTAAGGTGCCTCAGCCTCCCCTTCTCCAGGCTGAACAGCCCCAGGTTCCTCAGCCTCTCATCATAAGACCTGTTCTCCAGACCCCCCATCAGCCCAGTTGCCCTTCTCTGATCCCTCTCCAGGACCTCAATCTCCTTCCTATACTGTGATGCCCAAACCTGCACACAGTACTCGAGGTGCAGACCCCCAGAGCTGATGTGGGGTAAGATCACCTTCTGGCCCCACTGGTCACACTGTCCTGACACCAGCCAGGATGCTGTTGGCCCTTGGCTACCTGGGCACACTGCTGGCTCACATTCAGCCGGGTGTAGACTAACACCCCCAGGTCCCTCTCTGCTGGGCATCTCTCCAGCCCCTCTGCCCCAAGCCTGAAGCACTGCCAGGGGTTGTTGTGGCTAATGTGCAGGACCCAGCACTTGGCTTTGTTGAAACTCACACCACTGGCTTGGGACCATCAATCTGTCCTGTCCAGGTGCCTCTTGCTGAGCCTCCCTGCCCTCCAGCAGATCAACACCTCCACCCAGCTTAGGGTTGTCTGACACTTTGCTGAGGGTGTGCTCTATACCCTCATCCAAATCATCAATAAAGATGTTAAAGAGGAGCAGCCCCAGCACTGAGCCCTGGGAAACACCATTCATGACCAGCCACCACCTGGATTCAACTCTTGTTTAACACAACCCTTTGGACGTGGCCACTCAACCAGTTTCTTATCCATCCAAGCCATGAGCAGCCGGCTTCTCTAGGAGAATGCTGTGGGAAACTGTGTCAAAGGCCTTGCTAAAGTCAAGGCAGGCAACATCCCCAGCCCTTCCCTCATCCAATAGACAGGTCACCCTGTCACAGAAGTAGATTAGGTTAGTCAACTTTCCTGCCTTCCTGAACCCATGCTGACCGGCCCTGATCACCTGCTTGTCCTCCATGTATCACATAATGCTAGTTAGGGTGATCTGCTCCTTCACCTTCCCCAGAATTGAAGTCAAACTAACAGGCCTGTAATTTCCCAGACTGTCCTTCTGACCCTCCCTATATATGGAGGGTTATGTTGGCAGATTTCAACCTGCTGGTACCTCTCCTATCAGCCAGGATCCCTTACCTGGTCTTAGTTAATGAAAGGAGAGAGAAGAAAGAGGAGCTGAGGCTGAAAGAATATCTACAGTTCCCCAGGCCTCATCTAAGCAGTGTGAAAGCTGCTCTAGCTTCTGCTACCTGGCACAACAGCTCTAAAGGCAGCATCCTGAAGCCACTGACCACGAGAGAAAAAAAAAAAGGAGGGGGGATTTAACTCTAAGACCCCACTCAGTCCTCAGAAATTTCCTTTTCTGGGATAATCACAAGTTAGTCCTTTGTGCTCAGTTCCTGTGTCTTACAAAGCTGACCAAGGGGTGTAAAAGAAGCAGGACAAGGAAGATTCCTGTTGTGAAAGTGAAGTTTGAAACTGCTGAATTGAACGACCAGAGGGAGGCAGCACTGAGCCACGCTCCTGATGCACAACAGGGATAATTACCTGGTAAGAGATGTGTCCTTGGTTTCAAGTATTATCGCACTCTCTACTATGAATCTGAGGTACTCGTTGACTTTGCTGGGCAGACTGTATATGGAGAGACCCAAGCAGCCTTCAAGAACTCCCTGTAGATAGTTAGCTGGGAAAAAAAAAGCAAACAACCCAAAATAGTATTTTTTTTAATGTATTACCCTCTTCTTAAGGCCTAGAGGGAACCCACTCTTCACATGCGTGTTAAAAATGTATTATGGTACCCTGAACCACTCACTTGCTTCAACCCCTCACTTGCATTATCTCTCACTCTAGATTCCTCAAGCACTTTCCTTAGCAGTGGATTAACACCAGCGCAGACTCTTAAATCAGCTGTAGCTTCCCCATCTATCCAGCCAGTATTTCAATAGCATGCTGCTCAGCTGAGTGGGCTAGGAGGCTTTAGCAATTAATCTGCTTGTCTGTATTTACAGCCTACTCAAGATGACTTTAAAATCTGCTCTTCACCAACCTTATGTCACTGTAAATTTTGCTCAAAAGAAAGCACAGGAGCTGCCCAGCAGCTGTACCAGAACAAAACCCGAGTTCATTCCAATTAGACATATTTTAAGATCTTAACAATAATGATCTTCAGCATCACTACCAAGACAGAACAGAGAAGCACAGCTTCAAACTCACCTTTGTTCTTATATTCTGTTGCCTGCTGTTTCATGCACTTAATCAGCAAAGAAACATCCCTGTCTCTGGCTTCACTGATTTCTGCAAGCCCATACAAAATATCAATGACCCTTCCATTCACTTCGTATTCTGGAATAGGCTCATTCTGATATATTTTATTTAACCATGAAGCAACCTGCCAGAGAAGAAAGTAAACAGTCATGCAAAATGACAGAAAATAGCTAACAGCTGTGTGAAATGTAAAGTTCTGGAAGCTTTACTGTGGTGGGTTGACAGAGGCTGGGAGACAGGTGCCCCCCAAAGCTGCTCTATCACTGCCCTCCTCAGCTGGGCAGGGGAGAGGAGACCGAACAGAAGGCTCCTGGGTCAGGATAAGGGCAGGGGATCACTCAGCAGTGACTGTCATGGGCAGAACTGATTCAACTTGGTATAAAATTCATCTCATTTACTACCAATCAAATCAGAGTCAAGTAATGAGAAATAAACCCAAAATTTAGACCTTCCCCCCACCCTTCCTATCTGCCCGGGCTCAACTTCACTCCCCATTTTTCTCCCTCCCCCTCAAGCAGCACAGGGGGATGGGGATGGGGGTTGGGGTCAGTCCATCACACGCTCTCTGCTGCTCCTTCCTCCTCAGGGGAGGACTCCTCACACTCTGCCCCTGCTCCAGCGTGGGGTCCCTCCCACAGCAGACAGTCCTCCATAGACTTCTGTAACATCAATCCTTCAGTTCTTCCCCAACTGTCACAGTGCTGCTCCCTTCCATGGGGTGCAGAACTTCAGGTCCACACTGCTCCAGTCTGGTCCCCCAGGGAATCACAAGTCCCCCCAGCAAACCTTCTCCTGTGCAGGTCCCTCTCAACTGACTGCAGGTCCTGCCAGGAGCTTAATCCAGTACAGGCTTCCCATCAGGTCACAGCATCCTTCAGGCGACACTACTTGCTCCACTCTGGGGCCTCTCCACAGGCTGCAGGTGGGATCTCTGCTCCCCATCATCTTCCATGGGTTGCAGGGGAACAACCTCACCATGGTCTTCTCCACAGGCTGCAGGGAATCTCTGCTCTGGTGCTTAGAGCATCAGTCAGCAAGGCAATGAGTGACAGTGATCACTGGGTAAGCTCAGGGTCTGAGCAAGAGATCAGTCTGTACAGAAAGGCTCCCAAGATCCGGGCACACTGTACAGCTCCCTCAAGCCATGGCAATAACCTGGAATATCACCCAAGTTTCTCCTCCTCCTGACACCACACACACCACATCCCACACTCACCCACCCCCAGCCTTAAAAGGGGTGCAGGAAGCTACTTGCTGCCCACTAATATGGTGCAGGCAGGCAAGTGGGAGGCCTTTGGCCAGCCAGTCCAATTGGCAGAGGAAGGAACAGGAGCTCAGCCAGCTGACAGGTGAGTTTGGCTGGTGAGCGTCACTAATCTCTGGTAAGGAATTGAGTGATGCCACACAAAAATAGTGTGGCCAGTATGTCTGGGGAGGGGATTGTGCTCCTGTACTCAGCACTGGTGAGGCTGCACCTCGAGTGCTGGGTCCAGTTCTGGGCCCGTCACCATATGAAGGACATCGAGGTCCTGGAGTGTGTCCAGAGAAGGGCAGCCAGGCTGGGGAAGGGGCTGGAGGGAAAATCCTCTGAGGATACAGTGGCTGAGGGAGCTGGGTGTGTTCTGCCTGGAGAAGAGGAGGAAAGACCTTATCATGGCCTACAATAACCTGCCAGGAGGGTGCAGAGAGGTGGGTGATGGTCTCTTGAGCCAGGGGACAGGAGATGGGACAAGGGAAAATGACCTCAAGCTGTGCCAGGGCAGGGTCAGCTCAGATGGGAGGGAAAAGTTCTTCCCTGAAAGAGCTGTCAGGGCCCGGAACAGGCTGCCCAGGGAGGGAAGGATCCTCCTTCTTGCCCTTTTTGAAGACTGGAGTGACATTGGCTATCCTCCAGTCTTCAGGTACCTCCCCTGTTCTCCAAGACCTGTTGGAGATGATAGAAAGTGGCTCAGCAGTCACCTCTGCCAGCTCCATCAGCACACACGGAAGCATCCCATCAGGACCCATGGATTTGTGTGCATTGATCCCTGAGACACTCCTGGGCCACCCCCACCTCAACCAGAGGAAAGCTGTTCATTTCCCAAACTCTCTCTCTTTCTTCCAGGGTCTGGGATGCACCAATCCTGAGCTTGGAAGAAGTGCTGTTTAAATGCTACCCAGCTCTCACAGGCTCCCTTACCCTCTAACAGCCTAGCCCCATGACACAGTTCCTATTCGGTCCTGGAAGAGACCAAAGTTTGCTCTTCTAAAGTTCAGGGTAGCGATCCGACTTTTTTGGTTTGCTTCTTCCACTCAGGATCTTGAACTCGCCATCTCACGGTCGCTTTGTCCCAAGCTGCCCCTGACCTTCACTTCCCTAATGAGCCCATCCTTGGTGGTTAGAACAAGATCCAGGACCCCCCACCGCCCCCCCTCTGTTGGCTCTTCCACCATCTGTGGCAGAAAGGAAGGGATGAATGGAAGCAGGTACGTGGCAAGGGCAGTAGCAGGGTGCCTTCTGTGCCTGTCCTTTCTCCCCAAGCTCCCCTGAGTAATAGATACGAGGCCCTGCTGGAAGGTGACCAGCCAGATCATGAGGTGGCTGACAGGATAACTGTTCCTGAGGTAGCGTTCCCTAGGACAAGGCCCCCTAAGCAGACCATCAAAACAGCCTCTGGGTGGACAGAGCCTTCGCTGCTGCAAATCCCACCCACAACATGTCGCCTGCCGCCCAGCTCTCATGGAAATGGCGAGGGAAAGCCGCGGGCTCCTTTCGACCCCTAAACCGCGCCCGCCCGAGCGCCAAACAGGCGGAGCGAGGATGCCCAGGGGCAGCACAAGCCCCTCCGGGTGCCCGGAGCGGAAGGGTACAGAGAGAGGAGGCCGAAGGCGATAACGCTCCGAGCCGGCACCTGCAGAGCCCCGTCCCCGCTCAGCTCAGCCCCGCGCCGCCGGGCCCTGGGGCAGGCAAGCAGCAGCTCCCCAGGCGGGTGAGGGGCACACGGAACCCGCTCTACGGCGTCCCCAGGATCCGGCCGCCGCTACCTCCTCATACGCCGCACCGGGAAGGGAGAACCGGGCCCCATCCCCACCATTACCCGCTTTCCCTTCTCCTCCGCGGTGATTTCCCGCCTCGGTCCCTGCGCATTCGCCGGTGAAGACTCTGGTCCCGCCGCCGCTGAAGGCGCCAAAAAAGCTGCAGGTTCCGGAGACCCTGCTCCCGCCGCCGCCATGTTTGCTGGGACTGGGAGCGCGGGGAGGAGCGAGCCCGGCCCCTCCCCATTCCCTCCTTTGAAATCCTTGGGAAGGCACACAAAACAAACCGAAATATTAAAAAATGAAATATACATAGAAATAAATCCGTCCCGATTTGCTACCTGCGGCCAATGCGTCTGCCACGGCGGGTAGAGATACCCTGTGTGCTCTGAGAGAATCTGCTGCTCCGCTGTGCCCGGCGCTGGCAGGAGGAAAGGCTGAGGCTCAGGGGGTCTTATTAATGTTTAGAAATATCTCAAGTGTGGGACACAGGGGAAATAGCCAGCCTCTTCTCAGTGGTCTGTGGGGACAGGACAAGGGGCAATGGCCACAAAGTTGGAGCACAGGAAGTTCCACACCAATATGGGGAAGAACTTCTTCTGGTGAGTGTGACAGAGCCCTGGCACAGACTGCCTAGAGAGGTTGTGGATTCTCTTTCTCTGGAGATATTCAAGACCCATCTGGACACCTACCTTTGCGACCTGTCCTAGGGAACCTGCTTTGGCAGGGGGGTTGGCCTCAATGCTCTCTGGAGGTCCCTTCCAACCCCTATGATTCTGTGATTCTGTGAAGAGAGAGAGAGGTGGAAAAAAAGGAAGGTAAAGGTGCAGTAGCTATCACCACGGAGCTGTGGCGTCCCATCAGTCTGAATTGACTTCATGTCAGGTAGGGAATTCTGTTTGATGCTGGTTGTCACGGCTCCTTTATTGAAGTGCATTGCTCCTTCTGATAATCAATACTCGCCACTCGGTGGTGGTCCTCAGGCCCAATATGGTTTGACATTCCTTAATTGTGAAGGTGGAAGCAAAGGTGCAGTATGCAATAGCCATATGTCAATTGAGGGGACACCAAATGTCCAGTTTCTCCCCTTATCATCTGCCCACACTTTGCACTTTAGAACATCAAGTCCCAAAAGATTAAGTGGAGACAGTCCCACAACCATGGTTACTGAGGTGGCTGCATCCTCCCCAGTTACCCGTAAACCAACACTAGCCAAAAGCATCTGCCACAGGCATTTGTCGTCTGGACAAGGTGATGCTGCTTTGTAAACCATCTTCAGTTCTAAGTGTGGAAATTTGGTTTCTGGTGTCTACCAAAAATGTTATTGGTCCTAACAGGTTTTACAAAAAAAGTAATCAGTAAATCACCTCGGTGGTTTTCAGTGAGCCTTCTGATACATATCTACCCTTCACCTCCCTGCTAACTACAAGGGGCGAAGGAGCTAGTTTCCAGGTGGCCTGGGGAAGGAGGTTAAATCCAATAAGGGAGCACTAGAAGCAGGATTCTCGGCCTTGATTTGTGGATTTCTAGGCCATCCTAGTACTAACCACAGACCATTACATTTGTTTCCTACACCTTTGCCACCAGATGGTGTTACAGAGAATGTTTCTCTATTGTTGCTTGGGGGAAATGTCAATTCTATGCGTCTCAAAACTTTTGAATCCTGTTTGGCGTGCAAAGCAGCCACAGGGCCATAAGCTCTTTCCAAGTCCATATTTTCTTTTCCTGAGGTTGACTGAGGTCACAATTTCTTCTAATGCGGCGAGGAGAGCTCTGACTAGCCAGGCAGTTAGCCCGCCTGCCCTCTTGGCAGAGGAAGCAAGGGAGCTCAGCCAAGACAGGTGAGGGTCACTAATCTTTAGTAAGAAATCGGGTGATGGTGTATACCCAGCAGAGGGCTATGACCCCAACACCTTCCAATGTGGAAGAAGGAACCCAGTTCAAACAACCACAGAAGCATGTAGCAGTGCAGGTGTTGGGGTGCAAGGAATGTCACAGCATGCTTGCAGCAGGAGGCAGCTCTGATCATGGCTAGGTGCTGTGTGAACAGATAAGGGATCTCAGCCAAGCAGCATACCTACAAGAAGACGTAGGTGCACTCAAAGATAAACTAGACAGACTCATGAGCATCAGGGAGGCTGAAATGGAGATAGATCGGATGAGCCAGGTTCTGTCCTCTCAGCCACAGAAATGTGAGTACCCAGTAGATAGCGTCCAGGACCAGAGTGACCCTGTACCCTGCCCTAGACAGGACAGTATAAATGAAAGGGATGAATGGAAGCAGGTATGTGGCAAGGGCAGTAGGAGAGTGCCTTCCATGCCTGTCCTTCTTCCCCAAGTTTCCCTGAACAATAGATACGAGGCCCTACTACAAGGGAACCAGCCAGATAATAACAGAATCACAGAATTGTAGGGGTTGGAAGGGACCTCGAGAGATCATCGAGTCCAATCCCCCTGCCAAAGCAGCTCCCTAGCTCATATTACACAGACAGGCATCCAGATGGGTCTTGAATATCTCCAGGGAAGGAGATTCCACCACCTCCCTGGGCAGCAATGAGATGGCTGACAGGATAACTGTTCCTGAGGTAGCGTTCCCTAGGACAAGGCCCCCTAAGCAGACCATCAAAACAGCCTCTGTTAAGAAGAAAAGATGGGTCATTGTCTTAGGGGATTCCCTTCTGGACAGAACTGAGGGCCTGATCAGTAGACCAGACCCTTTACATAGGGAGGTTTGCTGTCTTAAGAGAGCCTCAGTTAGGGACTTAACAAAGCAACTCCCAACCTTGGTCAGGCGGATGGATTATTATCCACTTTTAATTTTCCAACTGGGTAGTAATGAAATACATAAAAGAAAACTGAGGACCATTAAAAAGGATTTAAGGGCCCTGGGACGCATGTTACGAGGAACTGGAGCACAGGTAGTGTTTTCCTCAGTCATTCCTACTACAGGGAATGTGGAGGGATAGAATGAGAAGAGCCAGGAAATTATTATCTGGCTCAGAACATGGTGTGAGAAACAGAACTTTGGGATCTTTGACAATGGGCTGGCTTGAGCATCACCAGCCTTGCTTTCTAGGGATGGGTAGCACTTATCCCCAAGGGGAAGAAGGATATTCTCAAAGAAGCTGGCAGGGCTCATTAATACAGCTTTAAACCAGATGAGAAGAGGGAGGGGGACAGGGCCAGGCTAGAGGGAAAAAAAGCCAGGGTATGGTGGTCGAGTTACTGAGGGATGGCAGTGACCTCTGGTCAGCCAGCGTAGTTAACCAGGGGGATAGTGTGTTAATTCAGAGTAGAGATGTAATTACTACTGATGGGCTAGGTAACTTAACCAGCTGTCACCTGGGAAGCAAGGCTTCCCTTGGGACTGTAACAAGATCAATAGACCAGCTGAAGTGCATGTACACCAATGCACGCAGCATGGGCAACAAACTGGAGGAATTAGAAGTCCTTGTAACTCAAGGAGACTATGATGTGATTACCATCACAGAAACGTGGTGGGATAATTCACATGACTGGAGTGTTGCAATGGCTGGTTATAAACTATATAGGCATGATAGGCTGGGTAGGAGAGGAGGTGGGGTAGCTCTGTATGTCAGAGAATGCTTTGGCAGCCTGGAGCTGGAGTATGGTGAAGACAGGGTTGAGTGTATCTGGGTAAAAATCAGAGGAGCAAGAAATCAGGGAGATACAGTGATGAGAGTCTGCTATAGCCCACCTGGCCAGGAGGAGGAAGCTGATGAGTTGTTTTTTAAACAACTGGGAGAAGTCTTGCGATCACCATACCTCATCCTTATTGGGGACTTCAACTTACTGGATGTCTCCTGGAAGTACAGTACAGCAGGGAGGAAGCAGTTTAACAGGTTCCTGAAGGGTTTGGAAGACAACTTCCTGACCCAGCTGGTGTGTGAACCAACCAGGGAGGGTGCCCTGCTGGACTTGTCTATAAACTGAAGAGGCCTAGTGGGGGATGTGAAGGTTGGAGGATGCCTGGGGCATAGTGATCATGAGCTGATAGAATTCTTAGTACTGGGAGAAGTAAGGAAGTGAGACAGCAAAACAGGCACCTTTGACTTCAGTAGGGCTGACTTTGGACTGTTCAGAAAGCTGCACAATAAGATTCTATGGGAGGCCGCCCTTGAGGGTGAAGGAGCCCAAGAGGGTTGGTTGCTCCTCAAGAAGGAAATCTTGGTGGCACAGGAACAGGCTGTCCTAGTCTGTCAGAAGAGGAGTCATCGAAGAAGGAAGCCAGCTTGGCTGAATAGGGAGATCCACAAAGATATTCAGGAAAAGAGGGAAAAATATGAGCTTTGGAAGAAGGGGCAGGTGTCTTGGGATCACTATAGGAATGTAGTGAGACCACATAGGGAGAAAGTCAGAAGGGCTAAAGCTGAACTGGAACTCAGGCTGTCCAGTTCTGTAAAAGATAATAAAAAGTCCTTCTATAGGTATATTGACAGTAAAAGGAGGGTGAAGGAGAATCTCCAGCCCTTATTGGATGCTGAGGGAACATTAGTGACAAGGGATGAGGACAAGGTTGAGGTCCTTAATTCCTTCTTTACCTCAGTCTTTAATAGTAAAGTTGGGTATTCCTTGAGTACTAATCATCAGGAACTGGCTGACAGGGAAGGGAAGAATAACAAAGCTCCCATGGTTCAGGAGGAAATGTTTAGTGACCTACTTGGCCAGTTAGATACCCACAAGTCAACGGGGTCAGATGGGATCCACCCAATGGTACTGAGAGAGCTGTCAGATGTGCTTGCCAAACTCCTTTCCCTGATCTATCAGAAATCCTGGCAGACTGGGGAAATTCCACTTGAGTGGAGGCTGGCAGATGTTACACCCATATATTAAAACGGCCAGAAGGAGGATACGGGGAACTACAGGTCTGTCAGTCTGACCTCAGTCCCAGGGAAGATCATGGAGAGGGTCATCCTGGGAGCTATCATGCAGCACATGCGTGATGGCCAGAGAATCAGGCCCAGCCAACATGGGTTTACAAAAGGTAGATCCTGTCAAACTAACCTGATCGCCTTCTATGACAAGGTGACCCGCTTAATGGACAAGGGGAAGGCTGTGGATGTGGTCTACCTGGACTTCAGTAAAGCCTTTCACACGGTTTCTCACAGCATTCTGACTGAGAAACTGGCTGCCACTGGCCTGGGACAGGTGGACCCTCAGCTAGGTGAAAAACTGGCTGGATGGCCAGTACCAAAGGGTGGTGGGAAATGGAACAAAAACCTGCTGGAGGCTGGTCACAAGTGGCATCCCCAGAGTTCATTCTGGGGTCCAGTTTTGTTCAACATCTTTAACAATGACCTTGATGAAGGGATTGAATGCTCCCTCAGTAAGTTTGCAGATGACATTAAGCTGGGAGGAAGTGTTGATCTGCCTAAGGGTAAGGAGGCTCTTCAGAGGGATCTGAACAGACTGGACTGATGGGCTGAGACCAACCAGGTGAGGTTTAACAAGGCCAAGTGTAGAGTGCTGCACATGGGACACAACAACCCCGAGCAGCGCTACAGGCTTGGGGGAGACTGGCTGGAGAGCTGTCAGGCAGAGAAGGACCTGGGGGTGTTGGGTGACTGCTGACTGAACATGAGCCAGCAGTTTGCCCAGGTGCCAGGAAGGCCAATGGCATGCATCCTGGCTTGTGTAATAGTGTGGCCAGTAGGTCTGGGGAGGGGATTGTGCCCCTGGATTCGACATTGGTGAGGCTGCACCTCAAGTGCTGTGACCAATTCTGGGCTCTTCTCCATAAGAAGGACATTGAGGTCCTGGAGCGAGTCCAGAGAAGGGCAGCCAGGCTGGGGAAGGGGCTGGAGGGCAAATCATATGTGGAACAGCGCAGTCTGGGGAAGAGGATGCTGAGGGGAGACTTTATCACTGCTTAAAATTACCTGACAGGAGGTTGTAGAAAGGTGGGCGATGGTCTCTTCAGCCAGGTGACAGGTGATAAGACAAGGGGAAATGTCAAGAAGCTGTGCCAGCGCAGGTTTAGATTCGATATTAGAAAAAATTTTTACTGAAAGAGTTGTCAGGGCCTAGCACAGGCTGCCCGGGGCGGGGGGTTGAGTCAACGCCCCTGGGTGTGTTTAACAGACGGGTAGATGAGGTGCTCAGGGATCTGGTTTAGCACAGGACAGGAACGGTTGGACTCAATGATCTTAAAGGTCTTTTCCAACATTGTGATTCTGTGACAGCCCTTTCCCCCTGGGACATCACCTGTATTTTTCCTTGCAGTTGAATGCAAATAGACCACTTGTATCAGTACAGGCTGGGGATGACCTGCTGGAGAAGAGCTCTGTGGAGAAGGACCTGGGGTCCTGGTGTGCGACAGGGTGGGGAACATCAAAAGGAGTGTGGCCAGTAGGTCTAAGGAGGTGATCCTCCCCCTCTACTCTGCCCTGGTCAGGCCCCACCTGGAGTATTGTGTCCAGTTCTGGGCTCCCTGGTATAAAAAGGACCGGGATCCCCTGGAGAGAGTCCAGAGAAGAGCTACAAAGATGATTAAGGGCCTGGAGGATCTCCCCTATGAGGAGAGGCTGAGTGAGCTGGGGCTGCTCATCCTGGAGATAAGAAGACTGAGGGGGG
This sequence comes from Laterallus jamaicensis coturniculus, assembly GCA_022605575.1. Classification (NCBI taxonomy): domain Eukaryota; kingdom Metazoa; phylum Chordata; class Aves; order Gruiformes; family Rallidae; genus Laterallus; species Laterallus jamaicensis. The sequence continues at coordinate 2,307,763 of JAKCOX010000082.1, forward strand.
ACCTTATTAATGTCTATAAATATCTTAAGCATGGGATGCAGGCAGAAATGGCCAGCCCCTTTTCAGTGGTCTGTGGAGACAGATCAAGGGGCAATGGCTGCAAATTGGAACACACAAAGTTCCACACCAACATGCGGGGGAGGGAACTTTTCCCCAGTGAGGGTGCCAAAGCCCTGGGACAGGCTGCCCAGGGAGGTGGTGGAGTCTCCATCTCTGGAGATATTCAAGACTCATCTGGATGCCTATCTGTGCTGTATGAGCTGGGGAGCTGCTTTGGCAGGGGGGTTGGACCCCATGATCTCTCGAGGTCCCTTCCAACCCCTATGATTCTATGATAGGTTTCCGAGAATTAGGGAGTCTTCTTATAAGAAGAGTCATTTGTTCTGGATTGACCAGCACCATCACTGGGGATTCACGTCTAGGTCTAAGTTCCCAGTGGCACATCAGTTGCAGACATGGTGCCTTTTGCACACTTTCCACTAACTGATCAACCATTCCTACAATTTAACCTGGAGAAGAGGAGGCTGAGGGGAGACCTTCTCCCACCTCCACTGCCCTGCCAGGAGGGTGCAGAGAGGTGGGCGATGGTCTGTTCAGCCAGGGGACAGGAGATGGGACAAGGGGAAATGGCCCAAAGCTGCCCCAGGGCAGGGTCAGATCAGATGTGAGGGAAAAAAATTTTTACTGAAAGAGTTGTCAGGGGCTGGAACAGGCTGCCCAGGGAGGGGGTTGAGTCACTGTTCCTGGATGTGTGTAAAAAAAGGGTAGAAGAGATACTTAGGGATATGGTTTAGCGTAAGACAGGAACAGTTGGACTTGGTGGTCTTAAAGGTCTTTTCCATCCTAGTCATTCTGTGATTCTGTATGACTCTGTGATTGCAAGGGGATCTCCCCTTTTGTTGCAGTTTTGCATGGCTGGATTCTAGTGGAGAAGGGGGGGGTGCAGAGGTGGCTCCTGCAAGAAGTAGCAAGAAGCTCTCCGCAGGCCTCAAATAGAAAACTTTGGCTGATTCAAGGCCAGAGTCTTTGCTGACCCAGACTGAGCCCATCAGTGACAGTCACAGCGCCTCCGGGAATCTCACTTAGGAGAAAAAAAACCCCGCAGCTGCATTTTGTCACCAGAAGAGGGAGTGAGAAGGTGTGAGAAACTGCAGGCACCAAGGGCAGGGAAGGAGAGGGAGGAAGAATGGGGCTCCGCAGGTGCCAGAGAGAGATATTCCCCTGCAGCTCGTGGAGAAGACCATGGTGAAGTGGGTGTTGCCCTGAAGCCCATGGATAATGATGGGGAGCAGATCCCATCTATGGCCTGTGGAGAGACCAACCCACCAGAGCAGGTGTGCTGGGGTACGTGGGGGACCAGACTGGGGCAGTCTGCGCCCAAAGGTCAGCACCCCATGGAAGGGAGCCGTGCTGAGGCCCATGGTGAGGACATGACTCCCCAGTAGAAAGGACTCATGCTGGAGAGGTTTGAGGAGGACTGTCTCCTGTGGGTGGGACCCCATGGTGCAGCAGCGGAAGGGGGTGAGGAATGCCCCCCCCCCCAGCTAAGAAGGAAAACAACTCATGAGGAACTGACGGAAACCCCCATTCCCCCAGTCCCAGCCCTTTCCCGTGCCATAATGGGGGGAAGAAGGGAGTGAAATCCTGACTAACGTCAAGTCTGCAAAGGGAGAAGTGGGGCAAGATGCTTTAAGCTCTGGTCTCACTTCTCATCACCCAACTCTGGTGTCACTGGGTATGCAGGGCAGTGTCATCAATTAGAGAGTTTTCTTTCCTTTGTTCTGTGCTGAGTCTGTTCTGCCCATGACACTGATTGTGGAATGATCTCTCCCTGTCCTTATCTCCACTCCTGAGCCTCTCAGTATCTATTTTCTCCCCTGTCCAGCTGAAAAGGGCAGTGATAGAGCGGCTTTGGTGGGCATTTGGCCTCCAGCCAGGGCCAAACCACAACACTTTTCCAATGGATTAAGTCCTCCAGCCCAAAAGACTGCTCTCTGGGTTAGGAACCAAGGTGTGCTATGGTTACCAGTGGTTAGAAACACTCCCGGCCCCAAATAACCCTCAACTTCTCTTTCACTTAACAATATCTGATTCCATACAGACAATGACACTCTCCAAACATATTCTGTCTCCAACTCCTCAGGAGAATGGCTAAAATTTTTTTTACAATTTAGCTAATTCAGTAGCTGAATGTGGAATCTCTTTAGTGGTAACTTGAGGAAATTCGTCCCATCATCCTCATATTTGAATTCAGGTTTGACCAAGGGTTACAAAAAACTGATGGGACATCTAATTTGTCCAATCTTAGTTTTGCCTTCTCTAATTCCTGATGGGAATATTTGATCTTTTTCTTAGGAAATGAGATCAAATTCTCCTCACCCACAAGGAACTGTTCTTTCAGAACATACCTGAGTTTTTCTCTCTGCCAATTGTCCATTTAAGATCTCTACTTGTCCTTTCAAGGACTGCACCAACTCTTGTAGAAACTCTATATTTGGGATTCTGCTTTGCGTTGTTGATCTCTGGCTTCTACAGCTGCACCCAACACAGCACAAATAATTGATTTTCCTTTTCCAGACTGTAATTTGGTGTCTTTTTGTAAAGCACTGATTTGGTCCATCACACTCTGCAAATTGTACCAATTTTTCTGTGCCCAGTCCCTGCCTGGTACAGAAGGGTGAGCAACTTGTTTTTCCAAGAGATTGTACAAAACATTTTCACCCATGTCACACAAGGCAGAGTGGTCATCTCAGGGAGACACATACATAAAATTCAACAAAGTAAATCTCAAACAAAATGAGTTTCAACAAGTTGCACACACAAATTTCTACACAAATGTTCATTCCTTACATCGCTGAGAAGTACACAGGTAAAGGAAAGTGAATGAAAATGCATCATTCTCACTTCAGGGAATCCTGACTGTGAATGTCCCAACCTGGAAAGATCCAGTCTGGGAAGATTCATTGTTATTCTCAGAGTGAGATTAAGACACAAACGAGGTCAGATGCCATGAAGAAAAGAAGTTTAATAGTTATGTCAAAATTAGGAGAGATGCAAGAAAGAGAGAAAGATGGATAAAAAGGACAGTAAAGGTGCAATAGCTACCACCATGGAGCTGCAGCATCCTGTCAGTCTGAATCAACTTCATGCCAGGTGGGGAATTCCATTTGGTGTTGGTTGTCATGGCTCTTTTATAGAGGTGCATTGCTCCTTTTGAGAATGAATTAGCATATTTTAAGAACTGTTTAGCTTAACCCTACCCGCCACTCAGTAGTGGTCTGCCTCCCCAGTACCATCACTAGAGGGTCCTTGGGAGTCTTCAAGGGTCTCTGGGTCCCTCTGCTTTCCAGCTCTGGGTCTGTGCAAAAGCACGAGCGTAATTTTTTTAAAATTTACATACAGATAGGGAGATAGAAAACACGTGATGATGTCGTTTGGTAGTGATACGTTCTAAGATGTGATGTTCCAGCAATGTGTGAAGGACTGTCCTGCAACAGTCCTTCTCAACAGTAATACAGCATCTAGTGTAAAACTGAAATACAGAATTTAGTATAAAACCAGTACTTGCTGGTGTTTTACCGCTATATTGTAGTAAAGAGGACTTGCTAATAAGTGCTTCTAAAAGGTTAAGGGAGACTTGCTAACAGGACGAAGTACCATCCTGTGAGTATGTCAGGAGAAGACCTTGCATAAACAAGACATTCCTTGTTTGAATAGCTCGTTTTTAGTATAGTTAGTCTTGAATAATACAGTGTTCTTGAAAGAATTTAAAGTGAACCCGGGACTGATAAGTAAGAAACATCAATTGAGACATAAGCTTGAGTCTAACAAATACTTCAGGAAAATGAATAAAGAATCATTATATTAGAATCAAGGTGCAGTAAAAGAATGTACTAGTTTATAGAAAAGGGGGGGCATTGATAAAGGGTTAGAAATAAGGTAACCGTATTTTGAGTAAGTGAGGCACTCAAGGACTATGTGCTCTGTGGAAATAAAATTTCTTTGACAAGTTCCAGTTCCCATCTGTCTGAAGAATTCCTTACTAACTCTTTCCTTTCTTATCTCATAGTTAGTCATAAATTCAGGCAAAGCATTCATTGTAGGTCCTTCAAGCTCCCCCATGTTTTTGAAGAGTCAAGAAAAAGTATACAAAAAATGCTGGTTTTAGTATGAGTCAAGGGAAAACTGAGTCTGTGCAAAACAGGTTACTTGTGGTGATGAAGAGGAGCCATCCGTCTTCATCCCTGTGACCCTCAATGACCACCACCAGACAGCAGTGCACAGGTGCAGTTGGGAGGAGATTATGGAAATCACCTCTTGGAACTCACTTTAATACAAAGCCTGGAAAGGATATGAATATATATAGATGTATAGACATATGAGGTAAGCTAATTGAGTATCATTGAACTGAATATAACCATGAGGAACTGCCACATTGGTGTGTGCATATCTGTGGTGCAATGATCCCCATGCACCCAGCCCTGCAATAATACCTCCTTAACAGTCACTAACTGATACAAGAGCTGCCCCGTGGGAGCACAATGAACAAGGGAGGTGTGTTGTGGCAGTTTCGGCAGCGGTTCTCACCAGCACAGTGTGATCTCCACTGTGTTCAGAAGGTGACATGAGGAGCTTCCGGTCACAGAGCATGCAGGGCAAGCAAAGGCTGCTCCTGTCTGCTGAGCACCAGCACGGTTAACCATGGTCTACACCAGACAGAGCTTCCACCAACAAAACTGTGTCAGTCCAGACCAAGAGCCTGCCCGGAGATGTCACGGTCTAGGGCTCTGGCTGCAGGAAATGCTTGAGCTTGCTGCTTCCAGGGAGGAGTGGCAAGAATTCCACCTGTGTGAGGTGTGAGCATGTGGATGATCTGTTCAGCATGGGTGGATTTCTTTCCAGAATGCTTTAACTCTTTGGCTGAAAAACCTTGTACATGATTCACATCTGTCAAGGGAACAGCTGGCCACCATTGTTGAAGCAGTCCTACCTATTAGGCAGGACTGACCTGGCCACTAGGCAGGACTGATCTGACCTGACCTACTAGCAGGGTGACCTGAGCAGCAGGGAGGGTTGGAAGAAAGTCCCAGCTCAGTGTCGTAGGCACACCCCCTGCCTGCCATCCTCCCTCCCCCAGGTTCCCCTAAGCAATAGGTTTGGGGCCCTGAGGAGGCACCATTGCCCATCCCCTGCCTGAAATCTTCCCGTGTCCCGTTATGGATAACAGCACCTGCTGCCTCCCCAGAGTGCCTGTATACTAATGCACACAGCATGGGAAATAAACAGGAAGGGTCAGGGGTCTTTGTGTGGTCCCAAGGCCACGATCTCGTCGCAGTCACAGAGGTGTGGTGGGACAGCTTGGATGACTGGAATGCTGTCATGGATGGCTACGTGCTTTTTAGGAAAGACAGGCTGGGGAGGCAAGGTGGAGGAGTTGCTCTTTATGTGAGAGAGCTACTGGGATGTATTGAACACCACCTGGGGACGGTGAGGTACCAGTGCAGAGCTTGTGGGTGAGAATCAAGAGGCTGGCTGGTGTGGGTGACAGTGTTGTAGGTGTGTACTACAGGCCCCCTGATCAGGAGGAGAGAGTTGACAATGCCTTTTACAAGCAGCTAGAAGTAGCCTCACAATCCCAGGTGCTGGTTCTTATGGGAGACTTCAGTTAGCCAGGTATTTGTTGGGTAAGCAGCAGGGCCAGTCATGTGTAGTCCAGACAGTTTCTGCAATGTGTGGAAGACAACTTTCTGTCACAGATGGTAGAGGAGCTGATGGCGGGGGGGTGGTGCGTACTGGATCTTGTTCTAACAACAAGGATGGCTTGTTAGGGAAGTGAAGGTTGGGGACAGCTTGGGACAAAGCAACCACATGATTCAATGATATGTAAGAATTCTGAGTAGATTGATATAGATGGAGCTTAAGAGACAATTAATAAAACTTTAATACAAGGAGAATTTGCATGTTTTGAGAATAGAGTTGGTTTGGATTTTAGTTGAAATGGCTGTAACTGTGTGAGCTGTTTTGTGAGAGCAGCTACAAATTTAACCCTAACAGTGGAACAACCTGGAAGCTAAAGGAGTAAAGATAGGGGAGTCATAAATAATGAGACCAATGACCAATTACGAGACAGAGTGTATCTTACTTTCAGCTAAAAAGGATTACTAACTAGTTTGTGCAGGAATGTGTTTTTGAGCCCAGGAATGTGTTTGAGAAACTTTGTAAAAAACCATAAAGAGCATGCACTGAGAGAGAGAGGAAGACATCCAGCCTTCATCCCTGAAGACCACTGAAAGACCCCCTACGGGTCACTGGCGCGCCCCGAATTTCCCGGAGAGACTCCTCACCCTTCTGGGCTCAGTGTGGGAGCAGACAAGGACCAGGATCCTCCGATTATTAAGGTATTCTTTCGAACTTATTTGAACTCTTTGTTTTATACCCGGTTGTATCTGGTATACTGGGTATCGGTATTTGTTTTTTGGGGACTGGTTGTTTGGGGATACAGTAAGCCATCGCTAGATGTCCCACAAGTGTCATGTAGCAGGTTACTAGTGCCTGATTGTATACACTTGGTTGGTAGCGTGTAAATGCCTCTAATGATTGGAATCTCGGTAACTGTATCAAGTATTGTTCTGGTTTGGATTTATCATAGAAAGATCCTGTGCAGGTGTGACTGAGACGTTTAACTGAGCACAAAGTGAGTGTGGAGTCCTGCTGTGAGCTCCTGCCACAGCGTGCTGCTCTGTGGGCTAGTGGGAGAACCCCTGCCACACCAGAGGGGGACGGGGTTTGACTCCCAACAGGAGTTGCTACTCTGGTGGCACCGATTTATTGGTCTTGACTTTGGGTATTGTTACAAAGAACTGAGTTTTGACGATTTAGATTTGACAAACTGTTGATGTGAGTGCAATGAGTTAACTCTGGTGTGAGTGGTGAGTGACTGAGACGTGGCGTATCTGAGAGGGAGATTTGGATTTATTTTTTGGCGTAATCAGTATGGAACTGAGAGTGTGTTAGAGAAACCATATTGTTCTCGCTGGTATAGTTGGAGAGAGAGATGGGAGTTGAGCTGTTTGTAACAGGAATCAAGAGGTAAATCTGACTAATGATGTGAGGGAAACAAGTAGCGAAATCCCTAAGGAAAGCCCTCTGGGTTGTGTGATTTTGCATTGGGAAGATATCGGAGAAGAACCCAGTGGAAGTGTGAGTAAAGAGCATTTGATGAGGTATTGCAATTAGGACTTTTTAAGGGAAAGGGATGTGGAGAGCCTGGTTCAGTGCTGGCTATCAGAGAAGGGACACAGCAGCCTGGATTTGCTTGAGATGGTGTAAGCAGGGTAAGTGTTAGCTCTAGGTCAGCTTGACCCAGTAGCTAGCTGTAACTGGATATTGCTGGTGCTCGGACACCTGCAGGATGCGATAAAAGGATGTTTAAACTTCAGGAATGTGGAAACAGAACAAAGAGGGGACGGGATGGCATCTATCTGCTTGACCAATAGTGAGCTTGACTTCTGCAATATGTATGAGCTAATTAAACAGTGTATTTAACCAAGGCTTGCTTGAATAAAAATTGGGACTTGCTGATGAACCATATGGTGGTCGAAGTCTCCCTTCTCCGACAAATGGTGACCCTGACGTGATGCCGACAACCGACCCCGCACAGGGCCCCCTGCAAGAGGGCGAGTCCGGACCTGATAGCAGGCGACTACGACCACGGTTGGAGAAGTAGGAGTTGGGTCCTGTTTGCAGCCAGGACGGCGCCCAGATCAATTGAAATAGAGGAGTGCACCCCCAAAGATCACATCGGTGATTTTGGGCCATATGTGCCACCGAAGCCTGGAAAAGCTGCAACAGCAGACGTCTGCAAATGGACAGGCAAGTGGCATATGATTTATTTATAAATACTTTACGAAAAAGGGATGTTAAGGGTATAGATTTAAAGAAGGAATTACCGGGGTTGTTAGTTTATGGGTATGACAAGGGTTGTTTTCAGAACCCGCATACAGTTCACGAGTTAACTGAGTGGACCTGGAAAGGCAAATTTTTTACAGTTGGACGCAGTGTTGCTGAAAAGCATTGATTTACCTACTTAGGAAACTATAGGAATTTAAATCCTTGACAAACCCTCAGTTGAGGCGAAAGAATCTAAGTCGTTAAAAACTCTCAGGAAATTAAGTAAAAGAACTTTAACTGAAATAGAGGCGGAACCCGTTGCTGCCGCTTCAGCCTTTGCAGCTTTAACAGTGATTACGGGTTCTACAGAACTGATTCAAAAAGAAAAAGAAAATCGACTACGGAGAATGTGTTTCTGTTTCTGGGTGCTTTTTCACCTATCCCAGTTACTAGACTAAGTAAAAATGCTGTGTTATCAGAGTAAAGTTATAAATCTGTTGGAACTGAAGGGGAGCGAGTAGTGCACGTAAATTTGCCCACCACGGTTTGCACTCCCTCCACTATGACGCCTTTGGAAAGAAAAAATGTGAAAACAAACGTACAACCGACTGCCTTTAATATCTCTCTGCCTCTGACTTCTACTGAGCCTAAAACACCCCATGGCGCAGTCAAAAATGTTAACCAGCATCAACAACTTCGACCTGTCCTTGAAAAGCTGGAAAACATAAAGCGGAGCAGGCAACGGCATGCCCGGTTGTAAAAGGGCACCCGAGAGACTCTGCACAGACTGCTCGGAGGAGCCTGGGCACGTAAGGTGGCAGCAGAATGGGAAAAACAGCTAAATCAGGGTATTTTGATTCCTATTCAATTGCGGAAATCACCAGGGAAAATGTTTATGTGGGGAAAAGCGGGTGGCAGAGAGAGTTAAGTGGGCCAGTGGGAGGTGGAAGGAACATGGTCCTAGCACTCACCCGGGGCTCAGTCATGGTGAACAACAGGATCACACTGTGGTTTATGGCGGGGGGAGAACAGCACTGCGGGCAGTGGCCGAGAACCACCCCCGACACACACCACACACACAGACCCATATGGACTGGATGTCTTGCAACTTGTGTCTTGCAATGTCGTTTGTCTGATTAATTGGTTTGCAGCATTTGTTTGTTTGTATGTGCTATAGGGTCAAGGCTGTGTCCACTGAGAGCACTGAGAGCAAGGCTGGTTACTTAGCAAAAATGAATTTTTTATAGCGAGCATTGAAAAAGGGCAGCTTACTTTAAAAGTTAACCTGGAAAACAATGATCAATAGCTGCTTTCTTGAAAAAAAAAAAAAATTTTTAAAAAAAGATTGGGTTTTTTCTTTTCAAAAGGTGTCACTGGGTACGCTCCCACAGGCAGAAAAAATTCAGCAACTATGTGCCAGGCTTATGTAGCCTGCATGTTTGCTCCAGTACGAGAAACAAATCCTGCTCTAATCTTTTATCATTATATGGTTGCTATATTGATTGTGGAAAAAAAACTTGGACGTTGAAAGTTTGATTCATGAGTTAACAGTGCATTTGAAAAGCAAGGGGTTACAGATTACTCCATAGAAAAATTCAAAATAAGCCAGTGTGAAAATATTCGGACTGACAAATTGATAAAAGTACTGTAACACCTCAGAGGATTGCAATCAAAACTGGGGTTGGCATGTTAAATGATGTTCAGAAATTGCTTAGAAATGTTAACTGGATTAGATCATTGTGTGGTATTATGCATCAGTACTCTGTTACCCAGACTCACAGCCACACTGAGCTAACTGACTACATCTAGGTCTAGCAGGGAGAAATCAGAGAGCAGACAGGCTGGTTGCACCAGCCAAGGCTACTCCTTCAACAGACAGCTTTGCACAAGCTCAGAAGTTGCATGAAATTTTGTTTACCAATCTGCTAAAGTGCTCTGACGACAATAGCACTTGTTGGTTGCTGAGGGTAAAGGGCTTGTACAGTGCAAAGCCATGACAGAACATATGAATCAAACTCTCAAGCGTTTGCTTCACAAATAATAAGGGGGAGAGAAGGATATCTCCGACAAAGGGAAATGGGATCAAACTGTCTGTGCTGATATGTTTTTTACCCTTTGAGATGATCCGGAATGGCAGAGGGAGTGTGGGCTTACAATACCACAGGATCCCTTAGTATTGGCTTTAGAAAAAAGGTAAAAACAGGAAGAATGAGAAATGGCTGAAGTGATGCTGCTCTGCTTGTAGTAGGGGGGAGCGTTGTACACAGAAAGGGGCTTCTACAAGAAAAGGGGGGGGGGATGAAATACCAGAACCGGATGAATTATGATCCCCTCCCTTTTTGGTGAGAGGGAAAGTGCATCAGATAAAGACACATCTGATCACTCCAGCTCCAGTCTGGTTAGAAGTCGAGCCAGAAGTAAAACTGACAAATGCCCACAGTTACTACCCCCTCTATGAGATGTCATGGGACCGGCCAGGGAAACACTTAAAGACCCCCTTTACAATGAGTGATCAGAAGGAAATAGCTAAAGGATATAGGGATGACCCTTCTAAAATGGCAAAAAGATTTTGATTGTTTGTTAAGAAGTGGGATCCAGACTGGAGGGATATTGATTTAATGCAAAGTGAAAGGACAGAAGCTGAGAAGTAGTTAATATCGCAAGCTGCCTGGACACATGCGCAGGGAAATGGAAACGTTATATATAGATTGTTTGAGGAATGTGAATCAGAATACAACGCTCCTATTTTACCAATTAAAAGCCTGATGGAACGTATCAAATAGTACAAGAACTCAGGGCAATAAATAATATTGTTAAAGATTTGCACCTGGTGCTGGCTAATCCCTACACACTGATGACAAAGCTTAAGAATACACAGATTTGGTTTACAGTCCTAGACTTGAAAAATGCTTTCTTCTGCCTGCTATTAGCCGAAGAAAATCAAAAGCCATTTGCATTTGAAGTCCTACTACTGGTAGGATTGCCCAGCTTGCCTGGACAGTGTTACCCCAAGGCTTTAAAAAAAAAAAAATAATAAAAATCCGACAGTCTTTGGGAATCAATTTGCAGGAGAACTTGGAACATAGGACTCTCCCTCCAGAGATAGAATCTTTCTGCAGTATGTGAATGACCTATTAATAGTAACTGAAACAAAACCTGACTGCATTCAAGGGATAAGTTTGTTGAATTTTGTGGGGCTAAATGGATATCTAGTCTCTCAACAGAAACCTGAAATGGTACAACAATGAGTAACCTGTCTGGGATATGCAATTTCTGGAGGATAAGGAGAATTGGATACCAAGCAAAAGAAGCCATCTGTAAGACCCTCTTCCTCAGACTGTAAGAGAACTCAGGACCTTTTTGGGAATGTCAAGCTCGCGTCAGTTGTGGATTTACAATTATGGAATTATAGTGAAGCCTCTTTATGAGCTCTTGAAAATTAATCCTGCCCAACTGGTGTGGGCAAAAGAGCCCCAGAAAGCTTTTAATACACTTAAAAAGGAACTTAGGAGAGCTCCAGCCTTGGGGCTGCCAGATGTGACAATGTGCTCTTTTTACCTGAAAAAACAGGAGTAAACCTGGGAGTCCTGGCTCAACATTTAGGACCTTATGAAAAAGCAGTGGTCTACTTCTCTAAACTGCTGAAGGATCATGGCAAGCAAAAGATGGGCAGGAGCCATTACGAGCAGGAGCTGCTGTAATACTTAACACTGAAGCAGCCTGGAAGTTCACTTTAGGCCAGAAGATGGCAGGAATGGTCTTTCATACTGTGTTTGCCATCCTGGGACAAAAGGGAAATCATTGGCTTTTCCCATCCATATTTCTGAAAGATCAAGGTATTCTTGTGCAGTCTGATGATGTTGTCATTAAAGTAACTAACTTTACTTAGTTACTCAGTAACTAAGCTCGACTACAACCAAACCACTGACATATGATAGCTTAGAGGCAACGGAAGCTGTGTATTCTAGCAGACCAGATTCAAAAGAATGATGATGTTGATGATGTTGTCATTAAACTAACTAACTGTGAATCCCACTTCCTTCCACAGTGAAACTACATTTGAACCATTAACACTGATAGCTTGGAGGCAACGGAAGCTGTGTAGCATAGCAGACCAGATTTGAAAGAATTATAATGTTGTCATTAAAGTAACTAACTGTGAATCCCACTTCTTTCCTCAGTGAAACTGCAGCAGAACCACAGAACCACTTGGATACAACCGAAGTTGTGTATTCTAGCAGACCCGATTCAAAAGAAGAACCTTCGGAAGATGCTCAAGATTCCTGTTTCACACACTGTAGTAGTTTCATCCAGCAAAGTGTCCATAAGGCTGGATATGCAGCAACCACTACTCACCAGGTAATAGAATCAAATCCTTTACCTATTGGAACTTCAGCCTGAAAGGCAGAAATTATTGCCTTAACCAGAGCATTAGAACTTGCAGCAGGAAAAATGATAACTACATGGACAGATTCTAAGGACACCTTTGGAATTGTGCGTGTCCAAGGAGCAATTTGGAAAGAGTGTGGACTTTTAACAAGCCAAGGGAAACACATTAAGCATGCAGGAGAAATACTTAGCTTATTAGAAGCAGTTCAACTGCCAACCCAGATCACCATTATGGTGATCACCAAGGACACCTGAAAGGTGACACTGACCAGAAGAAGGTAATAGATTGGCTGGCCATGAGGCTAAACAGTCAGCAGAAAGAATGCGAGAGATTCTAACATTACTTCTGGAAAATAGAAATAGGAGTTTTGAATGAGCAGGAAAATATCGAATACTTTTGGGCTGATAAAGAGTTACTAGAGTAACAGGTAAAGGAAATTGTCAAAGACCACCACAGTAGGACACACTGGGGAATGGACTCCCTGTGTAAACTTTAAATCAAAATTAATAGGGAAAAATCTATATCTATTACAATTTGACAGTGATTCAGTAATGTTTGAAAAAATCAACCCAATACAGATAACCGGGTGTGATTAGGGAACATTGGAAAAGTAAACATACCAGGGGACCACTGGCAAATTGATTTCTCTGAGCTCCCAAGAAAAGGGGGGTACAGATACTGATTAGTACTTACTGACACTTACAGGTACTGTTCTGTCCTAAGGAACCTGTGTTGGCAGGGGGTTGGACTTGATCTCTAGAGGTCTCTTCCAACCCCTAGAATTCTGTGACACCTTTTTTGGACGGCCAGAGGCATTTCCTTGCAGAACTAACTTGTGAGAGAGGTAACTAAGGTACTACTAAATGAAGCAACACCTCAATTTGGGTTTCTGTGCTAATTTCATCAGATAGGGCATCGCATTTTTGTGCACAAGTAGTACCAAGTGAGCAAGATATTGGGAACTGACCGGTACTTACACACTCCTGACAGGCAACACAGAAGTGAACAGGTAGAGAAGATGAACCATTTGTCAAATCTTATATATCTGTTGTTTTATCAAAAAGCAAATTTGTATTGGTATCAAGCACAACCTGTTGCAGCTATAGGATACGTGTAAGGCCTTAGTCTAAAGAAAATCTCAGTCCTTTTGAATTATATGGAAGACCATTCCACACTGAATATAAAGGAGAGGACCTGAATCAGTTAGGAGATTTTTAGTTGCAGAATTATATGGTATTTCTGGGAAAACAGTTGAAACAAATTAAGAAAAGTGCATTAGGGACCAGGGCAAAGGTTTTAACTACCCTATACACCCCTTTAAATCCTGGAGATCGGGTTTTATTAAAGTTTTTTTTCAGGTGATCCACTTTGAGAAAAGTGGGATGGACCATACCAGGTGCTGTTAAGAACCTTCACAGCCATCAGGGTACAAGAGCAACCTGGCTGGATTCACTCTCCCCAAGTAAAAGAGCCCCAGGAGATCATTGGACCTCTGAACCTCAAGGATCCTTAAGGCTGAAACTGCAGAGATGGTAACATAAAAAATGACTGTGTCTGTCTAATATGGTTCTTTGAAACAATTATTGCTTCTAAGGGCAATGACTGTTGGATATGTACTGCACTTCCCAAGAAAAACATGGAATAGTAGTGACATATGCTAACTGGAGCTGGCCCTACAGCTCATTAAAAGATTCTCTGGCTCCAGATGGTGGAGAGACTACATTGGCCTTCTCAAGAAACTGAAGGAATTGAGTGTTTGCCTAGTCAAAAATTAGTGTAACTCCCTGGTAAAAAACCATTATGCTGGGGGACAACTACAATGATGTCAAGTATCCTGACATCATATAGTTGTAAGAATAACAAAGAATGGGACCAATCCACAGTTTGAGCTACAAAGTTTGGGAAAAGCTGTAATTATAATGAAAAATTATACTGGTGACTTAAAATTAGGAGACTTTAATGTAAATTATACAGCCCTAAACTGGAGTTTGTGTTTTGACCCACGTAAAGGAAAAGCTTCTAGTGAAAACACTTCCACTTGGTAGTGAGTGTCAGCTCCCTGTAATTCAGGGATTAAAAGGAGATTTTTCATTTTACTGTATTCCTAGAGGATTATGGTGCCTATGTAGAGATTGAAAGGCCTAGAAAGTTTTACCACATAAATGGAGCAGGACATGTGTTTTAGGATACCTAATTCCTGGAGACCAAATATTTAATCACTTGCCCCCTTGTGGTGGTTCAGCCCTGGAGAGTGGCCGAGCACCACACGCCACTCACTCACTCCCACAGGAGAGACAGACAGAGCCTCTGTGGGTTGGGATAAGGACAGTTTACTGACAAAAATCATAGAATCATAGAATGACATGGCTTGGAAGGGACCCCAAGGATCATAGAGCTCCAACCCCCCTGCCACAGGCAGGACCACCAACCTCAGGCCTGGACATACACAAGGTTGCCCAGGGCTCCAGCCAACCTGGCCTTCAACACTTCCAGGGACAGGGCATCCACCCCTTCTCTGGGCAGCCTGTTCCAGCCCCACATCACTCTCTCTGTAAAAAACTTCCCCCTAATATCTAAACCTTCCATCCTTTAGTTTTAATCCATTCCCCCTTGTCCTGCCATTGTCTATCCTTTTAAAAAGTTGAATCCCCTCCCATTTCTCTGCTCCCTTCAGGGACTGGCAGGCTGCAATGAGGTCCCCCTACAGCCTTCTCTTCTCCAGGCTGAACAAGCCCAGCTCCCTCAGCCTCTCTTTGTAGGGCAGGTGCTCCAGCCCTCTGATCATCTTCATGGCCCTCCTCTGAACCGTCTCCAACAGTTCTACATCCTTCTTGTATTGGGGCCCCAGATCTGGACACAGTACTCCAGATGGGGCCTCAGGAGGGCAGAGCAGAGAGGGACAATCCCCTCCCTGTCCCTGCGGGCCACCCCTCTTCTGATGGAGCCCAGGATACCATTGGCCTTGCGAGCTGCAAGAGCACACTGCTGGCTCATGTTAAGTTTCTCATCTACCAGAATCCCCAAGTCCTTCTCAGCAGGGCTGCTCTCAAGAAGCTCTTCTCCCAGTCTGTATCTATGTCTGGGATTCTTCCAGCCCAAGTGCAACACCTGACACTTGGCAGTGTTGAACCTCATTGGGTTCACCCGGGCCCATCTTTCCAGCCTGTCAAGATCCCTCTGAATGGCTTCCTTTCCTCCTAGGATGTCAACCACACCACTCAGCTTGGTGTCATCTGCAAACTTGCTGAGGGTGCACTCAATTCTATCATTGATGTCACTGATAAAGATGTTAAAGAGAACCGGTCCCAAGACAGACCCTTGGGGGACACCGCTTGTCACCGGCCTCCACCTGGACATAGACCCATTGACCACCACCCTTTGGCTATGGTCTGTTAACCAGTTTCTTATCCAATGGGTAGTTCACCCATCAAATCCACATCTCTCCAATTTAGAGATACGGATGTGATGGGGGACTGTGTCAAAGGCCTTGCACAAGTCCAGGTAGAAGACATCGGTCGCCTTCCCTTTATCTACCGATGCTGACATTCCATCATAGAAAGTCACCAGATTGGTGAGGCACAACCTTCCCTTGGTGAAGCCATGCTGGCTGTCCCAGATCACATGCTCTTCCCTCATGTGCTCCAATATGACATCCAGGAGGATGTGTTCCATGATCTTCCCAGGCACAGAGGTGAGGCTCACCAGTCTGTAATTCCCTGGGTCTTGACCTTTTTTTCCATTCCCAGGGACCTTTTCTGACAGCCACGACTTTTCAAATATGATGGAGAGCAGCTTGGCAACCACATCAGCTGGCTCCTTCAGGACCCTGGGATACATGTCATCTGGCCCCATAGACCTGTAGAAATTCAGTCTCATGAGGTGGTCTCAGACTTGCTCTGCTCTTACAGTGCGGGGGGATTTGGTCCCCCAGTTTCCACCTAGAGTTCTAGGGATGCAAGGTTCTGGGATTTGAGAATTATGAGAATCCTGGCTGCCAGAGAAGACTGAGGCAAAGAACTCATTCAGTACCTCAGCCTTCTTCTTATCAGTTGCAGCCAATTCTCCTTTCTCATTTACCAAGAGGGGTATGCTCTCTTTGGCCTGTCTCTTCTGGCCAATGTACCTGTAAAATCCCTTCTTGTTGTTTTTAACATCCCTCGCCAAGTTCAGTTCCATCTGCGCCTTGGCTTTCCTGACCCCGTCTCTGCAAGTCCGAACAGCATCCCTGTATTCTTTCCAGGCTACACACCCTTGCTTCCAGAGCTTGTATTTGCCTTTCTTTTCCCTCAGTTTGACCAGCAGGTCCTTGCTTAGCCATACTGCCCTCCTGCCCCTCCTGCCCACTTTCTTATTCAGAGGGACAGAGAGCCCTTGAGCTCTCAGAAACCCCTTGCTTTTCAAATACATTGTTAACTCATGAATCAAACTTTCAGTGTCCAAGTTTTTTCCCACAATCAATATAGCAACCATATAATGATAAAAGATTAGATCAGGATGTGTTTCTCGTACTGGAGCAAACATGCAGGCTACATAAGCCTGGCGCATAGTTGCTGAAATTTTTCTGCCTTGTGTCACCCAGTGACACCTTTTGAAAAGAAAAAACCCAATCTTTTTAAAAAAAATTTTTTTGCATGTTCCACAAACTTGTATAAGGCTTCACATGACCCTTAGTCAGTTGCTCCCGTATTAAATCGTGTAAGTGGGCAATATTTTTTTTTCAAGAAAGCAGCTATTTATCATTGTTTTCCAGGTTAACTTTTAAAGTAAGCTGCCCTTTTTCAATGCTCGCTATCAAAAAATCATTTTTGCTAAGTAACCAGCCTTCCTCTCAGTGAACAAACACAGCCCTGACCCTATAGCACATACGAACAAACGAATGCTGCAAACCAATTAATCAGGCAAACGACATTGCGAGACATGAGTTGTCACATCCAGTCCATATGGGGGTGTGTGTGTGTGTGTGTGTGTGTGTGTGTCTGTGTGGTGTGTGTCGGGGGTGGTTTCCACAATTGAGTAGAAATCAAAATACCCTGATTTAGCTGTTTTTCCCGTTCTGATGCCACCTTACGTGACCAGGCTCCTCCGAGCAGTCTGTGCAGAGTCTCTCGGGTGTCAGGAGACAGCGATATATTGATGAATGTCCCTGATCTGATGGTTGTTGAAGCTGATACTTGTCCATCTCCATAGGATTCTCTGTTCTTAGGTTTCTTGTCTGTGCTCATAGGTTCCTTGTCCATGGGGGCAACACTGTTCCGTGCCTGAATCGGTGATTCTCTGTCTTCGTAGTTTTCGGGTGGGGGCTCAAACCCTTTTACAACCGGGCATGCCGTTGCCTGCTCCGCTTTCTGTTTTCCAGCTTTTCAAGGACAGGTCGAAGTTGTTGATGCTGGTTAACATTTTCCACTGCGCCATGGGGTGTTTTAGGCTCAGTAGAAGTCAGAGGCAGATAGATATTAAAGGCAGTCGGTTATACGTTTGTTTTCACATTGTTGGAGGAGACTCCGACCACCATATGGTTTATCAGCAAGTCCCAATCTTTATTCAAGCAAGCCTAGGTTAAATACATTGCTTAATTAGCTCATGCATATTGCAAAAGTCAAGCTCACTATTGGTCAAGCAGATAAATACTGGCCCGTCCCCTCTTTGTTCTGTTTCCACATTCCTGCAGTTTAAACATCCTTTTATCATGTCCTGTAGTTGTGCAAGCGCCAGCAATATCCAGTTACAACTAGCTACCGGGTCAAGCCGACCTGGAGCTAACCCTTACCCTACTTACGCCGTCTCAAGCAGATCCATGCTGCTGTGTCCTTTCTCTTATAGCCAGCACTGAACCAGGCTCTCCACAGACCCCCACAAGACATAACAAGCATATACATAGGTGAGCTTTAGCTTTTGTCTTGCTAACGATCAGGCAGCTGGTTCTACAGATTCGAGGTGCCTTCCTCTCCTTCTTCCCTTCTTCTTGTTTATCACCTCCTTCTCAGAGACAAGTTGTTTCTCCTGAGGTATCACAATGCGCACAATGTGCTAGATTGTGGTCCTTTAGGCAAAGTTTTGCACATCCTTTATATAGTTTGTTGCTGCTTCAAAATATTTCATTCAGTACATGCAAAAATCTTAAACTGTCCCTCCCAGGCCCGTGACCATACAAGGGTATGTCATTGTGCACCCCCAACATCATTCCATATTAACATGAATCAGATGGACATATATCACAATCCCCCATTTTCTTTTTTTTATAGTATTGATTCATGTTTTCATTTCTAATTGATTCAATACTTGCCAAATTGCTATTAATTTTGGATCTTAAAACAAGGTTTTAAACATGGAACTATTAACAATTCTCCGCATATCCCCAATACAATTATAGCAAGATTTACAAATAAATTTTTAACAACTGTGGGAATTTCATATTTTACTCCTGTTTCCATTTCTTGATAAAAAGAACAACAATCTATGCTGTACTGATTCTTTCACCCGTCCAATTAATCTCTCTACTTTCAAATTTGCTCTTATTTCTACCCAATATTGATAAGGAAGTTCTTTTGGATCATAGCATACAGTCTTGTTACCTTTTTTACATAGAGCATAGTGGGCTTAGTTATGCACCACACATTGACTGCAGTCATTTGCTGTAGCCTGGGTTAAGGAACTCATCCCATGTAGAATTAGAAGAGGTCTGGTAAGGGCCACAGTATTCGGCAGTTACAGCCTGAAGGGTGCAGCCCTCGGCAGACTTTCCCAGCCGCAACACTGGTTCCCTATCCGGTCTTGCCCTCCTCTATGATCTCAGGGGATATCCCTTTTCCGACTACCCAAATGAATTTATAAGTTGCCCTTTTCTAATTTGTATGCCATGTCCCAAAATTTCTGTGTATTTCCAATAGGTATTTTTTTCGGGTATCTCTGTTTACTATTCTTACAGGAGTATTCACAATAAAATTCCCACAGCAACTTAGCTTATACTAAAGTCACTGAAGGCTCTAACCATCTGGGGCATGGAGGTTTAGTTACGGAGTAAAGCTCCCACTGCAGCAGGGTACTGAATGGCAGCACTCAAACAGCACTGACGCTTCTCCTGAAGCAGCTGCCCAGTCTGTATAGGAGCAATGGAAATTAATTTACATGAACAATACAGCCTGGTATCTCCCCAGGACATGCAATTCCTTACGCAGGTGATATTACCTCCTACTATTCCTGAGAGCCAGTTTTGCCTCAAGGAAGTTCGTGTTATTTACTGGCACACACAGATTACCTCTGTCATTTCATTCTGATCCATAAACTAATTGCGTGTAGGATTTCTAGAGAGTTGAACTGGAAAATGTTATACATGACTTGGTCCCAAACAGGATTTTAACCAAATTGAACAATTTATTAAACGAATAAAAGCAAGTAAATGGTGCTGGGGTGCACAGTCAGCACCGGGTGCGCCGGGAGTCTCCGCTCCACCAAGATGCACCCCAAAAAGTTCCAGTCCCTGGCTTATATATCTTCCAGGGATAACACAGCCCACCGGCTTAAAGTGACAGACTGGAGTGCTGCCAGGCGAACCCCACAAAACATAACAACCATATGCATCTTAAACTGACATGCTGGAGTGCCAGGCAACCCCCACAAAACATCCTGTAGGTGGGCTTTAGCTTTTGTCTTGCTAACTATCAGGCAGCTAGTTCTGCAGACTCAAGGCACCTTCCTCTTCTTCCCTTCTTCTTATCACCTCCTTCTCAGAGACAAGTCGTTTCTCCTGAGGTATCACAATGCACACAATGTGCTACATTGTGGTCCTTTAGGCAAAGTTTTGCCCCCCCCTCAGTCTTCTTTTCTCCAGGCTGAACAGTCCCAGCTCACCCAGACTTTCCTCATAGGGAAAATGCTCCAGGCCCTTCATCATCTTTGTAGCTCTTCTCTGGACTCTCTCAAGGAGGTCCCTGTCTTTTTTATACCAGGGAGCCCAGAACTGGACACAATACTCCAGGTAGGGCCTGACCAGGGCAGAGTAGAGGGGGAGGATCACCTCCTTAGACCTGCTGGCCACACTCTTCCTGATGCACCCCAGGACCCCATTGGCCCTCTTAGCCACCAGTGCACACTGCTGGTTCATAGCCAACCTGTCATCTACCAGGACCCCCTTTTCTTG
Organism: Laterallus jamaicensis coturniculus; assembly: GCA_022605575.1. Lineage (NCBI taxonomy): Eukaryota > Metazoa > Chordata > Aves > Gruiformes > Rallidae > Laterallus > Laterallus jamaicensis. Next base: position 2,328,180 of record JAKCOX010000082.1, read on the forward strand.
GGGGGGAGGGGGTCAGCTGGATGGCTTTAACCTCTGCAAACTGACTGGATTTGCCTTCTCCTTCGGCAGCTTCTGCATCTTGTCATGTGGGACTCCACACAGCAGCCTTCCACCTCTGATGTTTGCCAGCAGGACAACAGGACCCATTGGTGAACAGGGTATATTTTTTCTCATTTTCTGGCTGTCCATTATACAGAGGGGCCTCTTCAGCATGTGCCACTTCCTCCTCTGGTGATATTCCAAAATCTTTGCCTTCTGGCCAGTCTGTGATGACTTCCAGGATTCCTGGGCAATTGAGGTTGCCTATTTGGCCTCGAGTCTCCTCTAGTGTTTTCTGCCAGAGGCTCCAGGTAGGGCCATTTTCCCAGGCTACCGTGTAGAGCACATTTGTTACACCTGGCTCTGTCTGGACAGGTCCCGGCACTACTGCATGGAATATCTCCTGTTTGATCTGTTCAAAGGCTTGTCCCTGCTCAGGGCTCCACTGCAAATCATTCGTCTTCCAGGTTACATGATAGAGAAGGCTGTCAATGAGACTATAGTTGGGGATATGCATTCGCCAGAAACCCACAGTGCCTAAGAAAGCTTGTGTCTCCTTTTTGTTAGTCAGAGGAGACATTGCTGCTATTAATAATTGCCATGGGGATCTGATGACACCAATCTTGCCATTTTATTCCTAAAAATTGGATTTCCTGAGCAGGTCCCTTGACTTTTCTTCGTTTGATGGCAAAATCAGTTTTTAGCAGAATCTTATTTTCTTTCCTTTCTCAAAAACTTTGTCTGCCGTGTCACCCCATATGATGATGTCATCAATGTACTGTAGGTGCTCTGAGGCTTCACCCTGTTCTAATGCAGACTAGATCAGCCCATGGCAGATGGTGGGGCTGTGTTTCCACCCCTGGGGCAGTCGATTCCAGGTGTACTAAATTCTCTTCCAAGTGAAGGCAAACTGTGGTCTGGACTTTGCCACCAAAGGAATCAAGAAAAAAAACAATGCAATGGCAGTTGTGCCATACTAGTTAGCTGCTTTTGATTCCAGTTCATACTGGAGTGCTAACATATCTGGTGCTGCAGCACTCATAGGCAGCGTTACTTCATTCAGGCCACGATAGTCCAGTGTCAGCTTCCTCTCTCCATTGGACTTCTTCACTGGCCAGACTGGACTGTTGAAGGGTGAGTGGGTTCTACCAATCACTCCCTGATGCTCCAGTTGATGAATTAGGTTCTGAATAGGAATCAGGGAGTCTCTATTGGTGTGATACTGTCTTCTGTGCACCGTCATGATAGCAATTGGTACCCACTGTTCTTCAACCTCTAGCAGTCCCACAACAGAAGGGTCTTCTGACAGTCCGGGCCGAAGAGAGAGTTGTTCAGTTTCTTCTGTCTCTAGGGCAGCTGTCCCAAAAGCCCACTGGTACCCTTTTGGGTCTTTGAAGTACCCTCTCCGGAGGAAGTCTATGCCCAGAATGCATAGAGCCTCTGGGCCAGTCACAATGGAGTGCATTTCCCAGTCATTCCCAGTTACACTCATTTCAGCTTCCAGTAGAGTCAACTGCTGGAATCCCCGTGTCACTCTGGAAATATAGATGGGCTCAGACCCTTCATAATTTGATGGTATTAGAGTACACTGAGCACTGGTGTCTACTAACTTAAGAACTTTTTACATGTATTATTATGATGAGTATTTTAGTTCTAATTTCTTTTGTGGTACATCAATGTTCTTTTTGGTGTTGTAAACATATCACTATAACGTATGAGTATTGCAGGAGAAACGAGTCATCAAGTAGAGACAGGTGAATGCTTTTCAAAAATATGACATTACAGAAGAATTTGTAAGGATAATGAAAAGGGGGGAATGATTCAATGATATGCAATAATGCTGAATAGATTGATATAGATGTAGCTTAAGAGACAATTCAGAGAGGAAGATGTCCAGCCTTCATCCCTGGAGACCACAGAAAGACCCCGAGTGTCACTGAGCATGCTCTATCTGGGGGGAGATAATGTAAATGACTTCCTGGAAATAATTTGCATAACCCTGCCTTTTCTTAGAAAAATGTATAGTTAATCTGTATAAATAAGAGACATTATGCTTTAAATGGTGCATGCATTCGGATGAGCAATCCCCTGTGTGCCCAGTGCTGCAATAAAGAACACCTGCTTAACAGTCACCAAGTCGCCAGTGAGTTTTGTTTCTGGCTTTTCAAGGCATCACACGAGATAGTGGAGTTCAAGATCAATGGAGTTCAAACTCAATGGCAATTTTTCTAATTTCCACTGGCTCATGATCAGATACGATTAAATAATGCTGAGGAAGTTATAATCACAATTTGAATAAAAACTCCCACCTGGAGTCCACCTGTATCCAGTTCTCGGCTCCTGATACAAAAAAGACAGGGATCTCCTGGAGAGAGTCAGCAGAGGCTATGAAGATGATTAAAGGCCTGGAGCATGTCCCCTACAAGGAAAGGCTGAGTGAGCTGGGGCTGTTCAGCCTTGAGAGAAGACTGAGGGGGTATCTGATCAATGGTTATCAATATCTGAAGGGTGGGACACAGGGGGACATGGGCAGCCTCTTCTCAGTGTCTGTGGGGACAGGACAAGGGGTGATGGCTTCAAGCTGGAGCACAGGGAGTTCTGCACCAATACAGGGAAGAACTTCTTCCTGGTGAGGCTGCCCAGGGAGCTGTGAAGTCTCCTTCTCTGGAGATATTCCAGCCCTGTCTGGACGCCGACCTGTGTGACCTGTCCTAGGGACCCTGCTTTGGCAGGGAGGTTGGACCCAATGATCTCTGGAGGTCCCTTCCAACCCCTACAGCTCTGTGATTCGGTGACTTTTTGCCATGCTGGGGACTGTTTTTAATGAGAGGTATTTGGGAGGCAAAGAAATGGGGGTGTTTCCTACAAGCTGGTGCTCCCACGTCTGATTATCTCTGCTAGGATTTTGGCCAGATAATCTCCACCTCTTACCTCTCAGGAGCTGAAAATGGTTCTTTGAAGAGCTCTGGTCCTTCCATGGACCAAGGGGGCGCTGTCACTGCCTGTGCAGCCCAGTGTTCACTGTGGGATTGGAAACGTGACACTAACGATCCAAGAAAAGGCCTGGCACACATAAAGAGCCACCAGAAACAAGAATGATTGGACACCGACCTGTGTGCCCTGTCCTAGGGAGCCTGCTTTGGCAGAGGGTTCGACCCGATGATCTCTGGAGGTCCCTTCCAACCCCTACGGTTCTGTGACTGACCGAAGCAAAGGCAAGATGCTGTACTTTTGACATGATTTGCAAGCAAGATGACAGCACTTCTGTTCCGACTTTCTTGGCCCAACAGCAGCTGCTGTAGAACCGGGCAGCCAGGGCCACGAGCACCTGCCGCTCCCAGGCCAGCGGGGGGGGACACGCTCCGACCGCCCCGCGCCTCACACCACCCCCCTGCCTCCCAGCCCCAGCCCTCCCCTGCTGCCCTCCCCTGCTGCCCTCCCCTGCTGCCCTCCCCTGCTGCCCTCCCCTGCTGCCCTCCCCTGCTGCCCTCCCCTGCTGCCCTCCCCTGCTGCCCTCCCCTGCTGCCCTCCCCTGCTGCCCTCCCCTGCTGCCCTCCCCTGCTGCCCTCCCCTGCTGCCCTCACACCCCGCCCTTCCCCGCTGCCCTTCCGCCCATCTTCCTCTGCCTCACGCCTGCCCGCCTCCGCTCCGCCCCTTCCGCCCGCCGGGGGCCATTTCAAGGGCAACCGCCACTACCCGGCGCTTTCTTTATTGGTGCCGGGCAGGTTCCGGCGGTTCCGCTATCCCTTCACCGCCCACTGCGTGCTCCCCCACCCCTGAGGCGGGCGGAGGGACAGAGAAGGGAAAGGGAAGCACTTCCCGCCCCGCCCCGCGCCCTGGGCGGGGCCTCGCCTGCAAAAGGGGTGGAGCGCGCCGCCGCCATTTTGTGGAGAGAGCGCGCGGCCGGCAGCGGTACCGCGTCCGCCTCAGTCCTGTCCCCAGCCGCCGCCGCCGCCATCATGCTCTCCGCCCGCGTGGCCGCCGCCCTCGCCCGCTCCCTGCCGCGGCAGGCCGGCCTGGTGAGCGCTCCTTCTACCCTTCCCCAGGGGTTGGGACGGTCGCCAGCCGCCGCCATCTTGGGGGCCGCGGTGACATTGAGCGACCGCGGCCTCCCGCTCTCGGGAGCCTGGGCCGGGGTGGGGGGTGCTGAGTGCGCGTGTTGGGGGGGGGGGGGCTCCCCTCCGCGCTGGGTGGCAGCGGGGCTCAGCCCCTTGCTGAGGAGCGGGGCTGCGCTGCCTAGAAGCGGGGAGCTGGGCAGCTCGGGGGGCGGCGTGTCCGTCCTGCCCCGCGGGTTGGCACTGCTGGGGTCCGGGTTGAGGTCTGGAAGCTGCTGCGTGACTCTCGAGGGCGCGGGTTTCGGCTGGAAGGCTTTGCCGGGGGTATATCCCTTCCTCTCCCCGCGTTGGAGCTCTGTCGGCATCTCTGCCTGGCCGGTGTCCCTGGTGAAGGTGAATGGAGGAGAGGCCTTCCCAGCCTGCCAGGGACCTGGCGTTAAGGCTGCACGGCCATGCAGTGGGAATTCCGCTGGCCTTGTAGGGTTATAATATTACCTCAGTGCCTTTCTTATGACGGATTTATTTTTATTTATTTTTCTTTAGGTTTACTCACTTCAGAAATCCTGCAGTGAGATTTTATTGGGAAGGTCAGCCCTTAGAAAACGCAGTCTTGTCTGCCCCGTGTGCAGGGCTGCACGGGTTTCTTTATGTGCTGAGCCTCTGGCGTTCAGTGCCAAGGAGGCGAAGGAGGGAGGGTGTTGTGCAGGGAGCTGCTGCAGTGCAGCAACGGTGACATCAGTGCTGTGCAGAAAAACGCAGCAGTAGTTGTGAGCAGTGTCCTTTACTGTTTGTCCTTGCTTAGCAATGCTGGACCTAGTTCTGTAACTCACTTGTGGAGGGCTGTGAAGCTCAAATTAAGTGAGGCACGTTAAATATATAAGAATGCGATCAGAAATTTCACTGCGTTCTCTCTTCTGTGTTTTGGTGGAGGAAATCTTTCTGTTACTGAAAATTCCTTACTTTAGATTTCCAGAAACACCCTGGGTGCAGCATTTGTTGCTACAAGAAACATCCATGGCTCCAAAACATGCTTTCAGAAAACTGGTAAGTCTGGGAAAGGCCTTCATATAATAGCAAGGATTCACAGTTGAGTGTGTGGAGGGGGAGAAACATGTCAGTTGACAAAACGCTTGAGAACATTTAAGTACTGACAGTACATAACACTGACCTGTCTGTTACACAGTCACATGCAGATTTCTCTTCAATAACTCTTCAAGTTATGCCCAAACCAGAGGGGTGGCCACGTGTCAGCTGGTATACACAGCTTACCTGTTTCATGAGGATTTGAGTCTCCTGCATAATTGCATAAAAAAATGGCTGATTCCAGTTCCCCTATGAAGGAACAAGTGACTTTCCCAGGTCTGCCTGGGTTTGACCTTTTGTCCTTGAGTATAGCCTTTTGCTGCTGGCATCTTGGTGTTTAGAGAAGGCGCTGGTGCTGGATAGCTGTGCTACCAGAAACGGTTAATGTCAGATTTTTTGAAGCGGTTTAGGGTCACTAAAGGTATTAGGAGAGAACAGCTTTAGGCTGTTATTAACTATTTCCTAACTGAGAAAATAAAAAGTTGTTGGAGGTCTGCTGCCAAATGGATTTATGGATGAAGAATGTGTTTTTGTAGCTTATATTGAAAGACTTACTCCTTCGATTTCTTGAGTTCCTTCAAATATATTTGGACCTTGGATTACAGATCAGGTGACCGGGGTGTTTGAATGCCTCCAGTCTACATAAATGCTCTGCGAGTGGAGCTAGTGTGCCCGTTGTTTCTGAGCTAGGCCTAATCTATTTCATCTAATTGCTTTATAGGGGGAGAGATTGCTAATAATGTAAGACATTCTGAAGGAAGTCGGTAACTAAACAGCTGCCAGTGTTTTGATTGAAGCTGGCTCGTGATGAGTTGAAGCTGCTATTATTGGCTGTGAATATAGAAATTGTTATCTTATGCATCATATGTAAGGGTGTTGCTTGCTAGATCTTATGGCAAACCTGAGGAAATTTACCTTGGCTTAGTGCAGGCAAGCTTACTGAATTCATATTGCTCCTTAATGGGCCAAATCTGGTTTGAAACATCTCTTCCCAGGCACTGCTGAGGTATCCTCTATTCTTGAGGAACGTATTTTGGGAGCTGACACCTCTGCTGAACTTGAGGAGACTGGCCGTGTGCTTTCGATCGGTGATGGTATTGCCCGTGTGTACGGCCTCAGAAATGTCCAGGCAGAGGAAATGGTTGAATTCTCTTCTGGACTGAAGGTAGGCTTTCACTAAAGCAGCTTAGCCCAGAAATATGGAGGTGTTTTAAGGGGAATCTGAGACTGTGCTTGCACTCACACATGTGGGTCTCTTACTGACTTCAGTGCTAGACTGCTGCAAGTGTAATTACGTTGTGAGCTGAAGGCTTAGGTTCTCCTGCCAGTGTGGAGTAACATATTTCATACATAAAAGCAGAGCATGGATCACTGCTACAAGTAAGAGTGAGATAGATGATGTTGGATGTTCAACACATTGTTATTAATCTGTCAAAATTTTGTAAACTGCAGGGTATGTCCTTGAATTTGGAGCCCGACAACGTTGGTGTTGTCGTGTTTGGAAATGACAGGCTGATCAAGGAAGGGGATGTTGTGAAGAGGACTGGTGCCATTGTGGATGTTCCGGTTGGGGAAGAGCTGCTGGGCCGTGTTGTAGATGCCCTGGGCAATCCCATTGATGGGAAGGTAAGTGTAACTAGGTATTAATTGTCAGTGCTTATATCTCTGTGATGCAGATGGCAACAGCTTGTTTTGTCTCTTCAGGGTCCTATTACCTCCAAGGCACGTAGAAGGGTTGGCTTAAAGGCTCCTGGGATCATCCCCAGAATCTCTGTGCGTGAGCCAATGCAGACTGGTATTAAGGCTGTGGACAGCTTGGTGCCCATCGGTCGTGGCCAACGTGAGCTGATCATTGGTGACAGGCAGACTGGGTAAGCTGAACGCCCAAGCTAAACCAGTTTTGATAAACAGGTACCCTGTGCCCCCTGAACACAGGGCTGGGTAGAGGTTGGGAGAACCATAGGCAGCCAAACTAACCAGCCTCTGTGTTGCACAGGAAAACTTCAATTGCAATTGACACTATAATCAACCAGAAGCGATTTAATGATGGAACAGATGAGAAAAAGAAGCTGTACTGTATCTATGTTGCAATTGGCCAGAAGAGATCTACTGTTGCTCAGCTGGTGAAGAGGCTCACCGATGCAGGTATGAATTTGTGAATGTGACTCAGCCTGGCAGCTGATGACATCTGTTCTCATTTTAATGCTGTATATTATGTTATCTCCTAGCTAAAGGAGCATGGACATAATTCTTTTATATTAAATGAGTGAGCTCCTTGTTCTTCTGCACAGGAAGTCTTTCCAGTTAACTGGGGCAGGCGGGAGGAAACCTCTTTCTACACTGGATTAGAAGGCTAGTATGAGGGCCCCCCAGACTGTTCCAACTGTTTCTGGAAAAGTCACCCACCATGGTTTTTTTAGTAGAGGTTTTTTTTTTAGCAGAGTTCAGAGAGCTTCCTCTTGGCAGGCAGACAGGCCTTGATGACAAGCGATGTCCTACAAGTATTTATGGACTTGGCATTTGTTTCTTATGCATTCAGGTCAGCGTGAATGGCAGTTGCAAGCATAGTGGAAAGACTTTACTGCCCAGATATAGACTTTACTTTGTTCAGAACCTGATCTTGTTAACCAGTGCTGCATATGTAACAGTAAATCAGGCACCTTCTTGCCTGGTGGTCAAGCAGGGTCATGCCGTTGTGTGTAGCAGGACAGCTTCCCCTCTGTTTTAATGACAATTGATTTGTTTGGTACTGAGATAGGATAGTATCTCCCTGCAGCAGCAAGGAAACTGCAGGATTTCAGGCTGAGTTACTTCTGTAGCCAAGTGTTTCTCAGTGAAAGTTTAAACTTCAGTGGGAAAGAACTCTGCAAGTGCTTGATGGTAGCTGCCATGAACTGTGAAACATCTTTAATGAGTTGAGCTAATGGATGTGTGAATCTAGTACAGTGTAGCTTCCTGTAACAGTGTTGTGATGCTGCTCAGGCTTACCTCAGGAGGAAGTACTTCACAAGTGTGTTGAACTTGCTGATGATGGGCGTGATGAGGTCATCCATTCAGTGATGTGTCTGTCTCCCAATTCTTTCCAGATGCCATGAAGTACACTATTGTGGTGTCTGCCACCGCATCCGATGCAGCACCCCTGCAGTATCTGGCTCCCTATTCCGGATGCTCCATGGGGGAATACTTCAGAGACAATGGAAAGCATGCGCTGATCATCTACGATGACTTATCCAAACAGGTCAGGACGCACTGTTCATAGGCCTCATAGTCTGTCATTGGTGTTTGTGCCTGTAAGATCACCATATGTTTAGAAACTAAAACTTCCAAATGAAGCACTGAAGCCTGAAAGCTTTCTTTATGCCACACAGGCTGTTGCCTATCGTCAGATGTCTCTGCTGCTGCGTCGTCCACCTGGTCGTGAAGCCTACCCTGGTGATGTGTTCTACCTGCACTCTCGCCTGCTGGAGAGAGCAGCCAAAATGAATGATTCTTTCGGAGGTGGCTCTCTGACTGCCTTGCCTGTCATTGAAACCCAGGCTGGTGATGTGTCTGCTTACATTCCAACCAATGTCATCTCCATCACTGATGGACAGGTAGGACGCCTTCGCATGCCAGTACTTCGGTGTAACTTGCTGCTGCCTCTCAGGAGGCTTCCAGGCTTCTCACCAACATAATAAAACTATTCTTTTCTACAGATCTTCTTGGAAACTGAGTTGTTCTACAAAGGTATTCGTCCAGCCATCAATGTTGGTCTGTCTGTGTCCCGTGTAGGTTCTGCAGCTCAGACCAGGGCTATGAAGCAGGTGAGCATGAAAACTGCTGGTCCTCCTCTCATTCGAGATGAGCAGTGTGAGGGCTTTCCAACCCATGTCACTGAGAGGGAATGGAGCTTTGGACTCCTTAGTGCTACAAAATGAGGAAAGAAAAAAACCTCTGGGGTCTCTTTGGATATTTCCATTATCTGATGGGGACCCCTGACAGGGAGGTGGGAAGACAGGAAAGCCGTATCTGCCTGAAGGCGTGGGACTTAAATTGCACTGTGCTGACTACTGAGCTAACCAGCAGTGTAGGGTGCTCACTTAACCCCTTGCTTTTAATCTGGAACAGAATTGCAGAGGTTTAGTATCAACTGGCTGTTTTAGGGACAAATAGCATGCTTGTGTTCAAAGGCTGAGCGGGCAGCTGGGCTTGTAGGAATGTATCATCACCTCAAGGTTCCCGTGACTGGTACGCAAGGCAGAGCTGCCTGTGGACAGCTGTTGGCAGAAGATGAACTGGCAGACACCTGGACTTGTTCAGAACCTGGCCACACACAGTCTGACCTGTGTCTTGTGTGGTAGGTGGCAGGTACCATGAAGCTGGAATTGGCTCAGTATCGTGAAGTTGCTGCCTTTGCTCAGTTCGGGTCTGATCTGGATGCTGCCACCCAACAGCTGCTGAACCGTGGTGTACGTTTGACAGAGCTCCTCAAACAGGGGCAGTATGGTGAGTGTCTCGGAAGCAGTGAAGTCTCCTTTTCCCAATAGTGTCTTGTGCTAATGTGGTTAGTCTTTGTGACAGCATTTACCATGTCTGTTCTGTGGACTTGAATCACGTTCTGTACATGCATTTGACCTTCAGAGAAGGACTCTGGTCCCGGTGTGTCCTAAAAGCATGAATGCTTTCTTTCCTGCAGTTCCCATGGCTATTGAGGAACAGGTTGCAGTCATCTATGCTGGGGTGAGAGGTCACTTGGACAAGCTGGAGCCCAGCAAAATCACTAAATTTGAGAGCGCTTTCCTTACTCATGTACTGAGCCAGCACCAGGCCCTCCTCTCCACCATCAGGTACGACGACTTCCTTCACTTCATCCCAAGGGTGGTGACTTGACAGCTGGGGTGCAGCCAGCGGTCGCTGAGCCATGACCATTCTGAACATTCACGCTCACAGAACTGAGCACCAGGCCTCATGTGGCCTTTACCAAACTGGAGGCTCAAACAGCCTTCCCACTGTTCTCCAGTTACTACTTGGGAAATGCAGCTGATGCTTAGAATGAACCTCCTGTGTAGTTCTCCTGATCTGATAGCGAAATCTCTTCAGCCATTCAGTTCTCTTGTTTTTGACAGCTTTAACCTATTTCTCTGGGTTAAGTGCTGGTTGCCACCTTCCCTGGGTGGGCTCTTGGGGCTTGAGTGTTTCCATAGCTCTGTAAACTGGTGTTACCTTGTGCTGTGGGTCAAACCACGTGCCCTCCATCTCTGGGACATGGAGCTTTGAGCTACTTGCAGCTGTTCTGGAAATACTTATTGACCAACCATAGTTCTTGAACAGGAGTAGTTTTTTGAGGACAAGGGAATGTTGTGCTTTCAGGAGCATAACTTCATGCGCCAGGCAGAATTGCATTCAGGAGTTGGTGCTAATTTTCTAGAAATCAGAACATTCACTGTAAAGTGACTGTGTGTCTACTCCTGCATCAGAAGTTTAACTGAACTCTTTCAACAGGACCGAAGGGAAGATCTCTGACCAGACAGAAGCCAAGTTGAAGGAGATAGTCACAAACTTCCTGTCTACTTTCGAGGCATAAACGATTGGAACAGACCAGGCAGTTGTTGTGACTCTGTGCTCCAGCTTCATCAAATGTATGTGCGACTTGAATGTACAGATCTCGATGAGAATAAACGTTTCCATGTAAAAAGGCCTGTGTGTTCTCTTCCAGATTAGTGCCACGTGAGCAGCATGTGCCTCTAAAACCAGAGAATTAACTCCCCTGGTCACAGGGTTACTTAGGATCTAGGGAAAATCAGGGGCCATCTTAATTTGTGTGGGTAGGCTCTGGAATGGGCAGGGGTGTCAGATGGAGTTTGGGGGATCTGAGGGGGGTGCTCATGAGTTACCATCTGCTGGCAACTGCTCTGGGAGGAGGGTTACAGCTGGGGGAGCGCTTTGTGCTGCCTGGCAACAGGGGCGTGCCTGGACACCACAGTGTTCTTGTCCTCCCAACAGTCTGAAACTGTGACACTGCGTCCTAGTGCTTGTCATTGTAGCAATTGCACAGGTGTTCTTACAGTGTCAACCAATCAACATGTACAAACACTATAGGCTGAAGGATTGGTTTTCCATTGGTCCTCCTTTCCTGTCTCCTTGGCTGGGTGTGGTCTGGACACCCTGTCGCCATGGTCACTTTTTCTGTGAACTTGATACAAAGCTTTCAGCAAGAGTGACTTCTCTACCTCAAGGGAATACAGGGATATTGTCAAGGCCAATCTCTTCTGCAGTCAGAGCCAGGTTGCTGACAGACCCCCTGTCATTGTCATTGTCAGGGTCATTGTCTGACCCTGGTGGTGGTGCCCAGCTTTTAGCAGGTGGGGTCTTTCAGAACCAGTTCTCCTTGGGTCTCTGGACAGCTGTTCCAGCAGTAAACTGCTGGAGAGCTACAGGCTGCCAGCCCCTGCAGCTGATTCCTGTTCCATCGAACAGTTCTTGGGGCTCTGGGGGGAGGTTGTGCACCACAGCAGCTGTTTGTTTCCTGGCTTTCTGTGTGCTGTGTGAGGGTCAGGATCCCAGCGCTGGACCTGGTGTCACAGAACAGTTTGGAGTGGAAGTGACCTTTGGAGATCATGTTGCAAGGTTGCAAGGAGTTTCTACCATCCACATACTCCACACCCCCAGATTTTACAGAAATGCAAATGGTGATTTTAAATCCTAATCTCTTAATCTTTAACTGCACCCTAGAGTCTTCTGATGAGCCTCCTGTGCTTCAGTACCCCATGTGGGATGGGGGTCACCACCTGCAACCATATTGAGCTTCTAATTTACTACCTCTGTTTTAGATTGGGACTTTGCCCATTTGGGGACTCCTGAGATCCCCTCGTGTTCTGAGGCAGCACTGCAGTGCAGGTTTCTCTTTGATACATCTAGGTTGAACTGAGACAGGAAATCATTTCTAAAATGTTTGCACACACACCCCCTGCCCTTCTAGAATCATCCACCCATCTACCTCATCTTCCTCTCCCCTCAACTGGGCTGGGTTTATTTACCCTCATTTTGACCATTCCTGCTCCCAACATCCTGACAGATTTAGCCAGGAGAGAGGGACCCTAAAAGCTAATAATGTCTTATCCTGTAGCAATTAAAGTAACTGCCCACCCTGGTGTCACCAGGTGAGGGACCTCTGTGCAGCACACTGGGTCTGGGCGGTGGAGGTTAATCCCAATGACACCAGGGGCTGGCACTCCTAATAAGCTTCCCCTGTGGGACAGGGGGAAGAACTGATCATCCCTTTTTCCTGAAGGGTTTTCTTTGTTTTGGCAAGCTGGATCTCTCTCTTGCTCACAGTTCCATCCTTCACCCTTGCTGTGGCGCCCAAGCAAGTTCATCTTGCTCACTGCACAGGGTGTTGTCCTGCTTTGCCTGGTAGACTGGGACTTGTTCCTGAGTCCTCTGTGAGCCTGTGATCAGGACTTGCGTTGGGGCTGGTTGTCCCCACTTCTTTCACAGGAGTGTCCTGCCTCTGAGCTCAAACATGCAGCAGGAAACACTTCACTTCTCAGCCTGTCAGGTCTCTGTGTGAGTGCTTTGGAGAACTCCTTTTGCTGCACAGGAAAAAAAATAAGCAACTTATTTTTAGCTGGGAAGTGTCTGCTGTCTTCCTGCGGAGAGCTGGCATGTGAGAGTAGTGCTGTGCCCTTGGAGGAGAGCTTCCAGGGGAGTCCCTTCTGTCCTTCACAGCCTCCTTTCTTCCCGTGCCTGTGGCTGGGAGACTCCACAGGGGTGGGGATGTTGTGGTGGAGCTGCACCTTGGTCTGGCTGCTTGGCATCTAGGGGCTGGAGCACCTCTGCTAAGGCCAGGCTGGGAGAGTTGGGGTTGTTCAGCCTGGAGAAGAGAAGGCTCTGGGAGGCAGAGCCTTCCAGTACCTGAAGGAGCTGCAGGGAAGATGGGGAGGGGCTGGTTACAAGGGCAGAGGGGACACGACAAGGGGAGATTAGATGAGGCATTAGGCAGAAATCCTTCCCTGTGAGGGTTATGAGGCCCTGGCACAGGGTGCCCAGAGAAGCTGCGGCTGCCCCTGGATCCGTGTCAGGGTTCAAGGCAAGGTTGGATGGGTCTTTGGGCACCCTGGGCTAGTGGAAGGTGTCCCTGCCCATAACAGGGGTGGGACTGTGTGGGCTTTGAGGTCCCTTCCCACCCAAACCAGTCTGGGATTCTACAACACCACCAGTCCCTTAGGGACAGCTTTTACAGCTCACCACTTTTCTTCCTGCCCAGCGACTCTGCCCCGCTCACAGCTGATGCTGAGCCAGAAAGCACCAACCTCACCGGTGTCTTGGCCCAAAATTGCCCCGATCCACATTTGTTTTCAGTGATAGACAAATATTCCAAGGTTCTGGAACAGCCTGTCGCTGCTGTGCCCGAGGAAGGTGATGATTTCCCGACCGAAGCCCCCCCCCAGGTAGCCACATCCCGCCGGGTCAGGGCTCGGCGCTGGCTCGGAGGGATCGGTGCGGGGCGGCGCTGCGGGGCCCTGGCCGCGGGGGGGTGCTGGGAAGCCGCCAAACAGCCAGCGAGGATTCGCCTGGGGGTGGGGGGATTCGTGCCCTTCCTTGGGATAGTGCCCGGGGTCTGCCCGCCCAAACCAGCTGTAGACCCGACTCCTGAAATTCCCAGGAAGATCCCAAACCTGCTCCTGCGCCCCACAGACGCTGTGGGGCATCCAAGCTCAACATCACCGCGGCCTCGGGTCACAGCTGAGCACTTTTATTTCTCTCGGTGGGAAATGGGAAGAGCCTTTTTTTTTGGTTGCTTGGGGTTATTGGGGGGGGGGGGGGGAGGAGAGGTGGGGGGGGGCGGGGTTGATATCATCGCCCCGCTTCAGCTCTAACTCGTGTCAGCGCAGGCTGGGCAGCGGAGATGGTCCCGGCTTCTCCCGTCTCACCAGCGGCGCGGCGGCTCGTCGGTGGCTCCCCCGGTGTCCCCTATCATCTAAATGGCACAACGCGGCGATGAAACCCTTCCCCAAAAACCCCGGCGAGCTCCCTCCGAGCTAGGCGGCGGAGGCTCTGCGGGCGTGTGGCCGCCGCTCCCGGTTTGCTCCCCAAAAACCTGCGGGTTGCCCGTGTTCGGCCGTCACGGGTGGGTTTGTCCGGGGCTCATCCGTCTGCCCCCGCTCGCCCTGCCCCGTGTCCGTGTGTGCCCCCCCCCTCGCCGCCCGCGGACACCCGGGAGCGCACCGCAAAGCTCCACGCAGCAGGTGGGGTGGGCGTAGCAGCGCTGTTCGGGGGGGACGGGGGACATGACGACTGGGTGGTGACACCGCGCCGCGGGGTGGGACCGGTCGGGCGGGGCGGGGCGGAGCGGGACGGGACGGGACGGGACGGGGCGACGCCGGGAGCGGCGGACTCGGCGGAGAGCGGCGGCAAGATGCGGGAGTCGCGGTTCAGGGACAACTTCTGGGTGAGCGGGGTTACGGGGAGGGGACACACACCCCCCCATCCAGAGCCGAGGGGGGGGTGGGGAGGAGGGTCTGAGTTGGGATTGAGGGGGGGTGTCACCCGTCTCTGCTCAGAGCTGTCTCCAAAAGCCGCCTTCGTGGTCCTGGCGCCTTCGCTGAGGGTGCTGAGCATCCCTGGCAGGCACTGCCCATCCACGCGTGCCCTGAGACCCGTGGCTTCATCCTGCTCCGTGGCATCCAAAATACACCTCGGCCTGCGAGGGAAGTCGGAGTCGGGCTGAGGCTTTAAGTTAATTACCCACTGGTGATATACCTGGAAACCATGGCCACAAAGGGTCCTGCGACGCCGGGCTAATCCGGCACGAGGAGCAAATCCCTCCGTACTGCTGCCGAGGAAAACCCACAGGGTCGGGGAAAGCCGCAGTTAATAGTTTTTGGAGCCTGAACCGTGCTTTTGGGAATGGAGAAGTGCCGAGCGGCCACTCAGCGCAGTGCCGGTCATCGGCTGCTCAGTTCCTCTTGGTGCGCGGGGCCGGGGGCCTTCCTTCCAGGTGGAATCAGGCACAAAAATTTTACTTTTTCCCTTTTTTCCACCTTTTACGGGTGGAAAAATCCCCGTGAGCGCGTGGTGACAAGCTCAGGCGGTGCCCGGGAAGCAGCTCCTGACGTGCAGGGTAGGGGGAAGGTGTGTGGGAGCTGGGGAGTATCTGCTACAGTTCCTGGAAGAAGATGGGACATCGTGTGTGTGCTGTGCAACTGGCCAGAAACAGGACATAATGTTCATCTGGTCTTCACCCCATATCCATCCCGTATTCGTCTTGCATTTATACCATATTCATCCCGCATTCCTGCTCTTTTCAGGAGCAGGATGCTACGGGGCCCCTGGGGTTTGGGTCTCTGTGTGCTGTGGAATGGGAGGGGTGAATGCAGAGCACCCGGCTCGCCCAGCATCACTGGCCCTTTATCTGTCGCAGCGCCACCAAATATGTAAATCCCACATCGGTATCAAGCCTGGCTTGGAAAATAAAGCCGGCTTTCCATCCCACATCTGTCCTCCCAGCTATTTACTGACAAGAAATTTCCACCGTGCTCTGTTTGCTTTGCAAATGTGCAGGAGGGGAGGGCTGTGAGGCTGGTGGCAGCATCCCCCAGGCTGGGGGTGGAAGGGGTATGGGTGGGATAACTGTGCTGCCAGGAGAACCATGAGTAGATGTGGTTTGTCATGCTTCCCTGGCAAATTGGGCTGAAGGAGAGGTCCTCTCTGGCTTCGGCTGGCACTCCCAGTTTGTTCTGCTGTGGCAGGGTGATTTTTGAAGGAGGGTCCTGGAGGAGAGGGCTCCCTGGGGGAAAACACTGGGGCAGGAGCAGCCCCAAGACCAGGAGGAGCTGGGCATTGCATGGGGCGCTTGCTACTGCCTCACCCCACACCACAAGCACAGTTATTTACCCAGCAAGTCTCGCTGAGCCCAAACTATTGGTGCTGCCAGGGATTTTGCTTGGCTTTTTTCCTTTCTGAAGCCCATGAGCTTCCCCTCCAGACCGAGGAAGTGTGCCTGGGGCAGGCAGCTGGGGTGGAGGCTGGATGGGAACGTGATGGACGTGACTCAGTGGAGAGATCGAGGCGCTGGCGCCGGGCCCATGGAAAAGGCAGGTGCCACCCCAAGCTGTCTCCACGACACGTACCGGTGACTGTACATCAGCTGTGAGGGATGGGGAGGGAGTGAGGAGGGGGTGGAGGGAATGAGAGATGGACTGAATAAACCCAAACGTCGGTGAGGTACGGAAGGCTGATTGTCCAGCTTCAGTTTGCTGTTACATGCTGTGAAAGAGCACCAACTTCCTCCTGAAATGTCTTTTTTTTTTTTTTTTCTCCTAAATTACTTTGCTTAAGCTAAAAAGGGAAGGAGAACTTTTCTTTGCCAAAGCAAGTGTTTTTGTAGTGGTCAGGACAGCCCTGTGGGAAAGTAGAGTTGTTGGGAGGCCTCCAGGGGAGGGATACTCAAACGGATGTGAACAGGTCTAAAAAAATAACCACCATCCCCAAAAGCTTTGGCATTTCCAGCACTGCAGCCTCCATCTTTGGAGAGCCTCTGGCTCTGAACGGTGACTGACAAATTTCTTTGTGGGGATGAGCAGTGACCCTTCCCCCCCATCTCTGTCGAGGTGGCTGGGTTGTGCCCCATCTCATATAGGGACTGATTTAACTTTAAACCTTGGTGGTTCTGGTTTCTTCATAGAATCACAGAATGCTTTGGGCTGGAAGGGACCTCAAGGATCAAGTTCCAACCCCCATGACATGGGCAGGGACACCTCTCACCAGATCAGGCTGCTGAAGGCTCCATCCAACCAGGCCTTGAACACTGCCAGGCAGGGGGCAGCCACCACCCTCAGAGTGAAGAATTTCTTCCTAATATCCAATCTAAATCTACCCCCTTCGAATTAAAAACCTTTCCCCCTTGTCCTATCACTCCATGCCCTTTTAATAAGTCCCTCCGCAGCTTCCTTGTAGGTCCTTCAGGGACTGGAAGGTGCTATAAGGTTTTTCTCCAGGCTGAACCACCCCAACTCTCTCAGCCTGTCCTTACAGGAGAGGTGCTGCAGCCCCCTGATCATTTTCCTGACCCTCCTCTGGACCTGTTCCAACAGTTCCATGTCCTTCTTATGTTGGGTACCCCAGAACTGGACACTGTACTCCAGGTGGGATCTCACCAGAGTGGAGCAGAGAGGCAGAATCCCCTCCCTTGGCCTGCTGGCCACACTCCTTTCGATGCAGCCCAGGACACGGTCAGCTTTCTGGGCTGCGAATGTGCATAGTCAGCTCATGTTGAGCTTCTCATCCACCATCTCCAAGTCCTTCTCTGCAGGGCTGCTCGCTATCACATCACCTCCCAGCCTCTACTGGTGACGAAGACCGATCCGACCCAGGTGCAGGACCTTGTACTTGGCCTTATTGAACCTCTTCAGGGGAGGGCTTTGCCTGCACTGGAACCTCATCCAGTGCTGAACTTCAGGATGGGCTGTGCTGGGGACAGCACAGTGTGACATTGCCCTTGGACTTTGCTCAGCCTCTCCAGCCTCAGCACAAGGTGATAAAACTCTTACAAACAGAGCAGCTTCTGCCCCTGTACCCTGCCACAGCTCCTGCTCACCCAGGGGCTGGGGTCTGGGGGTGCCTGAGGGAGCTAAGGGCTGGCAGGACTTTGAACCA
Source organism: Laterallus jamaicensis coturniculus (assembly GCA_022605575.1). Taxonomy (NCBI): domain Eukaryota; kingdom Metazoa; phylum Chordata; class Aves; order Gruiformes; family Rallidae; genus Laterallus; species Laterallus jamaicensis. The sequence continues at coordinate 2,345,993 of JAKCOX010000082.1, forward strand.
GCATTGCCCAGCACGTCCCTGCTCGCATGCCGCTCCTTCCCGCAGCCCGGAGCTGCCTGCAGAGATAAAAATATGCCAAAGACTATCTTTGTTTCCTCTTGCCCTCCCTGTAGTGATTGTGCTGGTTGAGCAAGCGTGGGGGGGTTTGGTTTTAATTTGTTTTTGCAACCTGCTGTTCTTCTTTCACTCCACGGGGGTCTCTTCTTTCGCTTTAGCAATTCTCTCAGTGCGTGCCCAGTTCTCCCCAGGACTCTTCTTACAGGGCACGCTGGGCAACGCAGCAGCAGAGCTCTGGGTCTCACCAGAGCTCTTTGGTCCTGCAAAAACCCTGTGGGAAAAATAGGAAATACGATAATACTTTTTAAAAAAAAGAAACTCGCTAAGTTTGATCTGTTGGCTAACAGCTTGCATGTTGGGGAGAGGATTTTAGGTCATTTGTTTGCTTTTAATGAGGCAGAGGCAATGCTCAGCTCTCTGTGGTGTATTGCAGGGTGAATTTAGAGGAAGCATTTGGGAAAAAAAAAACATTAAAAGATAAAAACCCAAACAACGCTGAAGACCAAGCCCTGCTGCTTCTCACCTTGGGTGGGGTGAGAAATTTTAGAATAGAAAAAATAGACAATTTTCTGTGAATAATACTCGGGTAATCCACGTCTTTTACGTGCGCACAGATACTCGTTCTTCACACCAAGGAAAAGTGCGGGTGCTAAAAAACAGCCCACGGCTGAAGGCAAGTCATTTGCAGTAAAAACCACACTGTCATGGTTGGTTTTCCTACAGAGCGGGCGGAAAAGTGTCTGAAAACGTTTATTTCACCCACCCCCCTCCGCCAAAAAAAACCAACCCAACCCAAAACCCACGTAGCAAAGAGCTATTGCATCTCCTTTTGCAAGACTGGGGCAAAAGAGGCGCTCTGCCCCTCGCTGCAGAGCGAGGTGTCCGCAAAGGAGACCCCCTTGCCACGGGGTTATGGGTGGCACTGCCAGGGCTGTGACCGGCTGTATTTCTCCTTTGTGGCCATGATTTTCGTTCAGCGTGGCTGCCTGGGGATAAACTTTTTTTACTCTGGGGGTCTGTGGGTGTGTGTGTGTGCTGCCAGCCCTGGGATCCTGGGTTCGTTGCCCGGCTGCTGACTTGCGGTGTGACGTTGGCTGGGTGTTTCACTTCCCCTTCGCCCTGCTCGTCCTTCTCTAAACGGGGACTGGCTTGGCAGGGTTTATCGGCAGCGTTGTGAAATCCGCGGGCTGTCGTTTCACAGGGAACGCGGGGCAGAAGTCATCGCCTCCCCGGCGGGACGGTCCGGCGCTGTGTGTCTCTGGGATGCGCCGGGCTGGTGGGGGGCGGGGAGCGGGGAGGAGGAAGCGTCAGGGGGAAAATTGTTACTCAAAAAGCAGCTTGGATGCCGATCCCCGGCGGGTGAAGCCGCGGCGAGTCCGTTTCTTCCCTGCGATGAGCTTCGCTTGTCCTGCTGTGCCGGCTGGCTGTGGGGCGGGGAGGATCTGCCGCCTCTCGCAGCATCTCCCGCTCTCCTCAGCCCGCTCGCTGCGGGCACCGGCACAAGCACTCGCCTTGGTCTCAGCGGCCTCTGCAGGATGCTGACTGGTTTGGGGCCAGCAAGAACAGCGTGGCCGTTGATCGTTGAGCGCTGTTTCTGGGTACTAAAACAGGCATCCAGCTTCTGCTGTGCTTCTCTGAGCAGGAAAGGCTGAGGAGAGACACTAAGAGCTCTGCATAAAGAAAGGTATCTCAAGTGATGGCCTGTGAGCAGTGCAGTGCCCCAAGTCTTAGATTTTTGGGAAGATTGGGACAGGCTGCTTGGGTAGGAAGGCTCTGCAGAGGACTATGGGCAGGCTGGATCAATGGGCTGAGGCCAATGGCATGAGGTTCAGCAAGGCCAAGTGCCGAGTCCTGCGCTTGGGTCACATCAACCCCAGGCAATGCTACAGGCTTGGGGCAGAGGGGATGGAGAGCTGCCTGGTGGACAAGGTTCTGGGGGTGTTGGTCTACAGCCAGCTGAACATGACCCAGCAGTGTGTCCAGGTGGCCAAGAAGGCCAACAGCATCCTGGCTTCTATCAGAAATGGTGTACCCAGCAGAGCCAGGAAGGGGGTCTTAGCCCCGTGATCAGCTGTGGTGAGGCTGCACCTTGAGTGCTGGGTTCAGGTTTGGGCCCCTCACTTACAAGAAAGACATTGAGGTGCTGGAGTGTGTCCAGAGAAGAGCAACAAAGCTGGTGAAGGGTCCAGAGCCCAAGTCTGATGGGGAATGGCTAAGGGACCTGGTGGTGTTTAGCCTGGAGAAAAGGAGGCTGAGGGGAGACCTGGTCACTCTGTACAGCTACCTGAAAGGAGGGTATAGCCAAGGGTTGGTCTCTTCTCCCAAATAACAAGTGATAGGACAAGAGGAAATGGTCTCAAGTTGCATCAGGGGAGGTATAGATTGGGTATTAAGAGAAAGTTCTTCACCAGAAAGGTTGTCAATCACTGGCACAAGCTGCTCAGGGAAGTGGTGGGGTCACCATACCTGGAGATACTTAAAAGACACGTGGATGTGGTGCTGAGGGACAGGGATTAGGGGGGGGGCTTGGCAGTGCTGAGTTGAGGGTTGGACTCGATGACTTGAAAGGTCCTTTCCAACGAAAATGATTCTGTGACTCTCCCGTGCAGTTGGCCTCACAGGGCATGTGTCTGGAGGGGTTTTTCCATGGAAAGTGGGGCAGAAGATGGAAATGTCAAGCTCAGCAGCTTTTCCTTTCAACTGCGGCTCAGACAAGGTCATAACATGACTTCAGATTTCCACTACAGCATTTTAGCTCCATTTTTGGCTAAAAGCACGAACAACCCCCAAGGATCACACCACCCCCTCCTGCTCAGTGGATCAGGAGGACGGCACAAACCTGGGCAGCGAGTCGGGAGCGTGTCCTGTTGAGCTCTGCGTGCTTGGAAAACATCAGCTGCTGCTTTGTCACCACAAAAGTCATCTGCAGTTTCCATGGGCTGTCCCCTTGCATGGGGGCTCAGCTCAGAGCTCTGCCCTGTGGGGACTACCAGGACAGCTGCATGCAGCAGGGTGGGAGGAGAGATGCTCGTCTTCTGAGTCCCTCTGGTTTGGGAGGGTTTGGTGCGACTCCCCATCCTCCATACCTGTTTTTGGCGTAGTTTAGTATGTCTTCAAACCTTGTTCTCCCTGCTCTCTGTGTCACCCTTCCTCTTCCCTCGCTCCCTGTGAGCCCTGCCTTTGGGACATGCCATGGGCAGTCACGCTGGTCCCTTTTATTCTTTCCATGCTCAGAAAGATGCTGCGAAGGCTGGTTTTACCACAGACAACCCTGTCCAGCTGCTTCTGGGCTGGGAGCTCCTCCTGCACGGAAGCAGCTCTTTTGGACACCTCTGTTACCTCCCATGTTTCGTACGGCACCTTGCTCAGTGAGGTCTGGTCCAGCCTCAGGAGCTTAGCAAATACACAGGTGCTGGAACTAAATCCTTCTACTGGAGGACGAGAAGTGGTAAAATAAAGACCTTACAGCATATTTTTGATGGATGCTCCCAGTTATTCACTTGTTGCTCCCTCAGAACCACCCCTGCCGCAGGGAGCCCGGGTGTTGCGGGATGCAGGAACCTTTGGGTGCCCCCGACTCACAAAGATGTAGGTCTGACCTCTTCATCCCGCCCAGGGGGTGCAGTGACTGATGGTTGTTCTCCACATCCATTCTATTTCCTCTGAAACCAGCGATAGGAAGCGGAGTTAGGATGTTCCTGTGGTTTGCAGCTGTCAGGAGGGTGGCTGCCTGTCGCAAGCGCATTTCCTTTTTCACAGACCCACTGGCAAAGGCACGTCGCAAAACTGAGAACTGACTGTGGGCTTATCAGTAGCAAGCCCATCTTGGAGGGGCATTTGTGCTTTGCAAAGAAACAGAAACTGTTTCGGTTTCTGCTGAGGTCCTACTCCACGGTCCCCTCTTCCCATGCCTGCCATGGATGGAGCAAAGATGATCTGGGATGCCTGGGGATTTCCAGCAGGTCCCACCAGATCTCCATTTCACTTCTTGCTTTCTGGTTAGTGACAGACAAGTCCTTGGCTCCTTAGGGAAGTCCACGCAATTAAATCCTTCATTTATCACTAATACCAGCCCTGTTGCACCAGGTACCAACTCCTGAGAAATCCCCCACATTCTGCTGCCCATGCTTTCACACCTGGTACCCTCATCTTGGCTTCCAACCGTTTCCTGAATCACTCCATCCTTCCATTATTCTTCTTCAACCTTCTTAATAACAGTTGGTGGCTGTTGTTTCCTTCCTCTGAGTTTTGTATCAGTTCATACCATTGCTTCCCTCCCACAACCTCTTTCCCTACATTCTTTGTTGACATACATTTCGGTTCTGCACCACACCAAGGGGTCCTCTTTGCAGAAGACCACAGGTGAGCACTTTCTGCTCAGCTTCCTTCACCTGCCTCAGGCTTCTTCTAGAGAAGGACAGCACATGGTCAGAGCATCTCTCCATATTACCATAGTGCATCAAGCCTGCTCTTAGCCCAGGTCTCCTGGGTGATAAATCCTCAGCAGCCACAGGGCAGAAGAGTTATTTCTTTGTCCGGACATGCTTCCAGGCATGGGTGTGGGGACAGAATGAGGCAGAGTTATCCAACCTTCATCCCAGCCCACCTACATCATTGCTGCACATATCTTTATTATTTTTTTAAATAACCATCAGTACAATATATGTTTTTAAGAAGTAATGTGAAGAAAAGCACTGATCCTTCAGAGGTCTGTGGGGATTGTGAGGAGCACTGTGCAGATGAGAGCATGGGTTGGAAAATGGGACTTGGCTGGGTGTGTGGTGGTGTGTGGTGGGGTGACCCAGTCTGGGGGCCAGATGCCCCCCAAAGCCACTTTATCACCCCCCTCCTCAGCTGGGCAAGGAAGAGGAGATAGAACAAAAGGCTCCTGGGTCAGGATAAGGGCAGGAGAGATCACTCAGCAGTGACTGCCACAGGAAGAACTGACTCAGCATAGAAAAAAAATTATTACCCAATCAAAGCAGAGAAGGATAATGAGAAATAAAACCAAACCTTAAACCCCACCCCTCCACGCCTCCCTTCTTTCCAGGCTCCATGGGTTGCAGGGGAATTTCTACTCCAGTGCCTGGAGCACTTCCCCATAACCCCCTTCACTGACCTTGCTGCCTGCAGTTTTTCACATCTTCTCACTCCCTTCTCTGGTGAAAAAGTTGTTCCTCCTTTGAATTTTTTTTTTCTCTTCTTTACTCTGTTGGCCCAGAGGCACTACCAGCACTGCTGATGGGCTTGGCCTTGGCCACTGGTGAGTCCATCTTGGAGGTGGCTGCTGTTGGTTCTTTGGGACATGGAAGAAGTTTCTGGCAGCTTCTCACAGAAGCTACCCATGCAGCCCCCACACCAGCTACCAAAACCTTGCCACACGAACCCAAAACATGGAGGCAGGTCCTCTCAATGGCTGTGTTGCTTCATGGGGAGTGAAGAAGCTCACCCTGTGTGATGGGTTGGAGGTACAGCAGTGATGGGAGAGGAGCTGATACTTTAGGAAATGATCTTTTCAGTGGTGTTTTGTGTTGATATGTGGGGCAATTTTTTTTTTCCCAAGGCCAAAGAGAATGCTGTTGCAGCAGTGCTCATTGGGTGCATCTGTATATTACTGTGAGGGCAGCAAAAGAAGTCCATAGCTCAGTGATCCTATGCAGAAAGGTCTTACGAATTCTCTGTCAGCCTAGATGAATGTTGCATCAGCCAGATGTCAGCACGATGCCCAGGAGAGTGCAGATCAATGCTAACTGAGATCCATCTCCATGTCTGCAGAAACTGGGAGGAACAGGAGTAAGACAGGCTGTATCTAGAGATTTGGAGGGGGTCTAGTGTTTGATTTCATTAAGCTAGAGCTGGCAGGTAGGCTCCTAGGAGGAGATGCCATGTGCTGTGGGGCACCTGTGCTTGGGTTGGGGGGGCAGTAGGATGTGGTAGGAGTGAACTCTTCTGTTTTGACTTCTGAAATTCATAGAAAGCATAGAGATTTCTGACCGGTTTGTGTGGGAAAGGACCTCAAAGCCCACACAGTCACCCCCCCTGCCATGGGCAGGGACACCTTCCACTAGCCCAGGGTGCCCAAAGATCCATCTAACCTGGCCTTGAACCCTGCCCAGGGGCAGCCACAACTTCTCTGGGCACCCTGTGCCAGGTCCTCACCACCCACACAGGGAAGGATTTCTTCTTAATATTTAGATCTTCCCTCCAGTTGAGGACCATTCTCTCTTGTCTGGTCACTCCCTCTCCTTGTAACCGGCCCCTCTCCATCTTCCCTGTAGCCCCTTCAGGTACTGGAAGGCCGCTACAAGGTCTTCCCAAGGCCTTCTCACCTCTAGGCCGAACCACCCCTACTCTTGAGCCCTCACTTGAGCAGATGCCCCTGGAGGTGGCAGTGACTGTGTACCACACTGACCAGGGCACGGTTCTTGTGTTTTCAGAGTACAGACCTGACGAGCACCGTGGGCTATGACAGCATCATCCAACACCTGAACGACGGCAGGAAGAACTGCAAAGAGTTTGAGGACTTTCTGAAGGAAAGGTATGGAGCTGCCCCCTCAGAAGGGGTTGGGTTGTGCCTGGGAGGTGTGGCACTGGTTCTCCTTCTCGTATTCCCACTTTGGCTTCTGTTGCATTTAACTCTCTGGTTTTCTGACTTATGAGGAACTTGTTTTCTTCCACTCTCCTGTCCTTGAGTGGCTGGTGCTGTTGTATGAAGGCCATGCCCAGGAATCTCCAGCTGTGGAGCTGCCATGGTGCCCAGGGCTTGATCCTCACATTTTGAGCTGTCTGTTTAAAGCGGTTTAATAATGTTGGCAGACATCAAGCAGTTTGCAGCTGTTGGTGGCCTGACCCATGAAATTCAGCTTGCAGTTCAGCTTGCACATCAGGTGAAGACAGGAGAGGCATGGCTTGGTCCTGAGCTTGTACCTTATGGGCAGCCCACAGATTCTACTTTGAAAAGAAGCAGTAGCATTAATTAGTGCATCTATTAGTCATGGGATATGACCTAAGTCGAGGTTCTGTGGTTACAAAGGCACAGCTAAGGTGGTCTGGCCATGTACTTTGACTTCACAGTTCACCTGGTTATTGATGGTTAACTATGAAGAGCACTGTAGAGCAACCCTGAATTAATACAATTTTGGTACTGAAAACTGGAGAAAACAAACCTCTGAATGCAAGCCCTGGTACAAAGCAGCCTGGAATAAATGTGATTGGGATGAGAGGAGGAGAACTTGCAGATCCCAGTGTCTCATGCACCTGTATCTGTCTAGGCTGTAATACCATGCTCCAGGAAAACCCGGGCTTTCCACCTGTCTGAGGAACTATCTACTGAACCCTGATATCTGTGTACCCCTCATCTGTGACAACAGAGAGTGCAAAAGGCCTCCCCACACGCTGTGCCACATCCCTCTTTGCTGTTGAAAGAGGTGTAGGTTCCCACAAATGTGTCTAGCCAGGAGGAGATCAGAATCTGGACGGAAGTCACCCCTCACCGAACATGGCCCAGTTCTCCATGGACAGCATTGCTATTACATGGTCCCAGCCATGGAGAACATACCTGCTGGATTTGATGCTTTGTCTCAAAAGGAGGGTTATGGGAATATTGTTAGAATCACAGAATCACCAGGTTGGAAAAGACCTTTAAGATCAGCAAGTCCAACCGTTCCTGTCCTGTGCTAAACCAGATCCCTGAGCACCTCATCTCCCCATCTGTTAAACACACCCAGGGGTGGGGACTCAGCCCTCTCCCTGGGCAGCCTGTACCAGACCCTGACGACTCTTTCAGGGAAGAACTTTTCCCTCCCATCAGAGCTGACCCTGCCCTGGCACAGCTTGAGCCCATTGCCCCTTGTCCCATCTCCTGTCCCCTGGCTGAAGAGACCATCACCCACCTCTCTGCACCCTCCTGTCAGGTCAGTGTGGGTGGTGATAAGGTCTCCCTTCAGCCTCCTCTTCTTCAGGCTGAACACCCCCAGCTCCCTCAGCTGCTCCTCAGAGGATTTGCCCTCCAAAGGGAAAAAAAAATTATAATAATCTGCGATAGAATTACAGGCATTTTAGGAAGATATTTATTTTATCCAGTAGACTTCCCAGTTCAAACCTCTAGCAGTACCTGTTTCTCCCCACTGATTGCAGACAGCTAGGGTGGCTTGCCTATGTGGAGATATAGGCATCTGACCAAGCAAGTTCAGCCCTCATTGTCTGTACAGATTTCAGAGCAGCTGCGGAAAGCTGGTTGTTCTTAGACCATAACACATCTGGTTTCTTCTTCCCCACCTCTCTTTCTTCCAAGAGAGGAGGACATTGCAGTCTCTCAAAGGTGTTACTTATGCTACCTCACAAGATGTAGGTTCCTCCCTAAGGATCAGAGGTGAGGACCCCAGGGTGCACATACAGTGTTTGCGTGGTCTTTGAGGTGCCTACTCCCTCCTCTCACATTTGGTTTAAGTCAGCCCAATCAGATTCACAAGTACTTTGTGTGGAAGGACCAACAGATGTTGATGGCTGAAATGCAGAAATATGTGACTGCACAAGCCTTCCCATAGGAAATTACTAAGGAGCATCTCCTGGCTGCATCTAGCCAGCAGGTGCTTAGTCACCTATCTCCTGCAGAAGTGGTCCTTGTACATACACGTATGCCATAGGGAGATGGGGAGGGCAATGCACAGGACCACAGACATAGTAAAGTGATGTGTTTTCAGTAGAAAGGCTACTGGGAAACTGGAAACAACAGTCTTCCTTCAACCAGCCATCCACAGTTGGTTTGCAGAAGGTCAGAAGATAAGGAGGGGGTTAAGAGCAGATCTTGGCCTCTGCTGCAAAAAAAAAATTACTGGCTTCTGAAGTGAGAACTTCATCTCATTTCCTCTTTCCTCAACAGGGCAATTATAGAAGAAAAATATGGCAAAGAGCTCATTAATTTGTCGAAGAAGAAGCCCTGTGGGCAGACGGAGCTAAAGTAAGTTCACTGTCCTGTTTTGTGAACACAGTGTGTTTTGTGAACGCTGTGTTTTGTGAACACAGTGAGTTTTGCTTCTATGTGTGTCCTTGCTTGGAGGAACAAAGGAGGAGGAGGAAGGAAGGAGGCTGTGAAAGACAGAGCAACGCTGAAATATATCTAGGATGCTACGAGGGTGTAATCTGGAATTGGTCCCATGAGAAAACGCTGCCCAGTTGGATTTGCCTTTGACAGTAATTTAGTTGGACTCCACCAAGCCCCCACCAGTGGTAGATTAACCCTTGCATACGCTCAGGCATGATACAGGCTGGTGATTCAGCAGAGGATGGAGGATCATGAGACCTTGGGCTCGCTCCTGGTTGGTTTTGTGGCCAGAGGGAAGTACAGGTACTTCCTTTACTGAAACCATGCAAATCGTCAAAGCTGTGGCAACTGTAGTTGGCACCATGAATGGGTCTCCATTTCCCCAGTAACCTGAGTCACCTTCTGCTTCCTTCTTTGCTCCTTTGCTTTATACATGCTGTGTCTGATACTCTCCAGTCATTTACTTGCAGCTTTACGATGAGGTGTGGCACCAAATGTCTCTGAAATCTTTACTGTACAGTATTCATAGGGACAGAAGCTCCCCATGCTTCCAACCACTGGCCAACACACCACATAGAAGGTCTTCACTCCTGCATCCCATGCTGTACTTTTAGGAGGTTGCCTGGAACATTTGTCATGAAAGTCAGGGTTTTTCTTAATAGCATCCAGTGTGGAGAAAGATGTAAAGTAGATCTCAGACCAAGTGAGCTCTGTTACACTCACTGAGAGGGGAAAAAATATGAAGAAAAGCATGTAAATAAACCTGTTGTGAGCTGCTTTGGCTGGTACCGAGTGGGGGATGTGCTGTCTGTTTTGGGAGAAGAGGTGCTCTGCCTATGCCTGTGTCTGGCTGTGCTTTCCCATCCTTTGTAATGTTCTGCCTGTGTTTTTCAGCACGCTGAAGAGATCCCTGGATGTTTTCAAGCAACGTAAGTAGTTCTTCATGTTCGTTGGGACATGTGGCAGGGCCAAAGCCTGCAGGCAGCTGCTTGGGAAGAAAGCAGCAGAGGAATCTCTAAACCCATGTGATTCTGGGGTCAGGTGTAGGCTGTACTTCTGGCCCTGCTCATCCCAGCACGTGGGGCTTGGGATCAAGTGCGTACCCATGGGAGTGGGCACCCAAAGGGCATGCTTTTGGGATTTCTTGGGGTTTTGTGGCTTCCTGCAACTCAGAGGTCTTGCTTGCATTGTACATAGAAGCTGTGCATGAGAACCTTACCTGGAGCTGACTGCCTCACCTTGCCTTTTCACACACATATGCAGCGATTACACCTTGAATACTCTGCCCAGTTTTGGACAATTCAGTACAAGCAGGACACTGGGGTGCTGGAGCATGTCCAAGAAGAACAATGGAATTGGTGAAGGGTCTAGAGCACAAGTCTGATGAGGAAGCTGGTAGCAAGTGACAGGATGAAAGGAAATGGCCTCAAGTTGTGCCAGGGGAGGTTTAGAGTGGAAATGAGGAAAAATATCTTCACCAGGAGGGTTGTCAAGCACTAGAACAGGCTGCCCAGGGAAGTGGTGGGGTCACCATCCCTGGGGGGATTTAAAAGATGTGTAGATTCCAGCAAGACCTGGACAAGCTGGAAAGCTGGGCAGTTAGAAACCTAATGAAATTCAACAAAAGCAAGTGTAAAGTCTTGCACCTGGGAAGGAACAACCGCATGTATCAGTACAGGCTGGGGGATGACCTGCTGGAGAGGAGCTCTGTGGAGAAGGACCTGGGGGTCCTGGTAGATGACAGGTTGGCCATGAGCCAGCAGTGTGCCCTGGTGGCTAAGAGAGCCAATGGGATCCTGGGGTGCATCAGGAGGAGTGTAGCCAGCAGGTCGAAGGAGGTGATCCTCCCCTTCTACTCTGCCCTGGTCAGGCCCCACCTGGAGTACTGTGTCCAGTTCTGGGCTCCTTGGTTTAAAAAGGATAGGGATCTCCTGGAGAGAGTCCAAAGAAGGGCTATGAAGATGATTAGGGGCCTGGAGCATCTACCATATGAGGATGGGCTGAGTAAGTTGGGACTCTTCAGCCTTGAGAAGAGAAGACTAAGGGGGGACCTAATTAATGTCTATAATTATCTGAAGCAGGGGATGCAGGGGGAATCAGCCAGCCCCTTTTCAGTGGTCTGTGGGGATAGGACAAGGGGCAATGGCTGTAAGTTGGAGCATAGGAAGTTCCGCACCAACATGCGGAAGAACTTTTTCCCAGTGAGGGTGACAGAGCCCTGGGACAGGCTGCCCAGGGAGGTGGTGGAGTCTCCTTCTCTGGAGATATTCAAGACCCGTCTGGACACCTATCTGAGTGATACGTCCTAGGGAGCCTGCTTTGGCAGGGGGGTTGGACCCGATGATCTCTCGAGGTCCCCTCCAACCCCTACAATTCTATGATTCTGTGATTCTAAATGTGGTGCTGAGGGACATGATTTAGCAGTGTGCTTAGCAGTGCTGGGTTAGCAGTTGGACTTGATGACCCTAAAGGTCTTTTCTAGGTTCTGTTTTGTGTGTTTCTAATTGGAGCATCTAAAAGACAATGCCATGGCCACCTGGCATTACAGCCAGGCATCGCAGCCCACCAGTGTGCAGGTAGCTAGCACCCACACCTCGAGAGCTATCCTGAGTCTACCCTCCATCCCTGCCAGGTTCCTGTGCTACACCATACCTTGGTTGACCTCCCCATAGGACCTCCCTAAGGAGGGTCTGCCCTCAGAGCAGCCAGCCTTTAATAGCTGTGAGTTTGAAACAGCTCTGGGAGTGTGAGCTACAGAGGTGCTGCTCAGAGGCTGCTTCAGAAGGGCTGCTGCTTTTGTCTGTTTCTGCAAGGGGATGCAAGAGGCGGAGTCAGATCAATGCAGATCAACAGCTACAGCAGTTGAGCAACAGAGATTTTTTAGGAAAAAAAAAGAAAAAATGTAATTTTGCTTTTCTTTGCAGAGATAGACAATGTGGGACAAGGTCACATCCAGTTGGCACAAACCCTTCGGAAGGAAGCAAAGAAAATGGAGGACTTCAGGGAAAAGCAGAAACTGCACCGGAAAAAGGTCAGGCCCTGGGAGCTTGTGCCTTCTCCTCGGGGTGATGGTCCTGCCCCAGCGATGGGCTGCTCCTGGCCAGTGTCTCCTGACATTCCCCTGTCCCCTCCATGTTCCTGGTGCCTGCTGCTGAATGGGAACTGCCAAGCTCCTTCCTACATCGTGCAACCACGTCGGTGAACTGTGTGGCAACCTCCGACTTCCTTCTCATTGCCACATCTAGAAGATTGAGAGAGGATCTGATTAGTGTTTATAAATATCTGAAGAGTGGGGCACGGGGGAACATGCACAGCCTCTTCTCAGTGGCTGTGGAGACAGGACAAGGGGCGATGGCCTCAAGCTGGAGCACGGGAAGTTCTGCACCAATATAGAGAACTTCTTCCCAGTGAGGGTGACAGAGCCCTGGGACAGGCTGCCCAGGGAGCTGTGGAGTTTCCTTCTCTGGAGATATTCCACACCCATCTGGACACATGCCTGTGTGACCTGTCCTAGGGACCCTGCTTTGGCAGGGGGGTTGGACCTGATGACCTCTGGAGGTCCCTTCCAACCCCTACAAGTCTGTGATTCTGTCTTGTCATATGCATGGCTTTTGGGGCTAGTGATAGCAGGGACTCAGCTCCAGGGACACCAGCCTCAACTAGAGATGTTATAAATATACATAGTGTTATATGTTCTCCATAGGGTTTGATAAAATTGGAAAGCTCCTTAACTTCTGGCTTGAGATTCCTTTGACTGGAAAATGAGGCAAAACTGCTAGAACCAGGGGCTGGTTTGGACCGAGTGGAGGGGAAAACTTCCTCCTCCAAGTGGAAAAGGAACCAGTGAGAGGTGCCATGTTGGACCTTGGTCTCACCAGCAGGGAAGGGTTTGTAGGGCAGCTCAAGGGCAGCTTTGGCTGCAGTGACCATGAAATGGTGAACCTCAAGGTACTCAGGGCAGTGAGGAGGGCACACAGCAAACTCACAACTTGGACTTTGGGCTCTTCAGGGAAACTCAACCCCCCATTTTGAAAAAGGGAAAAAAGGAAAACCTGAGAAACTACAGACCAGTCAGTGTCACTTCTGTGCCTGGCAAGGTTATGGAGCAGATCCTCCTAGAAACTGTGCTCAGGCACATGGAAAATATGGAGGTGACTGGGGACAGGCAACAAGGCTTCACTAATGGCAAATCGTGCCTAACAGATTTTGTGGCCTTCTATTGTGGGGTTACAGCACTGGTGGATGAGAGAAGTGACAGATGTCATCTGCTTGGAGTTGTGCAAATTATTTGACATTGTCCTGCACAATATCCTTGCCTCTAAATTGGAGAGATGTGGATTTGACAGATGGATCACTCATTGAATAAGGAATCGGTTGGGTGGTCAAACTCAAGTTTTCATCAATGGCTCAACATCCAAATGGATATCAGTGATGAGTGGTGTTCCTCAGGGGCTGGTACTGGGACCAGCACTGTTTAACATCCTTTTCCATGACATGGACAATCGGGTTGAGCACACCCTCAGCAAGTTTGCTGACAGCACCAAACTGTGTGGTGAGTTTGACACGAGGGAAGGGATGCTGCCCAGAGGGACCTCGACAGGCTGAAGAGATGGGACTGTGTGAACTGCATGTAGTTCAACAAGGCTGAGTGCAAGGTCCTGCACATGGGTAGGGGCAACCCCAGGTACAACTGCAGACTGGGTGGAGAATGAATTGAGAGCAGCCCTGAGGAGAAGGACTTGGGGGTGTTGATTGATGAAAAGCTCAGCATGACCCAGCAATGTACACTTGCAGCTCAGAAAACCAACTGTGTCCTGGGCTGCATCAAATCCAAGCATGGTCAGCAAGTGGAGGTAGGGGATTCTGCCTCTCTGCTCTGGTGAGACTCCACCTGCAGTGCTGTGTCCAGCTCGGGTCCTCAGGATAAGACAGATGTGGAGGTGTTGAGAAAGTACAGGGGAGGCCACAAATATGGCCAGTGGTCTGAAGCACCTTGGCTATGAAGACAGGCTGAGAGGGTTGGGCTTGTTCAACCTGGAGAAGAGACCTTATAGCAGCCTTTAAGTACCTATAGGTGACAGGAAAGATGGAGAAGGACTGGTTATAAGGGAGCATTTGTGACAGGATGACGGGAGATGGATTTAAACTAAGAGAGGGTAGATTTACTTGAGATATTGGGAAGATAACTTTCCCTGTGAGGGTGGTGAGGCCCTGGCACAGAGCAGCTGGGTCTTCCCCTGGATCCCTGGCAGTGTTCAAGGCCAGGTTGGATGGGGCTTTGGGCACCCTGGGCTAGCAGAGGGTGTCCTTGCCCATGACAGGGAGTGGGACTGGATGGGCTTTGAGGTCCCATACCACCCAAACCAGCCTGGGATTTCTGTGATTCTATTCTGAATTTTGCCAGACCCTGTGGAGATGATACAGCACTATGTATTGACATGATTTCATTTGTAGAGCTCATTTGAATATGCAAGTGGAAGCTCAGGTAAAAGCGTATGATACGGGTTTTGTAAAAATGCTTTAAGCAGATGGAAGTCCTTAAACCCACCTCAGTCTGGGCTGTGCCTCTTCCTTTCTTAAGCCATGTAGTCCACCCTGGAGCATCAGTGCTTGGTGATGTGCTGACTTCAGGTCTGTTGTCTTTACAGATTGAGACGATAATGGAGGCAATTCACAAAAACAGGAATTTGCAGTACAAGAAGACCATGGAGGTAAGGCCAATGTCCTACTGTGTCTTCTGATAAGGGGTAACACTGCTAACACACACAGCGCTGGGGCAGGCTTAAATGTGAGGGTCTTCCTATACTGCTGCAACTCCCTATGCTGTGGCTGCGTGAGCGGTATGCAGGGTGTGCTTGGGAGAGTACACCAGGGACACGGATGTAGCCTTGCAAAGTTGGATACAAGTGGTTTAGTTGCCATGGCCTCAATTGCCATGTGCTTTTCATCCCGTTTGAAGAGCAACTTGTCTTGTGAGGTTGGCTTTGCCCAAGCAGTTGGGCATCGGGGGCCTTGCGTACCATCACCTGCTCTGCTGGCAGCCTGTGCCCACTCTTCATTCGTAGGCTGTGCTCCCACATGAGCTGCATTTGCTTCTCGTTGCTTGCTGACCTGTTCCTGTCCCGTTTGGTGGCTCTCCTAGGCCAAGCGGCTGTACGAGCAGCGCTGCAGGGACAAGGACGAGGCGGAACAGGCTGTGCACCGCAACGCAAACCTGGTGACACAGAAGCAGCAGGAGAAGGTACGGAGAGGCGGGTGGCTGTGGGGCAAGGGAGAGAGGGGTGTCCCTTCTTGCAGCTCTCCCGCCCCACGGCTCTTCTCCCAGCTCTGGGTTTTGGAGTCAGATGGGAGGGGGCTGCAGTGATGTACAAGGGCTCTTCTCTAACTTTCTTCTCTCTCCCATTTTTGGCAGCTATTCCTGAAGCTGGCTCAGACAAAATCATCTCTGGAGGACTCTGGTGAGTATGGAGTGTTGGGAGGGTGAGTGGAACATTTCCTGGGGCAGGGGGTTGTGAAGCCATAGCATGGCTCTCGGTGAACTGTAGTTCTTGGGTGAGGTGTAGCTCCTCAGAAACTTGTGCCTAAGATACTGGAGGTGGACACCTGTCCTGGAGAAGCACACATGGCCCCACCAAGGCTACTCCTGCAGCATGACCCTCTGCCTTGCTGTGTGGATCTTCATCCCCTTCCAGTGCCCACCTACAGCTGACCTCAGACATGGCTTCTGCTTTCTCCTGACATCCCAGCCATCTCAGGCTTTGCCTATTACCTTCTAGCAATGGGATTTTTTTGTTAGGTTTTTTTTCCTCTTTAATTAATAATAATTGATGACAATGTGATTTCCATCACAGACAGGAGTTACCAGCAGAGCATCTCCACACTGGAGAAAATCCGGGAAGAATGGCAGACAGAGCACATCAAAGCTTGTGAGGTAAATGCCCCAAAGTGCCTTCACATAGCAGTGTGGTCCTCTGGATGTCCATCCCTTGCTGCGGGGTTTAGGGATGGTGCAGATTTAGCTTCTGCTTTGTATTCTCCTGGCAGTAAAGCAGCAGGATGTGTTGGAGCAAACCCTGCATGTTTCTCAAGCTTGGCTTCTGGATTCAAGGTCCCACTACTTCAAGGTGGTTTCCACTATTTGTTAGCTGTATTTCTTTCTTCCACCACCTTTTAAAATCAACAGAGTGCATTAAGTAGTGATGGTTTTGCCTATTACATGCTTCTACGTTCAGTGTGGCCATCGCCTTGAGCAGTCACAGTCACATCTGCACACCTGGTGACTCAAGGCCACTAAGCACTGTAGTCGCCACACCACTCAGAAGACTCTTGACACTCTGAAATTCAGACTTGAAATGACTTTTCAGCAGAGGCTAGCATCAGGCTATGGGCACAGGTTGGGTGAAGCCACCCCCCTGCACCAGGAGCCCTTTGTCTTGTCTCTCACAGACCAGAAGCCCAACCAGTGCATGCACCTCTGTTTTCATGCATCTCCAGTGCCTTTTTACTGCTTTATACCTGGTGGTGAAGTTTGGGGAGTGAGCTGTGATGGCAGCACCATGGGGTACCTTGTGAACGTGTGCTGCCTGTAGGAAGCTGTCTTGGTCTCTTCAGTAACAGTGGTGTGCCAGGTGACCCCTTCCACATCAATGCCACAGACCTTCCTGAGCTGAACGCTCATCTCTGAAATACCTGGTTGCGTAGATGGATGGTTTCTCTTCTGGGGGAGTTGGAGGACTTGTCGTTTCCATGTGCCCTATGGGAGACCACCACCTCCTGTTCTTCACTGAGGACAGGCATCTTTGCAATGGCACTTGGCGATGAGAATTGTTCAGGATAAAAGATATGTGGTCTCATTTTAAATAAGTTAGGGCTGTTTTGTATGTGTCATTTCAGTTCTTTGAGACTCAGGAGTGTGAGCGGATCAACTACTTCCGCAATGCCCTCTGGCTTCATGCTAACCAGCTTTCCCAGGACTGTGTCCAGGATGATGAGGTATGTCAAAGGAAAACCTTCATTATTTGTTTGGAAACTACAGCCCCATTCGATTTCCTGTACACTGAGCTCTGGTACGTCTGACTTGGGCTGTGGCCTTTGTGTGGCCAGCAGGCACCAGCCTGAGTGTGCAGGCAGGTAGTTTTGGCCAGAGCTTTTGCAAATGAAGTTTTTTCTGGAATTCCCACATTTTTTGAGGGTGAAACCCTGGCACGAGTTGCCCAGAGAGGTGGTAGATGCCCCATCCCTGGAGACATTCAAGGTTGGGTTGGATGGGGCTCTGAGTAACCTGATCTGGTTGCAGATGTCCCTGTCCATGGCAGGGGTTTGGACTTGATCGTCTTCAAAGGTCTCTTCCAGCCCGAACCCCTACTACTGAAGCCTGTGTCCTGGGTGATCACTGGGCTTTTACCCCATGTGTGATAAACCTGGGGAAAAAACCTGTGTGTTTTGACCTGAGGTGTAGAAATGCTTTTCACTTCCCTTTTGCAGAAATACGAGGAAATCCGCAAGAGTTTAGAAATGTGCAGCATTGAGAAGGATATTGATTTTTTTGTAAATTTACGGAAAACTGGAAGCTTGGCCCCAGGTAAGAGCTCAGTGCCGTCCCACAAAGTAGTGCTGACTTCCTTGAGCTCCTCAGGGAGCCGTTGCTCTGATCAGATCAGTGTCAGGTTGAATGCAGAAGCACTGATTTTGCAACATCCCTCCTGTCATCAACAGCCACGAAGCACCAGTCACTGCCACTTATCACCAGCCCCTGGAGATAATCTCCCCTTTCCCTAACTTTTAATTTCCTGATCAGGTGTTTTCACAGAGAGAGAGGAAAGACTGAACAGCTCAGTGTTGGTGTTGGCAAGCAGTCTATGATTACAAAAGGCCTTTAATTTTACTTGTGTTGGCTTTTCCTAGCTCCCGTTGTTTATGAAAACTACTATAACACACAGAGAAATGCAACTCCTGTGAGAAGCCCGGTTCCTGTGCCTATATCAAGGTAAAAGTCGTGACATGTGCAACTGCAAATGCATGGGATGCTCCCTTCCCACCCCTTCCCCTCCCCCAAAGTGTATTTTGTTGCTGTCTGTTGGAGGCTTCACTTGGGAGTATTGGAGGTCAATGTTTCCCGTGTTGTGTTGTCCGTCAGTCTCCACAGGAGTTGTGCCAATGTGGGGTCTATTACAAGATCTTCAAGGACGCCCTCAAGCCTAAATTTTTTGCTCCTCCTTTTGGGGTCATTTCTCCCTTTCTCATGGGTGGGAATCTTGTTCTTGCATTTGTGGTGAGGGTGCACTCATTTTTTTTCTTGTGCCAAGCTTCTTCTGGAAGTCCTTTGTGTGGATGTCAGGGGTGGTGGTGCCCAGACAGCAGAAAAGCAAGGCAGCCTGGGGAATACTAAATTTCATGTCTTGGGCTTTATGGGAACTATCTAAGCTCCCTCCTTGGCGTTTCTTACCAAAATCAAACCATCTGGGCTTCCCTGCATGGTTCTCAATGTGGTCTGTCTACCTGAGGAGAGGTGGACCTGCTAAAAGCATGCGTGGGTAGAGGGAGGAACAGCAGCGCTGAACTCTGGGAGCAGAGCTGGGCAGGGGGCACAGGGTGAGGGAAGCTTCTGCTGGAAGATGAGGATTCAGGGCCAAAGACTCTTGCCAAAAATGAGTGTGCCACTTTGGCTATCACGCTGGGAGGGGAGCAACCTCCAATTGTGGCTTACTGATGTCTCACTCTGGGCAGAGGCATGTGAAAAGGCACACCCCGAGGCTCAGTTGTGAATGTTTCCTCAACTAAGTGCTTTTTTGATATTTTTTTCCTCTCCCCCACTGTGTCATCTTCAATTCCTGTGTCTGTCAGGAGGCTGTTTGCAAGCAGGCTGTTGGTGGGGAGCCAACCACGACATGCCTTGGTATTTGTCCTGTCTCTGGGGACAGGACCAGGGGTGATGGCCTCAAGTTGGAGCACAGGGAGTTCCACACCAATATGTGGAAGAACTTCTTCCCAGTGAGGGTGACAGAGCGCTGGGACAGGCTGCCCATGGGGGTGTGGAGTCTCCTTCTTTGGAGAGATTAAAGACCCATCTGGATGCTGACCTGTGTGACCTGTCCTAGGGACCCTGCTTTGGTAGGGGGATTGGACTTCATGATCTCTGGAGGCTCCTTCCAACCCCAATGATTCCATGATACTGGGTCCTGGGTCTCTGTAAAACCCAGATTGGACAAACCTCTTGCCCTCCTACCAGCTCTTAGGAGGGCAGTTTGGGAATGCAGAGCCCGGGCAGTGGGAATGCTCTAGCCATGTGGATGCTCAGTTCTGTTTTCTTCTGTGCAGGAGGGGACCCCTACCCACCCCGACCAGTGCGCCAGGTGAGTTACTTGCTTTCTGGCCCCACAGAGGATCTTCTCTGTTCTCACTCTCTGCTGTCAGATCGTATGTTTTAGGTCTCTAAAGGGATTGCTTTAGGTGAAGCCCCTGCTGTAAACAGGTCCCCACTGAAAGACACTGGGGCACTGGGTAAGGTGTCACCCAGGAGAAGTTCTGATCAAAGCTCCAGCTGTGGGCATTTCTGAAGGATGTCCGAGCTTGTGATCTCACTGATCTCCAAAGTCTGGGCCTTTCTCTGCTTCCACAGCACAAGCTGTATTGTTCCCAGTGCCACCGCAGTGATGGGGTACTGCAGCAGGACTCTGTAAAACCAGGTCCCACTTTGGCTTTTTGGAAAACCAAGCCATCTTTGGGCCTCCTCTTCCTCCCTTCCTTTTAACACGGGTGGCCAGCGCATGGTGCTTCTGTGTGAGGTCTTACAACAAGCACTTCTCATGAGCAGACCTGATGTTTTTGTGCTCTCCATTTCAGATGACCCTGATTATGCCACAGTTGACAATTACAGCTTGATACATCACTAATAGCCATGGTAAGTACTCACATTTGATGAAGGATCTAATAGGAGATGCCACTACACTGAGGAGGGCCAGTGGAGAAAGGCCATGGTTAAGGGATGAGAGTGTGAAGTGATGATCATGTCAGCCCTCCCAGCACTTACCTGAGCTGGAGCTGTGGTTTAGGTGCTGTTTATCATGTTCTGTAGGTTCTCCAGGAAGAAGACACTGTTGGTCTTGCATGGCAGAGGTGTGTTTCCAGTTATTCCCAGAGCTGAAGCACATCTCTGTTTTAAGAAGTTATTTGAGGACTCTGATAACTATCTGTGCATTCAGAAAGTGCCTACTAAGTAAGTATCTGTGCCCTTGATCAGCAACTGCTTTGGACATATATCCCAGCTTTGCGCTCAGGGGAAGAAATGGAATATAAATGATGGACTGAAATACAGGGGCAAGCTGTGTCAGAAGTTCTTGACTTTAAATTCTTCTGAAGTTCAGCTATCTGGGAGAGGCTGCAGCCTCCCTTTCTCCAGGTAACTAAGAAGTCTGTGTGTCAAGGGGAGCTCTGTGTGATGCTTTGTGTCCAGGGCATATGTATCCCACTCCTATCTCAGGTTACACTTCTGCCTGTTGCTAAAGTCCTCTATTAATGGTGATTAAACCTGTAATTTATGCTTAATTTTGGTCATGTCTCTCAGGGAGCTTATGTAGATGAGCACCAATGGTTACAGCCTGTGTCTGGCTTAGCTGTAGACATGCTCTAGGCTCCAGTGATGATTATGGAAGCCAATTAGCATCTTGTGCAGCAGCCCTTAGCGCAGCTACTGCTGAGAGGCTGTGCTGCCACAGGCGTGCTGGGAAGCCCTGCACTGTGCAGGGTGGTTGAGGATCTGAAAGAAGTTGGTCAGCTCTTCCAACCACCTCTCCGATGAGGGGCTTGTGTTTGTTTTAGGTTCGTGGAACAGCCTGCCCCTGGTAGGCTCACGATTTGATTAACTTATGGGGATATCTAAACGTTGGAGTTGTTCTGACGACGCACCACTGGAAACACACTTAGCTACTAATGATGGGCTGGAGTCATGAAACTCATTTTCTGACCTGGTCTCCTCAAAGTTCATGACCTTTTTGTGACTGTATGTATATTAGTGTGGAGTCTCCTTCTCTGGAGATATTCAAGACCTGTCTGGATGCCTATCTGTGCAATATGAGCTAGAGAGCTGCTTTGGCAGGGGGTTGGACCCGATGATCTCTTGAGGTCCCTTCAAACCCCTATGATTCCATGATTCTATGATTATGGCTTTGATTCACAAATCCATGCACCTCAGGGCTGCTGGTCTCTCTGAAGTCCCCATGGGCAGTGTTGGTAACAGCTCCTCAGTGCCTCACGACACTGGACACGGGACTTGGGGACCAGCACGTGTAAACCTGGTGCCAGGTGGCTACGGAGCAACAGGAATTGCTAGTTGTATGATGTTCTTCAAGTTGAATCTGTGTGATTTCAGTGCATGCCTAAGCCAACTAGTGCCCTGGGCTTTTACTGTATTTCCTTGTGCAGAGAAGTCCACGGTGAGCTTTAACATCCATCCTGCTGCCTTATAATGAGCTGTGCAAAGTGCTCATGTTAAGGAATCACTTGTCCTACCTTATTTCTGAAAAACCAAGTGTACAATTATTCTTCTGATGGAGCCTGCTGTACTATCAGTTCTTTAAATACATATTTTAAAAAAAACCAGACAGACTTATGTGCTGGATGTGGGTTTTTTTCTTCTGTGGGGTCATGCTTGTGTTCTGTTGGTGTTGCTACAGCTTCACAGCCCCTCAGGGTATTGGGTGAGTTTCCTCTCCTGGAAGGAAGCCCACAGGAGCATATCCTTGCTCAGTCTTTATTTCAATATTTGCTCAGTACCAAGACAGTTGTGGGAGAGAACACACCAAGGTAGGGCATGAGGGCAAGTGTGCCTGATCAGCCATGAACTGCAGACCTCATAGGGTTGCTTCCCCTGGAAGAGTGTCCGCTCCATAATATGTTGTATGGTTTCTTTATTGGGGCTTTTCAGCTGGCTGAGCACAACAGATGTTAGGCTTTTCTGAATGCAAAGGTTCCCACTGAGGCTGAAGCTTGGCTTGCATGGATGTAATCCCACAACAGGGGTGCTGGTTCTGAATACAACTGTCTGAACAGGACTAAAGCCAGGCAAACCCTAGCTTGCAAGAGGAGTGTCCAGACATAGAGCTACTAGGAACCAAGTCTATGTGCCCACAAGCGCCGAAAGGGCTTTTTATCTTCTGCAACTTCCCTTGCCTGGCTGTCTTCAAAGTGGGCAGAAGGCTGTGACAGGGACCTGGGCAGGCTGGAGAGGTGGGCCCATGTGAACCACATGAAGTTCAGATGGCCAAGTGCAAGGTCCTGCACATGGGTTGGGCAATCCCAAGCACAGCTATAGGCTAGGCAAAGAATGGATTGAGAACAGCCCTCGGGACAAGGACCTGGGGATGTTGATTGATGAAAAGCTCAACATGACCCAGCAATGTGCTCAGAAAGCCAACCATGTCCTGGGCTGCTTCAAAACCAGCGTGACCAGCAGGTTGATTCTGCCCCTCTGCTCTGGGGAGATCCCAGCTACAGTGATGTGTCCAGCTCTGGGGTACCCAGTACAAGGCAGACATGGAGCTGTTGGATCAAGTCCAGAGGAGGCCACAAAGATGCTCAGAGGACTGGAGCACCTCTGCTATGGAGACAGGCTGAGAGAGTTGGGGTTTTTGGCCTGGAGAAGAGAATGCTCCATGGAGACCTTATAGTGGCCTTCCAGTACCTGAAGGAGCTACAGGAAAGATGGAGGGGGGCTGGTTACAAGGACAGGGAATGGTCCTAAGCTGAAGGAGGGAAGATTTAGATTCTAAGAAGAACCTTCCCTATGGGGTGGTGAGGCCCTGGCATAGGGTGCTCAGAGAAGCTGGGGCAGCCCCTGGATCCCTGACAGGGTTCAAGGCCAGGTTGGATGGGGCTTCGGGCACCCTGGGCTGGTGGGTGGTGTCCCTGCCCATGGCAGAGGGTGGGACTGGGTGGGCTCTGAGGTCCCTTCCCACCCAAACCATACTATGATTTTATGACTTTGTCCTCCACCCAAGCCCCTATGGAAGAGCCTGGCCTCTTCACAGACCCTGATAACCTGCTGTGCCAGCTTCTTGGAGCTGTGCTGTCTGTGCAGCTCCTGCTGCCCCTCTTCACGGTGCCTCAGAGGGACAGGCCACAAATGCCTTAATAAACAACTGCTGTAATAAGACACAATAAGAAGACAAACACAGAGGGTGGGTAAATCTTCTTTAGATGCTGAGCCTGAGCTTTGCAGGGGCTCACCTGTCAGGGGAGAAGGCGAAGTGACTTCTGCGCTCAGTGAGCTCTGGCGTGGAACCACCTACAGCTGCCCAGGGATGGCTGGTCACCTGTTTGTGCATCAGGCGGCACAGCAGTGCCCGGTGCCCCATGCTGAGCTAGCAACCCCGCTGTGGCCGGGGGAGCCGCAGGTGAGGCTGCCCCGCTCCAACAGCGCTTCACTCCAACTGCCTCGCAGGCCCTTCTAGGAGAGACCGGCGCCCTGCCAGGGCCCCGCAGAGCGACCTGTCCCCCGCAGGCCCTTCTAGGAGAGACCGGCGCCCTGCCAGGGCCCCGCAGAGCGACCTGTCCCCCGCAGGCCCATCTGTCCCCCGCAGGCCCTTCTAGGAGAGACCGGCGCCCTGCCAGGGCCCCGCAGAGCGACCTGTCCCCCGCAGGCCCTTCTAGGAGAGCCTGCCCCGCCCCCGCCAGGCCCTCACGGAGGCGACGCACCGCGACTCGGGTATGTCCGTCCGAGGCTCCCGTAGAGGCCCCGCTGTTGATTGGCCGGTAGCGCCCGTGGAGGTGGGGCGGGTTGGCCACTTCCTCCATCGCCCGGAGGCGGCCGGGTAGCGCCGCAGCGGGTGGGGGGG
The DNA here is from genome assembly GCA_022605575.1 of Laterallus jamaicensis coturniculus. Lineage (NCBI taxonomy): Eukaryota > Metazoa > Chordata > Aves > Gruiformes > Rallidae > Laterallus > Laterallus jamaicensis. The sequence continues at coordinate 2,369,924 of JAKCOX010000082.1, forward strand.
GGGCAGGGGAGGGCCGGGACATGGCGGAGGCCGTGCGGACCGCGCGCAAGGCTCGCTCCAAGAACAAGCCCAAGGTACGGGGCGGGCACCGGCGCGGGGAGGCGGGAGGAGCCCGTCCCGACGCGGGGGGAAAGGCCTCAGCCCGGCGGGGGGCGGGTGGGTCTGGCAGCCCTGAGGCGGCTCTGGCGCAGCGGGGAGGCCTGCGGGGGCTGGCGGGGGTGTCTCTGCGCGCCCCGGGGCTTCGGTTGAGGGACCTGGCTGGCCTTTGGGGTGGCTCCTTTCGTCGCTGTGTTAAAGCGGCGGCTCCGGGCCGCGTCTGCTCGCCTCCCCATCCCCTCCCCCCCCCCCCCCGCTCTGCCGCCGAAAGCGGCTCGGTGGGAGCGGGCGTGCGGGGGGGTGCCGCTCTGAGGGCCTGTGCTGCCGTGGGAAGGGCGGGAGTAGCGGGCGCGGGGGGCCCTGCGCTTGGGAGGGTGCCCGCCGGCTTGTCGCCCCGGTAGCTCCGCCGAGCGGGGCCGTGGAGCGGCAGGACCGAGCGGCCTTCCTGCTCAGACTGCTTCGCGCCTGCCGGTCTGTGTCTGAAGCTTGGGGTGGCGTGTAGCAGGCCGCGGTGGCCCCTCGCCTCTGGCTTGTGCCACGGTGGCTGGGGATCGCTCTGACGAGGCTTTTATCAGAGGTGGGGGGCTCAGCGAAAGCAAGTGCGGGGTCTTGAACCTGGGAAGGAAGAACTGTTTGTATCAGGACAGGCTGGGGGTGACCTGCTGGAGAGGAGCTCTGTGGAGAAGGATCTGGGGGTGCTGGTGGGCGACAGGTTGGCCATGAGCCAGCAGTGTGCCCTGGGGGCCAAGAAAGCCAATGGGATCCTGGGGGGCATCAAAAGGAACGTGGTCAGCAGGTCAAAGGAGGGGATCCTCCCCCTCTGCTCTGCCCTGGTCAGGCCCACCTTAGTGTTGTGTTCAATTACAAAAAAGGCAGGGATCTCCTGGAAAGAGCCCAGCCAAGGGCTACGAAGGTGATGAAAGGACTGGAGCATCTCTCCTGTGAGGAAAGGCTGAGTGAGCTGGGGCTGTTCAGCCTGGAAAAAAGAAGCCTGAGAGGGGATCTGATCAGTGTTTATCAATATCTGAAGTGTGGGACATGGAGGGAAATGGCCAGCCTCTTTTCAGTGTTTGTGGGGACAGGACCAGGGGTGATGGCCTCAAGTTGGACCACAGGAAGTTCTGCACCAATATAGGGAAGAACTTCTTCCTGGTGAGTGTGACAGAGCCCTGAGACAGGCTGCCCAGGGGGGTGTGGAGTCTCCTTCTCTGGAGATATTCCACATCCATCTGGACACATCCCTGTGTGACCTGTCCTAGGGACCCTGCTTTGGCAGGGGGGTTGGACCTGATGATCTCTCTTCCAACCCCTATGATTCTGTGATTCTGTTTTAATCTGACTGTGAGTATATGTCTGGTTCATAATGTTAGTACCAACAGCTTTCTGAAGGCTCTGTGTTTCTTGTGTCTGTACTGTTCAGGAGATCAGTAGTTTGTGGGACTAATCCGAACCAAAATACCTCTCATCAGATTTGAGTCAAAATGGAAATATTTCCCTCGATTTCTTAGCCTCTTTTGCTCTGTAAACTGCACTGCACAGAGCAGAGGCATCGAAGGTGTGGCTGTCAGAGCCCTCTGAAAATAAACTGGTGGGTTGACTACTGTTTTGTAAAACAAGTTAGATCTAAGCGTCAGCTGTGGCTGTGATTCCTGAACTCAAGGCAAGTAAGGACTGGAGGGAAGAGCAATCCCAGAAGGGTAGTGTGTCATTGTTGTTGTTTTGATTCAGCCCCATAGCACGAGTGAGGCAGCTCAGTCTTAAGACTGCTGGTGAGGGGAATCAGTTCCCTGAAGGAAAGCAGTTGAGTCACAGATGACACCCTAGCCCATTAGTGACGTGTGTGCGGTGACTCCAGCTGTCTCTGGCCACCCCTTCCAGCTGTAATTCACCATGAAACAATTCACTGGCCATCTCACGTGTGAGAATCCAGAATCCTTCGGTGTTACACATGTTACACATGACCCTTTCCTGGCATGTCTGTTGCTCTTGTTTTGCCCAGCTCTGTTAATAGGCAGGGGTGTCTCTGAGGGTGCTGTTTGGGGCCCCGTCACGCTAAGGACTCCATTCCCATGCCTTGGAAACAGCCATAATCCTTTGAAAAGCTGAAATTCTTGTGAGCTGTGGGAAAGGCTGGCTCAGCTGTGGCGCTGCCAAGTAGTGGAACAGAGCCCAGGGCCTTCTGAAAACAGTAGCCCCAAAGCTGAGTGTGCCCAGCACCCGTAACAGCAGGCTGGCTCAAACGTGGTGAGGCGGAAAAACCAGTGAACCTAGGACTGGTGAAGATGAGACTGTATGCCTGTTTGCATGGTCGATGGGCAGCACCTTCTCTGTGGCTTGTAGGGACAGAGGTGTTTTCTGAAAAATAACAGGAGTCCGTAGAGCATGAGTTATTGTTCACTGACCTGCTGGGAGAGGAGGATGGCTGGGCACAGGCAAGGCTAACGAACAGTCTTGACTTGGAGGCTGAAGCTCAGAAAGAGAGAATAGCAGGCTTTCCTTTAATGTTAATTCAGAAACTGGTTTCTCCCATCCTGTCTCAGATGTAATCCCTGTTAAACTTTGTGGCATCTTTTTTTGCCTTGGAGGTTGAGAAGTGAAAGGAACTTTGTGAATTTTAAAAACAACTGTTTTATCTAACAGTAGCATTGGGGAGGAATACAAGATGCTACTCAAAGATAAGGTAGGTGGCACGAGAGCTGCAAGGGGGAACTTTGAGATTTACAGGGGGGTGTTTCTGAAGTATGCAGGTCAGTATGCTGTCAAAAATGTGATCCCTTGACATACTAGCATGTGGAAATGGTTTGGGTTTGCATGGCAAGGCTTTGGTAGCTGGGGGAGAGGAGGGGGAAACGCTGCAGGGGTGGCTTCTAAGTGAAACTGCCAGGAGCTTCCTCTGTCCAGCAGAGCCAATGCCAGCTGGCTCTAGGGCAGACCTGCTGCTGGCCAAGGCTGATCACGGTGTCGATGAGGGTATTGGCTCTGTGGTAACATAGTTAAAAAGGGGAAAAAAACCCCACAGGTGGCAGCTTTTTGCCACCAGAGAAAGGAGCGAGATGATGTGAGAAACCCTGCGGGCACCAAGGCCAGTGCAGAAGTAGGGGCAGGAGCAGAGATTTTCTGCAGCTTGTGAAGACCATGGTGAGTCAGGTTGTTCCCCTGCAACCCATGGAAGATGATGGGGAGCAGAGATCCCACCTGCAGCCCTTGGAGAGACCCCATGGTGGAGCAGGTGGAGATCACCTCAAAGTTGCTGTGACCTGGTGGGAAGCCTGTGCTGGATTAAGCTCCTGTCAGGACCTGCAGCCAGTGGAGAGGGGCCCAGTGGAGTGCTGGGGGGACTTGTGACTCCCTGGGGGACCTGGCTGGAGCAGTCTGTGCCTGAAGATCAGCACCCCATGGAAGGGAATCATGCTGTGGCAGTTGAGGAAAGAGCTGAAGGACTCATGTTGGAGAAGTCCATGGAGGACTCTCTGCTGTGGGAGGGACCCCATGCTGGAGCAGGGGCAGAGTGTGAGGAGTCCTCCCCTGAGGAGGAAGGAGCAGCAGAGAGCGTGTGATGGAGTGACCCCATCCCCCATCCCCATCCCCCTGTGCTGCTGGATGGAGAGAGAGAGAAATGGGTGAAGTTGAGCCTGGGAAGACGGGAGGGATGGGGTTTAAGATTTGGGTTTATTTCTCATTACTTGACTCTGATTTGATTGGTAATAAATGAGATGAATTTTATTCCAAGCTGTTTTGCCCATGACAGTCACTGCTGAGTGATCTCTCCTGCCCTTATCCCAACCCCAGAGCCTTTTGTTCTGTCTCCTCTCCCCTGCCCAGCTGAGGAGGGCAGTGATAGTGTGGCTTTTGGGGGCACCTGGCCCCCAGCCTGGGTCACCCCACCACAGGAAATAACTGACTTTGAGTTAAATGTCAGGAGATGTTTACTATAATGACAAGTCCTAATTTAAAGAATTATGCTGATCCATTTTTTTACCTCTCACCTGTAGCCTTGGGGCATGTCAGAAATATTTACAGGTTTTAATATGGTGGGAAAAACAGCCTGAAAGCAAAGCCATTTTTTAAAGAACCTATGAGTGTACATTTGAAGTAAAATTAGTCTTGAGATCAAGGTTAGTTAGGGTCTTGATTTGAGCTGCTGCCATGTATGTGCTCTCATAAGTCAAAGTCATGTCAGATGTCTAGTGAAAGTAGATGTGATACTGCCAGCAGGTTTCCAAAGCTATCACCCTTTTCCCTAATCATGAAGGAGTATTGAGAGCTTTTCCTAATTTCAGTTGTGTTCTTTGTTACCTTATCCAGGTCATCCAGAACTGGAGCTCCATAACCTTTTTTCTTCTCAGTTTTGCTTCTAATAATCTGGCAGGTGTATGCAAACAATTGACAACTTGGCAAAACACTCTGTCATTTTTCTTTGCTTGTTTGTTTTACAAATTGCCAAATGGCTTGCAAATTGACAGAGGCTTTGGTGATTTCCTGCACAGCAATATTTCCCATGCAGTGCTTTGGGAAGGGGGCTGATCTACACCTTAGGCTAGCTTGGAACTGTGTGCCTTCTGCCTCATGTTAATTTAAAAGTAGATAAGCTTAAGGCTGCTACTAAGATTTTCTATGTCACTAGTGTGTAACACACATTGCAAATAGGTATTTCAGTGTTTGTGGAGATCTTATGATTGCTTTAGAATGTAATTAGGGGACGTGTTCCAGGCTTTCTCCTGAAAGTAATTTCTTGAAGAGAATTTTCTTTTCTATGAAACGTGAATATCAAACTAACTCTTTATCATTTTATAAAATCTAATGACTCTCTTTAGAGTTCAGGGTACTGTTACTTTGACTCTTATATGTTAATGAAGCGCTGTCCGGGGATGTTTATAACTTTTTATGGAGGGATGTTGAAGCATTGCTCAAGAAGCAACCAAGAAAATAGATGCTGATAAACAGTCTTCAAAAGTCAACTAAAGGACAAGGACCTGTTCAGTGCCTTCTTTTTACCTTCAATGCTGTGAAAATGCATGTGTTGAGTGGCTCTTGGAGTTGTGAATCTTGTAAACACCGCTTTTGGTGATGGTGGAATTTGGGATGTGAAGGGGTGAGACTCACTTGGTGGTGACACTGTTATTTTATCTTTTTTTTCCCCCCCCTAGGAGAAAAAGAAAAAAAGTAGTGAGGAGTCCCAGATACAAGAGTCTGATGATGTCTTCCTCCTTCCTGTGGCAGAAGGGTCTTCTCAAGCCAGTAAAGTGCAAGTGGACCATCTTGGAGAGCTTACAGAAATTAATCTCAGTGATGAAGTGGAGGGTGACAAAAAGGATGTGTGTGATGACAACCCCCAGGGCAATTCGACTTCAGCAAATGAAGGATCCTCTGCAGCGACTCTGGAGGCTCCCAGGGATGCAGAAGACTTCAAAGCTGATCCTTCCCATGAGGAATGTGGAGGGGATGTTGAGAAGAGCCAATCAGACAAACCTCACTGCCCTGTGGAGGAGGTTGCTAGTGGGTCAGGAGGCTCTGGTGTGCTGAGTGGGAGCTCTCACTCCAGCGCTGCTGGCTCTCAGGCAGTTGTGGGCTTTGTACGGGACAAAGGAACCGAAAATGTGCAAGATGTGAAGAATCCTCTTGCCTCCTCTTCAGAGAAGCTTCCTTTTAGTATCTCTCATCTCTCTGAGATGCCCAAGACTCGTGTTCAGCGGTCAGGATTGAAACCAGTTTACCCAGACCTGTCAGCTGAACTGTCCTATGAGAGACCAACCGTGATCGCTGTTAAACCGTTACTGCACAATGAAAGGTTATACCCAGAGCTCCCAACTGAACCAGAGCTGGTCCCATTCACCAGAGAACAGCTGAAAATCTTTGAGCCCTGTTCATGGTTGGAGAATGTTGACTCCTATGTGGAGGAATTTGAAAGTGTTGCTCATCAGGACAGGCATGAATTTTACGAGCTGCTCCTGAACTACATGCGCTGCAGGAAGCAGCTCTTGCTGGCTGAGGCCGAGCTGCAGGCTATGACTACAGACTGCCAAAATGTTAAGGGGAGATTATGGACTTTTAAAGAAGAACAGAAAACTGTGCAGGTGCTGTTGCTGCTTTTGAGCCCAAACTATTTGGATGTGATTCCAGACATTAACTCTGCTTGCTGCCAAGTTCAGCATACTCAGGCTGTTCTGTGTTAAGAGATGCTTTCGCTTTTGCTTTCTGTCCCTCCTCTGACCCCCACTACTTCAGAGAATCACCCTGCTGAGATTTAAGATAGTTTGTTGTTTGATTTTTAAACTCATGGTGCGTGTAGGGAAGTGGGATCTCTGTTCCTGGTCTCTTTTGGAGTCAGCCTCATGTCTGTAGTCAGTCAGAATGTGTACACCTATTTCTGCCTGTAGCATTGGGTGAAGTTTGTGTCTCAATACTTCAGGTAGATGCAGAAGATAGGTGGTGGAGGAGGGACTTCATCAGGATGATGGTAGCAAGGATGTCCCATTTGGCCTGCTGGCTGTAGTGACAGTTTTCATTTAATATTACACCTGACTCTCCTGCTGTTGGAGGTAGCAGCTGCAGAGGAGCTCAAGTCCTGCTCATGGGTGACTCTGATTCTCCAAGCAGAGCGAGAATGAGGTCTGTCAGCTCTCAGTAGCTGTTAGTTGTGGGTTTAGCCAATTCCAGGGTGGTCATGGTGCTCTGTAGCATTTCTACCTGCAAATCAGAGGCATGCATCATGAAAGATTTTCTCCAAACTCCTTCTGTGTCACTTCTCTTTGGAGCTGGGATGTTACAGCATGAGCAAATGAAATTGTTCTCACACTTGGATGCTGTTTATAGCCAGTGTGTCATCAGTTGTCCAAGAGTGCTAAATACCTATGTATGTGGCAGCTTTTGCTGTTGTTTGCCATGCAGTGCTTCTCCTGTGCAGCTCCTCAGAGTTGAGACATTGAGAGACACCTACAAAAAATACAAATCTTTTCATTTTTACTTCAGAATAGAGCTAAACTTCACTCAAAGCATTTTTGGCTTCACTCTTAAATCCCCACTGGACATCATACAGTTGACTGATCACAGAATGGTTTGGATTGGAAGGAACCTCTAAGATCACATAGTTCCAACCCTCTGCTATTGACAAGGACACCTTCCACTAGACTGGTTTTCCCAGGGCCTCATTCAGCCAGGTCCTAAAGACTTCCAGGGATGGGACTTCCACAACCTCTCTGGGCGCCCTGTGCCAGGGCCTCACCACCCTCGCAGTGAAGAATTTCTGCTTAAGACTAAGCTTGCTGTTTGATATAGTCCATCCTTGTCACTATGTATTTATTGTATGTCCAGAATCAGAGAAAGTGTGAGGTTGGAAGGGGCCTTTGAAGGCCATCTAGTCCAACCCCCCCTGTAGTGAGCAGGGATGTCTTCTCTAGATCAGGTTGCTCAGAGCCCCATCAAGCCTGACCTTGAATGTCTCCAGGGATGGGGCCCCCACCACCTCTCTGGGCAACCTGTTCCAGTGATCTTACACCTTCATATTGAAGAACTTTTTCTAATATCCAACCAAAATCTTCGCATTTCGAGTTTAAGCCCATCGCCCCTCATCCTGTTGCCCTTGTGAACAGTTCCTCCCCAGCTTTCTTACAGGCACCTTTTAGGGACTGGAAGGCTGTTATATATAAAGCCTTTATATATAAGTTTAGGAAAAATAGTGCAGGTAATTTCAGCAGTTCCCCATCATGTGCTTAAAATTTTCAGAAAATAGTCAGTTCTGGGCCTTAGAAATATATTTATCTTGATTCAGTTCATATTTTAGCTGTAATATAGCAGATCCAGGAGCAGGTGTGCTTACTGGTAGTAGAGATAACTGGTTTTGTTCACATCTGTCAGTGGTATGGACAAGTCAATTTGTGTCTCTTTCTAAATAAGAGTTACTGAGGTTTTATTGAGGTTTTTTTCTGGTCATAGGTCAGGGATATGAATCTTCAGTAATCATCAGCTCTAAAAAAGTGTAGTATGTTCTGACATGTTTGTCTTTTCCACCTGTGAAATGGCTCTTTCTGTGAATGCTTTGAAATCACCTGAGGGGAGGGTTGTGTCAGGATTAATTTCTGTGAGAACACTTGACCCAACAAAATTGACAAAGCCACTTAAGTAAAATAATTGCTTTCTTTTCAGGGTGTCTGTGCAGATCAGTGCAAAGTGACAGGTCACCATCGCTACCAGACAGTGGAGCTGAATGAAAATGTGTTGGGAGAGCTAAAGAAGCTGCTTGAAGCCAAAGCAGAGCATGTGCATCAGACACTGGCCCTGCACTCCTACACTTCGGTGTTGTCCCGGTTGCAAGTGGAATCCTATGTCTACAGGTTGCTTAGCAGCTCATCCCTGCTGAGATCTGTGGCTCTTCAGCAGCAAGAACATGGTGTGTTGCTGGTCTGGACTGATAGCTATGTTCTTTGGGGCTCCCAGCACCTTGATCACCTGCAGTTCTGGGGTCTTGCGGTGAAACCTGTGTACTGGAATGTGTGTCCTCTGATACTAAAACCTACTGGTCTTGGGTAGAGATTAGTGAGACCTTCTTTCTCACAGGAAAATCTCCAGTTCTTTTACCACCACTCTTACCTGGAGCATGGAAGCTGAATGCAGGAGTACCTTCTTCTGCCCAGGCTACATCCTGCCCTGGTTACTGTAGAGGAACACCAGGTGGGATGGGACACATGGAGTCCAGTCTTACAGTGTCAGAGGGAACACAGAGTTCAGTCCTTTTCCCACATTGATTATGCACAATTCTAAAACTAGTTTGGTTTTTTTTCTGCTTCACTTTGTCTTGGAAGGCCATTTGAAATCTGTCCACTCTAATTCTTGGAGGTCTCTTTTGTTTTCATCCTGGGCATATTACTTCCTTGGGGTTGTGCCAGTTTAATCTTTTAGCTGAAGTATTCTTCCCTCTCCTGTCCCAGACACTTAGCCTTCCTGTTCCTCCTCTCTTTGCCCTTCACCTCGTAGATACTTTATATGCATTGTAAATGATGGTTCTTAAAATGCCTTCCCTCAATGTAAACTTTTATGAGAACAGCATAGTCTTGTAATTACCACCCAGTGTTTAATTATAATTTTAAATAAAGTCGTCTTTGTCAGATGTAACAAGCAGCTCTGTTGAAATATCTTAGTATCTGTAGATACAGAGTTTTCCATCTAGCCCCAAAACCACCACTACTTAAGCAGCTATTCAGAGCTTCTTCTCAAAACTTCTTAATTCTGGTTTTAATTTGCAGTTTCCAAGCAGTCAGAAAACCTGTCTTCAGACTTGAGCCACTTGAAGGAATGCATCAGTGTCCTCTTCAGTTTCACTCGCAGAATCATTGAAGATCCTCAGTTTCAGAGTGACCTCCTCATGTGGCTGCAGAGGCTGGTGAGGCAGTAAGAATGAATATAGTTGTTTGAATCAACACATGGGATGAATTCCAGAGTAATTTCTGAAAGTCCTACTGTTTCTCTCACCATTCCACATGCAATGATTTTTTAAAATGTGGGTAGTTTGTTCCACTTGAGGAACAGTCTGACAGGGACTCTTTAGCATTAATTCCCTTGTCTGATGAAGTCAGTGGAGGTCAGCAGCATTAAAGAGCGCTGGCATGTGAGTAACCAACAGTGCCTGAAGTGGCCTTAATACTCAATATTCATTATCCTTTTACTTATTTTGAAAGTGGAACTATTCAGATGTCTAATTTCTTGCTGATTTCAGAATAGTTGAGTTTTTAATGCAATTGTAGAGTAATTAATTTTTCTACACCAAAGAAAATGGTTTCTGGTAAGCCCAGCAAGCAGACTTTTAACTTCCAGAGCAAGTTACAGATGAATATTTGAGGTTTGTTAGCATGGGAAGAGAAACCGGGGAGGAAAAAAGTGTGATCTGGTTAGCAAGGCTATAAAGGAATGAACCTTGGAATTCCTGACAGGATTCTGATGTACTTCCCTTTAGGTGTCAGTGTTGCAAAGAATTGGCTGTCCAGGTGATCATCTCTTCCTCTTCAACCACATCCTTCGGTGTCCAGCTGGTATCAGCAAATGGGCTGTTCCATTCATTCAGGTGTGAATGTTTAAATACTTACTGTCCAGAGGTTGGAGTGGGTAGGAGGGGGAGAGAGTCTTGTGCCTAGTAAGTCCTGTATGATTGGCACTGTGTTTCCAGATGTTTAGAATGATGGCAGCAGGAGATTTGCTGAGGGATATATTCACCCATGTTAGCCCAAACAGGAGCATGTTAACAGGGAAACAGACTTCTCATTTTTAGCTAGAATGACTCCAGGGAGGGGAGTCAAGGACTTGCAGTGTGCCTCAGAAGACCTTACAGCAAGTTTTTGAGTGTTCTCCAAGAAAAGGAAAGAATATTTAGACTTAAAGCAGCAATTGTATATGTGTGTATAAGGTTTTTATATACTGCTCATTGAAATGGGACTGATATCCCTGGAGAGCTTATTAGTTAAGTAATTTCAAAGGCAGGGGTTCACTTTATGTAGAACAGGAGTGAAGATATCCAAAGGCAGTAAGGTGTTCTTGGAAAGAACACTTTCACCCCTCTGAGAGAGGAAGAGGTTGGAAATCTAGCTGAATGAAAAGGATTGCAATTACAGTAATAGGGAAGAGGCAAGTAATGAAATAAAAGGATGATTTGGTTTGGCATCCTAACTTTCACAATTTCCCAGTGTACTCTTGAAGAGAGAAGTTACCTTTCTGTGGAGCTTTTTATTTTTTTTTCCCCCCCTTTTTTGTTTGAAAGGATTTTCTGTAGGAAAACTGCCATTGTTACACCATAGCAATACTTTCTCCACAGTGTGGGAAATATCTTTTTCATGTGAACAAAAAGCTAGTAAAGAATGTGACAATAAAGATGTTAAGTTCTCTAACATTATTTTTCCCTTTGTTTTATTTGGACTGTATTTAGATTTATTTAGGGTTTTTTTTCCCATTTAATTTCAGATCAAAGTCTTGGATAACCCATCAGGTGTCTTTCATTTCATGCAGTCTCTTGCCTTGCTCATGTCTCCTGTCAAGTAAGTATGAATGATTTTATAACTACTGATTTTTCTTTTTTTTAAGAGTAGAAAATCTGATGTGAGATCTGCTTGTTTGTTGCAGGCAAAGTCATTAAAAAATACAAATGTGAGATTTATAGTTTAATTCAATATAATTTTACACATTCCTCTTCAAATACAGTCTGGGCAATGCATTCTCCTACTGATGTAGCTTGCTTCCAGCTGTCACATAGCTTGTGAAGACTGAGATATCTGCGTGCTGTGTTACTGTGACTTCTGAAATAAAGTCCTTGCCTTGCATGGTGGCCTGTCTGTTACACTGTCTCTGCAGCAGAAGACTTTCAGTAAAGGCTTTGCTAAGTTGGTGTATGTGGTGCTTGAGCTGCTTAATGTATTTTCCATCCTTTTTTTTCCCCCTTTTTATCTAGAAGGAATACATGATGCTTGGAGAAACTAGTGAAATCAATAATAAGTTGAATCTGTTATGTGCTTCAGATAATACTTTAACTTCCCTCCCCCTCTGCCCTAATTTTAATGTCAAACTGCTGGTATCATTGTCATCTTTTGATAAGTCTTTGACCTCAAGTTGAGTGGGAGTCCATACATGGGAGGCTCTTACTTTAAAGGGGTTGTTTTCCCTTTTCCTGTTTGAAGCAGCATGGGGAAGCAAGAGTATCCTGAAGGCATACATATTGCCAGTGCATTTTTATGTTTGTGTTTTGGACAAGCACTAATTTAAGGCATCTAACGTGGGGCTGTCAGATGTTGGTACAAGAACAAAGAGTCTCTCTATTGGCTGTCCTTACTGCTACAAGAGACTTGTCTGTCACAGATGCTGCATGTCAGGACCAAGCTTGAAGTTTGAATTGGTTTTGTGAAATCAGGATCTTAAAAATTACACTACATTTCTAGTAGGTTCATATTGTGGGAGTATAAGCTAAAGGAGACCAGGGGGGTGATGCTGTGCTGGAACCTTGAGGTGCTGCATGCAGAGTTCTGCCACTATACTTCAAGTTAGAAGGAAATTCTATATTATGTTTTTTAACTTTGAATCACAGAATCACTTTGGATGGAAAAGACCTTTCAGGTCATCAAGTCCAACCCTTAACCTATCACTGCCAAGCCCAACACTAACCCTGCCCCTCAGCACCACATCTGAGTGTCTTTTAAGTACCTCCTGGGATGGTGACTCCACCACTTCCCTGGGCAGTCAGTTCGATCACTTGACAACCCTCTTGGTGAAGGCACTTTTCCTAATATCCAGTCTAAATTTTCTCTGGCATAACTTCAGCCCATTTCCTGTTCTCCTGTTACTTGAGAGAAGAAACTGACCCCACCTGGATACACTCTCCTTTCAGGTACTTGTAGACAGTGATCAGGTGTCCCCTCAGCTTCCTCCAGGCTAAACACCACCAGGTCCCTCAGCTCCTCTTCAAGACTTGTGCTCCAGACCCTTCACCAGCTTTGTTGCCCTTCTCTGCAGCACCTCAATGCCCGTCTTGTAGGGAGAGGCCCAAAACTGAACCCAGCACTTAAGGTGTGGCCTCACCAGTGCCCAGTACAGGGGTAAGATCCCCTCTCTGGTCCTACTGGCCACACCATTGCCAATATAAGCCAGAATGCTGTTGGCCTTCTTGGCCACCTGGTCAGGCTGCTGGATCATACTTAGCTGGCTGTTAACCACACCCCCTGGTCCTTTTGACCAGGCAGCTTTGTGTCATACTGGTTAATTTCTTGTTCTTGTATCTTTTTTTAATACCTTTGCTGAACTAAGAGATGACTTAATTCAGAGTTTCTAACTTTTTAATTTTGGTAAACTTATTCTTTCACTTTCATTCAGGAATCGCCTGGACTTCATGTGTCACATGAAACCAAATGAAAGGAAAAGTTCCTCTTCATCTGGGAAAGAATCTGGAAATTGGACCCTAGTAGATGAAGGAGGAGAAGAGGTACATCAGATATCTTTTTTTCCCCTCTTCCCCCCTTTCTGCTTTTGTTCAAAATGGTCTATTGATTTTGTGAAACTGGGGAAAAAATAACCCCACCCAACACACCCTGATGTTCAGTTAAAAAGCATCATATGAAACTCAGATCTTTTTCACTATCCTTTTGTCTCAGTGATACAACTGTAGGTAGTGGAGCTTTCAGGAATGAGTATCACCAGGGAGACTTTAGTGATCCACTGCACACGAAAGGAGCACAAAAGCAGGCATGTGTTTGAATGTCTTCCCTCCTGAAGCTGTTTGGACTAGCAGAGCATTGCCTCTGGTTCTGTTTCCTAGCCGATGCAGGCTTTCTGTGTAGACACACAAAGAGAAGAGGAGTTTAGATGGTAGTGTGTGTGTGAAGGAGAGTTCAGTTGTCCAAAAGCAAAGCCCTTCTAACATGCATTGTGTTGTAAAGTTAATAAAAGTGTTTGTCTCTAGGATGAGGATCCTGAAACAAGCTGGATTTTGCTTTTGGAAGATGACTTGATTTCCCTGTTGTCACAGTTTCCATTTCATGAACTCTTCCAGCAGTTCCTTGGGTTTAAGCCTGGAGGTAAATCAGCAGCTTAAGAGTTATTCTTCATCTTGCTTACCCTAATTGTGTTAATGACTGAAACTGCCAAGAATGCTACTGCCTTTTGAGTGTCTCTGAGTGAAGGAATAATGAACCTGTGCAACAGCTCACACACTGAGTAGGTGAAGTGGAAATGCATGCTGTGTGTATGGGATGACTTGAAAGCTTACACCAAGACAACCATGCGAAGCGTTGGGAGTCCTTTCACTTAGGTTTGATCTGCTTGGTAGTTATGCTCACAGTTGTACTTTCAGAACTATTTTTCCCCCCTTTGCCTGTTAGATGTAATGTTACTGTGATTTTTCTCCCATTTTGCTAAATTTCTAGACAAGCACGTGAAGATAACTGCTTGCTAGAGGTTTTAACCTGCATAGCTTATTTGTACTTTCATACCAAACAGATAGTTACTCTTTGTTTCATAAACAAACATAAATTTCAGTTCACTGTAACAATGATCTGCTTGCTAGCTGTATGGTGAACTGTTGCTTTGAGTAATTAAGTTACTTAAACCCAGAGTCATACACTATTTTTGAGACTTATTTTTGTCTCGGTCATAGGTGCTTATTTTCCTGAACAAACAACTCCCCAGGAGATGATGAAGATTTTTGCTTTTGCAAACTCCTTAGTGGAACTTCTGTCTGCAGGGCTAGAAACCTTTAACAGAGCCCGTTACCGACAGTTTGTGAAGCGAATTGGTCAGCTGATCAAGTAAGAGAATATCATCTCTGATATGAGTAAATCTCTTTCATACAGTCTGACTCAAGTTCAGAGCAATGCAACGAACCACCAAACAGAAAACCAAACCCTACCAACCAAAACAAAAGACCTGAACAGTCCTTGAGTAGGCTTTACTCAGTCAGTTTAAGGTTTGTTTGACCTGGGAGTCTGAAATCCCAGAGTCCTTGACTTCAAACCTACCAGTGAAATGAGGAATGGCAGTCTAAATCCTGTGGGTACAAAGGAGCCAGGCTGACTTGCATCAGTGATATACTTAGGCTTGTCATGGAAGGTCTCTGAAATCCAACAGTTTATTCAATCACCCCTGTTTATAACCAGTGCTGTTGTTTTCTTTCCCTTGATAGTCAGAATTGTTTTAGGGCTTGCAATTTGCCCTTTGAAAATCATCATATTGTTGCTGTAAGCAAATGTAATTAAAACCTGAAAGTTGCCCTTTATATTTAAAACTCTAGCAGTCACTTTATATGCCTTCTATGAGTGTGTTTTCAAGAGAGGGCAGGGTGAGGTGTATGCAATTAAATCAGAAACAAAATCTATATTTTTCTTTGTGTTATCAGAGCAGTAACTTTTTTAGTATAATTATACCTGTATGAGCTTTTGGCATGTATTGCCACTTCATCATATGGGATTATCTGCAGGCTCCAAAGGTCATACACAAACTACCTTGGTGTAATAGAATCTTAGGCATTGTTTTCTTCCAAAGCCAAGGAGTAACACAGGAATTTTAGACTAACCTGAGAGGGGAGAGAAATGCTATTTATTTGGAAATCTCCAGAAACCAGAGGACAAAAGGGTTGAACATGTTTCTTGTGACCAGACTCTGATCTAGTTGGTTGTCTGTGTTTTTTTTATATGGTGTTGACATGTTTAATTGTCCTTCTTCAACTTGTTTCTTCTGGTGTGCAGGATGACACTGTGTCATGTGAGTGACCACTGGGCCCAGTATGTTAGTGGCAATAAACAGTACGGAACGGTACCTCACTTCTATTCTGTGGAAAAACTACAGCTGGAGTTTGATGAACTGTTTTTCAGAGCTGTTCTACATGTCCTGAAAGCAAAGAGGTAGGCTGACCTGTGTGACCAATACTTGCTTTGCCCTGGAGGAGTTAAATATTTGAAACTGTGGAAATTTCTGTCTGCATCTTCAAATCCAACAGGTTGGGAGTCTGGCTGTTCATGTCTGAGATGCCTTATGGAACCTTGTCCAGCAACATGCTTTGGAGGCTCTTCTTTGTCATGCATTGCGCAGAGAGCGAGCACCTGGAAAAGCTCTGCTCTACTCTGCAGCCTGCTGACTGCAAACAAAGACTCAAAGGTAGAATCTCTACTCTGAATCAGTTCTCATAGATTCAACTGCTGCTGCATCAGCTATGGGTTTAATTCTTTACTGGTTTCATTGTTAAATGTGCCCTCTGCAGCATGACTGCTCCAAGGCCTAAAGTGTCTTGGACAGTTTTGTGGAGTTACAGAACTTGTTTCCTTGAACTATTTTGAGAGCAATTTCTGTATCTACTCTCTTTAGTTTGCTTTCAGATAGTGACTGCTTCTGGCAGAGAGCTACAGAAATGTAGTCTCATAGCAGGTTCTGTCTTTAACCTTCAATATTTGGAGTGAGATTTAAATCCTACAACACAACATTTTGTGTCGCCTTAGGGTTGGTTTGGGACTTTTTGTGAGCTTTTGAACTCTTGACAGTTCTAGAAATACCTCAGCCATCCTTTTTATTTTTTTTTAATTCCTACCCCCCATCTTACTGTCTTTGGCTTTGCTAACTTATGCTGTGGGAGATGGAGACCTGCTTATCTTTAACAACTATAAAGGTTTTCTTATTTTGATGCTTTTCTTGTCCTATATGCCACCTTTTCTTCCTCTTTCCTTTTGATTTCTGTCCTCTCTTGATCTGTTTAGTGGTTGTGGTGGCTGTAGCAGAGTTATTTAGAAGCCATTTGGAATGCTACTTTCCCTTTGCTGCTTTCTTCATGGAAAATATTTCAGGGCTTGATTGGCAGGAAGACAGGTAAACAAAACAGGCCCTCCCTGCTTCACAACCTCTTCTTTGTCTTCAGGGAGAGCAAATCTCACTCAGTTTTACTCTTCAGCTAGCTTGTAGTCCAGATAGCTTTTTATGACATCAACAAAGTCTTTGGAGGAGCAGAAGAAAATGCCCATCTTGAGGTTACAGAGAGTCTTGTCTCTGCAAGCCCAGCTCATGTTTAGGCAACTTATGTGGTGTATGGAGGGATATCAAGCCAGTGGCTGTGTACACTTTACAAAGTGCTGATTAGCACTTGGCAGCCAAAATACTAACAGTGGCACTGTTCTAGTCTGAATTCTTATTTTTGCAAGAAATTTGCACTACATCTCAAAGAAAATGTAATATGATGTAGTGGGCTGCAGCTCTGACAGTAACAAACACTGATTGAGTTTTTTGTTGGTCAGTTTTATTTTTTGTTCAGGCTTTGTCTTGCTTCTAGCTAACTTTTATACTGTAAAGTCCCTGGTATGCTGATGCAGGATGCTTTTATCCTCTTCATTCTTCTAAATGGGTTGTGTCAGCATAATACCATTTTTCACAATTGTCTAGACAGGGAATATCAATGGTTCTTTCAGTGAAATCCATCTAATCTTCTGAGAGCGCTTAATTTGTCTCACACCAATAAAATGCTGACTTAATTTCCTGTAGTTCATACCCTAGAAGATCATGGCATTAACATTATCTTGGAAGAGAACCTTTTTGACTGATTTCTCTTCCAAAATTAAGTTTGAGAAAAGTTAGGAGTGGTAAATCTGTGTGGCAGCCAGCCTTGATAACTGATGAAGGTTTTGGCGTTGCACATACAGAGGTAGGAGCATAGTTGCCTTTAAGGGATAAGTAGGAATAGCATGATTAAAAGTGAGTGCAGTGATGGAGCTGGACTTCCTAGGACAACCTTTGGACTATGAGAGCTATCAGATATAAAATCACCTTTGGGGGAAGTATGGGATGTCAAGTTACTTGAGATCTTCCACTGTTAACATCTGATTTACTCAAGAACATGTTTTCACTGGCAGGCAATGACCTTGTAGTTTCTTCTTGATATTTGATACTTGTGTGAGTACAAGCCTCTTGATCTCTGTAGATTTTATAAATACAGGATTAACAGTTTTGTCTTTGCTTCTGCTGCAGCTGGGGAGCTGCTTTGGCAGGGGAGTTGGACCCCATGAGCTCTCGAGGTCCCTTCCAACCCCATCAACTCTGTGATTCTATGCCTGATGAAACACAGATCACACATCACAGTGCTAATGTGACAGTTGTTGTCCTGATCACTCATTCCTGTTGTGTCCTACACCTTATCCACACTGGGTCATTCTGCTGTGCCTTTATATATAGCAATGACATACTGGGGTTTTTTGGTCCTTCTGCATTACTTTAAAAACCCCAAAATAACAGCAAAGTGTGCTGTAACTTCTGAGATATGGGTAAAAAGTAGTATTAGGAACGGGAGATAAAGGAATACAAGTATCTTAGACATGGGTGGCAGGGGGAATTGGCCAGCCCCTTTTCAGTGGTCAGTGGGGACAGGACAAGGGGCAATGGCTGTAAGCTGGAGCACAGGAAGTTCCGCACCAACATGCGGAAGAACTTTTTCCCAGTGAGGGTGACAGAGCACTGGAATAGGCTGCCCAGGGAGGTGGTGGAGTCTCCTTCTCTGGAGATATTCAAGTCTCGTCTGGACGCCTATCTATGTAATATGAGATAGGGAGCCTGCTTTGGCAGGGGGGTTGGACCCGATGATCTCTTGAGGTCCCTTCCAACCCCTAAGATTCTGTGATTCTGTGATTCTGTGAATGGGACATCCCCTGTATGTCTATTGCAGCTGTTGAGTATAGTTTATCTTAGTATATGGAAAAAAATCTTTACTTAAATTGCACAATCCTCTAGCAAATCCCAAACTGTTTTTGAGATGTGTAGACAGTACAAGTCTGACCTTAGGTTGAAGTACAGTTGCAAAATTTTTGAAAGCCCTCAAAATGTAAGTGGAAATGTTTGATTGCAAGCGTGCTGCATGCTTGCCTATACAGATCAAGTAGCTGAGTACTACAGTGATAGCTTTTCCACAATATTAAACTGCTGTAACCAGCTGGCATGTCATGCTTCAGAGGAAGCAGACCATTCTCCAAAGGGTTTCACTGCTCCAGTGCAGCTTGCAGAGCTTGCTTTGCTGCACAGACTCTATTTAAAGTTGTTTAGAAGAAACAGAAATTGTTTTGAAGTCCTGTCTGGGTTTCACAGGGTTTTTCTACCCTTTCCCTTTCTGTTGTTCCCCCACCTGGAGGAATGAAGTGTTTTGTTTGTGTTTGGCAGTGTGCCACTCTTGGATTTAGAGAAGAAACCTGCACTGAGTCCAGGTGATAGCATCTCTCAGCCTTCCTGTCCTGTGCAACTTCAGTTCTCTGTTCTCACAGATTATTTTCCAAACAAGTGCCTTCAGTAATTTTAGTGTACTGAGTATGAGAAACTGAACTTAACCTTTAATTCTTGGACCTAACCTAGGCCTAGGTCTAGGTGTTTGAGGTACTTTCACTTGTAACTGGCATAGCATGATCCTTGGTTTAGTTGCTGCTTGAGAACACAGTATTTGGAATGGGCAGTGTCTCAAACTGGTCAAAACCTCTCTTTTGTGCTTGGATGGGTTTAGGTTCCATCTTCTCTTGACTGTGCCCTGATTAAAACTATAATCCTTTCATATCAATTGGAATTAATTGCTCAAATATGTTGTGGAAGCCAAAAGCATTGTAAAATTTTGAAAAAATAGAGGTTCAAGTGACTCTTCCTGTGGATGATTGATATCACCCAGTTAAAATGATAAGAAAAATTGAATTCTAGCTGTTCTTGAAGCAGTTTTAGCTTTCATTATGAATTACTAGTGTATTTGCTGAATTCTATGGACTCACTGCATATTATGATGTTTCTTGCACCTTATTTTAAAGCAGCTGATAGCAGGCACCTCTGAAAAGAGGATACTAACATACTGATAATTCTGTCTCAGATTCCTTCTATGTGATTGACTGTCAATAAATATATATTGATGATGTATGTCCTAGAAAACTTTTTATCATGCTGCTTTCATGTGACTCTTTTTTCCTAGACCCAGAGCACCTTGAAAACTTTGAAAAGTATCTCAAATCAATGAACTGCTCAGAAGAAATTTGCCTGCTCACCACTTTTGGTCAGATGGCACAAACAAAACGGGCCGATATCGATGAGGATTTTATCAAAATCATTGCTCTGGAGATCTATGAGGCAAGTAATAGTAGTGTTTTATTCAGGAAAAGGGTGTATGTGTTCTTCTTTCTGAAAGTGGAAAGTGTGAAACTAAGAAAGCACTACTGCTGAGATTTAATAGTCTAGTACTAAATTAAAATATTCTGAAGTGCATGTTTTTCTGAGAGAAGGAGCAGCTTTTCTTTAGTCCCAGCCAGAGTGGAAGGCAGTAAACCAATTGCTTTCCTTTGCTTTATTTTTCTCACATAGGTCTAACTTGGATCTCTAATATTCCTTACATGGTGCTTTTTTGTTGTGCTGTGTAGAGTTTGGGTTTTTTTGTGTGTGTGTGTGATGGTAGTATTCCTCTGATTGGTTCTGAACATGTTTTATTGTGTGTAGCAAAAAATGCTGTGTGACATTTAGTTATCTTCTGGGGCAGTTGGTTTTGGTTTTAATATTGGCAGTTATTGATCTCCTTGTCCAGGGGTGACCAAAAGTAGTTTGGTTCTGTGTTTTTCCAAAAGATACCTTATTTCAGTGACTGAATCACAGAATCACCAGGTTGGAAAAGACTTTTAAGATCGAGTCCAACTGTTCCTGTACTGTGCTAAACCAGATCCCTGAGCACCTCATGTGTTTGTCTGTTAAACACACCCAGGGGTGGGGACTCAGCCCCCTCCCTGGGCAGCCTGTGCCAGGCCCTGACAACTTTTTCAGGGAAGAACTTTTCCCTCCCATCTGAGCTGACCCTGCCCTGGGGCAGCTTGAGCCCATTTCCCCTTGTCCCATCTCCTGTCCCCTGGCTGAAGATACCATCGCCCACCTCTCTGCACCCTCCTGTCAGGTCAGTGTGGGTGGTGATAAGGTCTCCCCTCAGCCTCCTCTTCTCCAGGCTGAACACCCCCAGCTCCCTCAGCTGCTCCTCAGAAGGTTTGCCCTCCAGCCCCTATGCCTGACTCCTGAAGGTCAGGCATAACCAGTAACTTCTCTCTGCTTGTCTTCTCAGGTGTCCTATGTTAGCCTGTCCACAAGAGAGACATTTTCAAAAGTTGGTCGGGAGCTCTTGGGAGCAATTGCCAGCATCCACACACAGATTGTTTCTGTCCTGCTGGATCGAGTCCGAGACACCATCGAGAAAGTTGGGATGGTAAGTGCTAATGTTTCTCCTCGTTTAAAACAGGCACAGAGCTAACATTAAAGGCTATACCAGGCTGTGTTTCACAAAACAGACCTGTGCAATGGGGTTTTTTTGATCATGCCACACTTTAAGATAGAACAGGGACTAATCAGCCTTTCTCTTTCCTGCCCTCAAAGGTTTCTTTGTATCTGTTCAAAGAGCTGCCGTTGTACATGTGGAAGCCTTCTTCGTCTGAGATCGCACTGATTCGTGACTGGTTATTGAACTACAGCCTAACCACGGTGGAGAATAAACTAGCCTGCATTATCTTGGAAGGCCTAAACTGGGGATTTGGTGAGCCAGTACGTATCAAAACCAGGAGCCCTGAACCTGGTCAGCTTTAGAGAAAAGTGTTCTTCAACCTGAGACTATAAATGAATTTGAGAGCAATTAATTATATGCTTTTTAATGAGGGCTGTACACTTGGTAGCATAGGATGGGAATTTGAGAATACTTTTGCCTGAGGATTTGTCTTGTTTACTTGTAGTGCTGCAACTGAGGTTCTTTTTTTTTTTAAGGAGGAGTTTCCCTAAGCAAGAACTAGTAGTTGGCAGGAACAATTTAGATTTACTTGATTAAGATAGCTGCAGAAATAAATCCTTCATGAGGGCTGTATGATACTGGTGTGACTACAGATTGTGGAATCATAGAATATGTGAGGTTGGAAGGGACCTTTTAAAGGCCATCTAGTCCAACCCCACTGCAGTGAGCTGGGACACCTTCGCTAGATCAGGTTGCTCAGAGCCACATCAAGCCTGACCATGAATGTCTCCAGGGATGGGGCCTCCACCACCTCTCCAGGCAAACTGTTCTAGTGATCTGCTAGCCTCATAGTGAAGATTTTTTCCTAATACCCAGGCTTAATCTCCCCTTTTCTAGTTTAAACCCATCACCCCTCATCGCTCCATGCCCTTGGGAACATTTCTTCCCCAGCTTTCTTACAGGCACCTTTCAGGCACTAGAAGGCGTCTTTAAGGTCTCTCCAGAGCCTTCTCTTCTCCAAGCTGAACAAGCCCAATCTCCTCTCTTGATCTGCTAGCCACACTTCTTATGATGCAGCCCGGGGTGCAGTTGGCCTTCTGGGCTGCAGATGCAGACTGGTGGCTCATGTCCAGCTTCTCATTCATGAGTAGTCCCAAGTCCTTTTCCTCAGGGCTTCTTTCCAGCACATCATCTCCTAACGTTTATGGAAAGCAGGGGTTGTCCCAACCCAGGTGCAGGACCCTGCACTTGGCTTTGTTGAACCTCATGAGGTTCAACTGGGCCCACTTCTCCAGTCTGTCCAGGTCCCTCATGAACCTCACCACTCAGCTGGGTGTCATCAGCAAACGTGTTGAGGGTGCAGTCAGTCCCACCGTCAGTATCATTAATAAAGATATTAAACAGCTCCTGTCCCAGCACAGACCCCTGAGGAACTCTGCTTGTCATAATCTTCTGTCTGGACTTGGAACCATTGACCACCATGATCTGGATGCAACCATCCAGCCAATTCCTTATCCACTGAACAGTCCACCCATCAAATTCACATCTTTCCAACTCGGAGAGAGGGGTTTTGTGGGGGGACTATGTCAAAGGCCTAGCAGAAATCCAGATGACATCCGTAGCTTGTCGTTGCCCACTGATGTAGGGTAGTATCTGGGTATGGTTTTTATGAGGCAAGAAAACCAGTGATTGAAATTAGAGATGTCCAAGCTCTGAGCATTATTTAAATGACTGGAAAATATTCCATAGAACAGCTTACCCCAGGGACTTCATCAGTTCAGAATCCAATCAAGGCTGAGTGTTTGTGGCAGAAATTGTGTTCAGTGATCTATTTTTGGCATTGTAGTTTGTGCATTTTTTTTTGTACTGAGCTCTTTGTGCTGATACACGCACATGAAAATTACTGTACTTTTTCTCCCAGCTTCTTGATGACACTTGAAAACAAAGGAATAATAGAGAAAACTAAATGTAAGGTCTTTGCTCTGCAGAAAGTGCCGTGTCTGTACCCTTTGGTATAGGAAAAAGTAGTTATTTAATGTGTCAGATAAAAGGATTTAGTTTGTTTTGATACAAAAAATTAATACATCT
Source organism: Laterallus jamaicensis coturniculus (assembly GCA_022605575.1). Taxonomy (NCBI): domain Eukaryota; kingdom Metazoa; phylum Chordata; class Aves; order Gruiformes; family Rallidae; genus Laterallus; species Laterallus jamaicensis. Next base: position 2,392,815 of record JAKCOX010000082.1, read on the forward strand.
TATTTTGTATTTTAAAGGCAATTTTCTGTACTGTGTAATTTAAAGTGTCATTTATAGATCTTTGAATTAATTTCTATAAATCTACTAAATGCACGTGGGAGGTAGTTATAGTCACCTTTTTCTGTAAATAATGTAACTGTTGAGCTTTGTGCTGCCCAGTGTGAGCCCTTTATTCTTAAATGCTGGACTGAAATTTTTCGAACTTGACAAGATTTTGCCTAAAAATTACAATCCTTAATATTGTTCTGGTGCTTCAAAGTAAGATCTGTTTCTGTAGTGCACCTGAATGATACAGTTGTAGAGATCTTTTAATTAAGGTGAAGTTTTGTGACATGATTCTGGGGTTGTTTTTGTTTGTTTTGAATCAGGATACTCTGCATCTGGATCCAGCTGTCCATTCTGAAGTTGCACTGATGGTCCTGGAAGCATATCAGAAATATCTCTCCCAGAAACCCTATGCTGGGCTGCTTTCTGAAAGCATAAAGCAGGTAATCCTCCTTCAGAACTGGAAGGAACAGCTTATAAATAGTGACAGCTAGCAAAAGCTGCAGGCCAACACCTTGTTTTCTTTTTTCTTTTTAAAAACTGTGCTATCTTGATACTACTAGATCATCATAATGCAAAAGCTCTGGGTGCTTTTGCACTGTTAGACTTGCATTGAATACCTAGATCATAAAGAGCAGCCTTAAATTTGTCTTCTGTGTATGTTTCTGTTATTATCCAGCCTGTACTTGGATAGTTGCAGGTTGGTCCTCCTAAGCATCCTTTACTTATGAGGAGTTGGCCAGTACTTGCTTAATGAAAGGCTACTCACTGTCACCAGTGAACATAAGACACATCCTTCCTGTGTCCCCAGCTCTTAACCCTACCTCATTTAAAGACTCATGATTTTAGGAGCCTTTCAGTACTGATGGAGCTATGTTACTTGAACACTCTATAAATGTTTATTAAATCGATTTTAGAGCACACTGGTGACTGAGGAAGGTCAGAGGGAGAGTGGATGGATAAAAAGATCAAGGTTAAAAATCCTTTTTGGATATTTAGCCCAAGATGCTTCTATTTATTTAATCGAGCTTTTAGCATTATGTTGTCCTTTTCTCTTTCCAGTATTTCTTGTATGGTGCATTCTCCTCTCCTGTGCTTTTTTCCTCCAGTCTTCCCTTCTCATGCTTTCAAAGTTCCTTATTGTCTTTCCTCTTTTCTCACTTGCATCTGTACACTGCTTAATCATGGCTGGTTGTCTTGTGCCAGCTAGATGATTGCCACTGGTATTGGTGAATCTGTCCTGACTTGCCTGAGCTTGTACCTGGAACTTGAGAGAAAATAATGCTTAGGTTCTTGTGCCCCTGTTCAGAAGATGAAAAACCTGCATTGACTTCCCAGCTCTGCAGGTTGCACTGGTCTGTCAGAGCATGTACAGTATTTCCCCCAAAGATTTGTAATTCCCTCTTACCTAGTCAGGTTTCTCATGATCTCAGATATATTTGTAGCACAGAGGCTCTGCCTGTCCCCATTGCAGGCTTCTTTCTGAGGAGAAGCTGCAGGGTTTTAGGTTTGTGTTTTGTTGGCAACTGTTGTTTGGGGGTTTTATGTACATACTTTTAAATTTCCTTTCACTGGCAGTCTTAAACATTATTGGAAGCTGTGGGTGGCTGGTGGGTTTTGATTTAATATTAAAACCAAAGTTTAAGCTGAGACCAATACCTGATTTGGAAAACTTTAACCAAACAGCAGAAGCTGATAGCTTGTATCAGAAGGAGTGGATGAGTGGACAGGGCAGGTGGAAATCAAGGCCACAGAAACAGAGATTTTGGATAAAGTTAACTGGTGGTGCTCACTTAACTGGTAGCCTGTCTGAAAAGCCACTGATGCTCTGATCTTGTGTCATGATATTAGTGATAGAAGAGGAAACTAATCCAAGCTGACCCAAGTCCTATAGTAATGCAGTTTGTGCTGCAGTGTGGCTGTGCCTTCTCTCACTCCTGTTCCTGCTCCTCTGTTCCAGGTCTCCTACTTAGCCAGCATCGTTCGTTATGGAGAAACACCAGAGACTTCCTTCAATCAGTGGGCGTGGGGTTTGATTTTGAGGTTAAAGCTTCACAGGAATGACTGTGGTGTGCAGTGTGACTGGCCTGCTGTCCCCCTGTCTGACAGGGTGCTTGACATGTCGGAGTCAGTCACGCTTCACCCCCTCCTGAAGGCTGTTAAAGCAAGCATCCCCATCGGCTGTTACCTGGCCCTGGCAATGACCGCGCTTGGTCACAGGTAAGTCCGTTTTCTCATGTTTGCCTTGGATGGATGCCTCCAGTGACTGAGCAGTCTATCTAATGATCAACTAAGGGGTATTAGCATCTTTATCCATGTTTAAAAAATACAGGACTAGTGATGCAAGGGATTGAGTAGCCTCTCTGGGACTGTAGTTTCAAACAACGTGCCATTTCCCTTAATTTTCTGATAATACTTTTTAGCTTCTGCATGTTAAGGTCAAAATAGCTGTTAGAAATAGTATTGGAACCAAGAGGTTAGCATGATTGCTGTGGACAAGGACAACTTCTAACCACATAGATTATTTTTTGTTTAGTAGGGCTACAGCAGAGCACTCAGAAAATAGTGAGGAGAAAAACCCTGGCATGGTAGTGGTAGAGAACTTCATAACCTTAATACTGAGTCTCCTAATCCTGACCATGTACCAACACAGACTTTTACTAGTGCTTTCAGCTGGTTTGTAGGTAAGGTTTTCGGACATAATCAAAGGTATTAGTTGATACAAGGTACAGAGCCATGGATAGGTTATTTGGTCTTTTCTAGGTCTATTTTCCCTGAACCTGTGACTTCTTTAATTATCTCTTGCTCTATTCAGAATTTTTACTAACTTGTTTTCTGCATGTAATACTGTTTTACTCTTTAAAGAAATTTGTCTTGTCTTTCTTATCCTTCCCCAAGCCATTGCTTCATGCTGAGGTTATGCCATAGATATAAATGTGCTTCTTCAAAGCACTAGAGTAATTTGAGACTGATACAAAGGTATTCTGGTTTAAGAATGGAAATCTTTATAAAACTTAGAGCATGGAATAAAAACATGGAACATCATTTGTGGTGGTTTTATTAGCCCTGCTTTCCCCCCTCCTGCCCCTCCCCCCCCCCCCCCCCCCCCCTTTGACAAAGGTTCAAGGCCAGTTACGTTAATGAGCAGAAGAAACAAAGCACTGTACTCTGTGCTAGTGACTTAATACAATATTTAATTTTCATGACCTCAGGGTAGATGTGGGATTAATGTTTTACATCTTTTCCTAATATGTAACCCTGCTCAGCTGGCAAAACTTGATGAGGAGTAATGTACCAAGTAAGCTGCTGCTAGTGAATTTTCTGGGAAGTGAAGGTAGGATTCATCTTGGCTGACTGCAGCATCCAAGTACCTACTGTAAGGAAACAGAGTTCCAGCTGTAGGTAGTGAAGAAGTCCAGAGCTTCATCCATCCTGAGAAGATGTCAATGTTAGGTAGCGTGAAGATCCCTGTGTATGTCCCTTCTTTGCCTGGAGAGGGAGGCTGGTTGGCTGGGTTAGGCAAGAGTTTAAGATTAATTGAAACTTGATGGATGAAGAGCACCATCTGCAGTGATTTTTTGGAAGACAGGACACAAACCCCAGAGGAGCAGGAAATGCTTACCAGACCTGTCAGCAATCAAATGACTCCTATAGCTGAAGAAAAAACACTGTGGATTTAGCTGTGTAGGATTTGAAAGATTAAGTGTAAGATATTCATATCTCCGCATCTCAGTTTACAAAACATAAAAATCGACACCATGACTCTGTTTCTGCTGATAGTGTGGTTTTGTTTTGGTTTTGACAGCATTGAGAAGTTTTGTGCTGAAGGGATCCCTCTTTTGGGTGTGCTCGTCCAGTCCAGATACCTGAGAACGGTAGTCCATGTGCTGGATAAAGTTTTACCCTCATTTTACTCTTGCCAGTATTATCTCCTGAAGAATGAACAGTGAGTATTTTATGTTCCTAATACACTTATTGATAAGGAACAGTGAAAGTTAATCTTAACATTCTAGGTTAATCACAGAGCTGTAGGGGTTGGAAGGGACCTCCAGAGATCAAGTCCAACCCCCCTGCCAAAGCAGGGTCCCTAGGACAGGTCGCACAGGTCAGCACCCAGATGCGTCTTGAATATCTCCAGAGAAGGAGACTCCACACCCCCCAGGCAGCCTGTCCTAGGGCTCTGTCACCCTCACTGGGAAGAAGTTCTTAACATTCTGGCTTCATTCTGGGTTTTATATCCAGTGAGAATGTGAGGCAGATGGTGGGAAGTTTGTCTGCTGAGTTACATTTTGAGGAACTAGTTGTAGAAGTGTGTCCTACTAACATCGCGTGTACTGTCATCAGTGATGCTGCTGCTGGGCTGCAGAGATGGTCTTGAGACAGCTGTATGGCAGGTAGCCATTGTGCTTAGATGAGAAAAATAAGCAGGCAATAGATAAATAGTATTTCTGTGTTCATACACTATGTTGAATATCTGGGAGTGTCATCAAGTACTGGAGGTCTGCTGTCTGTCCTGGTAGTTCAGCAGCATGGTCCCTGGGGTGCTTTTGGCTTGAAACACCTGGCAGTCTCCCAGACAATACTTGATTTGGATGCTGATGTGGATCAAGAACTATATTCAGTCTTGATGAGCTGCCTTGAGTTACAGTCTGCTGTATATGATATATATCCCATGTACACATTATTATGTGCCTATGATGTGCTTAAAATAGAGCAACTACATCTGCAGCAAAAGCCTTCTATATGGGTGTCATCCAGTGCTGTTGAGCTTTAAATTCTCTAGAAGCAAGCTTTCTGTACATTATGCTGTGTGATGATTTTTAGAATGAATTTGAATTGTTGACATCCCTAGGTTTTTATCGTACATCCAACTGTTCCTTCATCTGGATAGTGGAGTCCCTCAAGGTGTGACCCAGCAGGTTACCCATAAAGTAACACAGCACTTAACAGGAGTGAGCTATGGTGAAAATGTTAAGCTGCTCAGCAGTATGATACAGGTAAGAAGAATATTTAAAAAAAAAAAAGTGGAAGGGTTTTTTTTTCCCTTAAAACAAATAGGCTATTTTGATTGAGTTAGTGCCTGAAGTTAGAAAGGATACTGAATCTGGCAGTTCTGCAATCATGGAACACCCTGCATTAAGCATGAATAATTGGGCTGGTTTTGCTGACTTATTTCTACTTAAACTTGCCTAAATCTGGCAGTGCATGTGACATTGGACATAACAGTATGTTCCTTTCAGACTTCCTGGAAAATGGGTTTTCTAATACCAGGTCATAACACTAAAAAGGGTCTGTGATACACAGCCTTACTTTCTTGTCGGTTGAGGAATACAGCAGATACATTAATGTGTTTGAGAGCTTGGATTTTGACCATTGATTTTCCCCTGTGCTATCAAAAAAATGTTCTTCTTAGGGAGCTAGTTGTTTTTTCTAAGTGTGGAGAGGGCAAGAAGTCCTGCTACTGTTAGAGGGGTGAGGACTGAAGGGAAGCATGCCTACTCTGGGAAGCCTTTTTGCAGGAACAGCAGGCTGTACCTCAGAAATAGGTGCCAATTATGCCTGCAGGCCATGAGGTGGTGGTCCTACTTACAGCTTTTGCTTCTGCTTTTGCTGATTGCATGTGATACTTGGCTCTCCAGGCTGCAGAATCTCTCAGAGGTTGGAGATGGCAAAGCTGTTTTTTACATAGGCATAGAGATTGTTGACAGAAATTATCTATTTTTGAGAATAGGTCCACAGCTTTATGCAGTACAAACAGTTCTTACATATATATATGTGTGTTTGTTTTTTTTTATTTTAAATCCTTTAACTGAAGCTGAAATCTCCTGAATAATTCTACTCTTCCATTTGGCAGACCCACATCTTTCACAGTGACCAACCAAATGGAGTGGGACCCGCTGCGGTACTGGAGTTCTGGGTTCAGGTCCTCACCAGCCAGCAGCTGTGGCACAGGGACCGGGCAACACTCTTCTTGCTGGATGACTTATGTAAAGCTGCTTTCCAGTACAGCCAGGAGGACTGTATACAGAAGCTGCTCTACCAACAGCACAAAGTAAATGGGTGTGGTATAATGGTGTGGCCATTGAGTATTGGTCGGTCTCTGTGTTGATCGTTCTAGTTCTGATGTGAATGTATTTTCTTGAAATGTAATAACAGTTACAATTGAATGGTAGCTGGGTTATGTTACTGGATTTTTTTCTGGTGGGTATTTTTTTGTTGTTTGTGGTCTTTGTGGTTCAAATTTTCAATAGTGTATTTAAAAAATAGAGCATCCTGTCTTGAAATAAACCAGGTGCTGTCACTGTAATGAAGCACAAGCAGGTGTTTCAGTGGTAGCTGGTTGAGCAGAGTTTGAAAGTAGCAGTGTGAGGCAGAAAGGAACCTGGATGAAGGAAGAATGATGTACCTGCAGCTTGTAAATCGTGTTTCAAGCTGCTTACAAAAAAACCTCCCAAATGTTTCTGTTCCCATGCAGAATGCTCTGGGCTATCACTGTGACAAAGGTCTGCTGTCTTCACTTGTCAGCTGGATCCTGGCAGGCAACGTGACTCCTTCCTTCATTGAAGGCAACTCAAATTCCTCTCAGGTAAGTAGCATAGAATCACAGAATGATAGACTGGTCTGGGTTGGAAGGGACCCCAAGGATCACAGAAGTGCAACCCCCTGCCACAGGCAGGGCCACCAACCTCCAGGCCTGGATCTACACAGGGTTGTCCAGGGCCCCATCCAACCTGGCCTTGAACACCTCCAGGGATGGGGCATCCACCACCTCTCTGGGCAGCATGATGGTGTTTTTATATGACAACCCTGGGATAAGCAGTGTACAGGTGTTGAGGTGTTTTTTCCTGTTTTCTCAGGGTTTTGCAGACCCTGTTCATTCCTTCTTTCTTCTTATCTGTGTATTTGTGAGTCTTCTCCTGGTAAAATCCTAATTTATTCTGAGAGAATGCTGTGGGTTTATTACGCTGAAGGGAACATGGATGTTTTGCACAGACGAAGTTTGTCTGATCTGTGTCCAAGAATTCATATAATAGGATTTATTAGTAAAGATTTCTTTTAATCCTCAATTGCTCTCAGTATGTTTAACGAGGAAAAAATAGGCAAAGCCTGACTCTTAGATCAGTCTTTTTTCTGACAAGTAATTTCAATACTGGTAGCTCTTTCTCTGATAAATTCCTCAGTTGAGCAAAATGGGGAAAAAAATACAAACCAGCCAACTTGCAGTACCCCCTCTGGAGGTGTGTAGTGCAGGTGCATGAGAGGAGATCTTATTTTTACAGGGTTCAAGTAGGTTGTTGCCTCCAAAACTCTCTGGTTAATTCTGCCAGTTGCCCCTGGTTTTCCCCCTTATTTCACAGCATCATGTGGACTGCAGAGAGGACATATGAATGTAGATAAGGGAGAAACTATTTCACTGTTTTCTTGTGATAGGATTCTGGTTTTGCAGCTTTGCAGTGAGGATTTGGAGAAGATGTACTTCTCCGAAGAAAAGGCAAGCTTCCCCATCCTGCCCCTGTTACCAGTGGTTCTGTTGTTACTGTGTTGTGCAGGTCTGGTTTTCCTGGATGGTGTTGAACATGGAGTCAATATTTGAGGAAGATTCTCAGCTTCGCAGAGTTGTGGAGGGAGAGTTGGTTATCAATGCTTTAACTCCTGACCAAGCTTTGAAGGTGAGAGAACTATTTCTCTGCTTCCACTGGAACTACTGGAGAAAAGTGTTCTCTTTTATTGTTTAGATTTTAATCTCATGTACTTTTTCTTAACAAGATACAAGCATAAATCATAGAATCACAGGATGCTTTGGGCTGGAAGGGACCTCCAAAGGTCATCAAGTTCCAACCTCCTGCCATGGGCAGGGACACCTCTCACCAGACCAGGATGCTCAAGACCCCATCCAACCTGGCCTTGAACACCTCCAGGGAGAGGACAGCCACCACTTCTTTGGGCACCCTGTGCCAGGGCCTCACCACCCTCATAGTGATGAATTTCTTCCTAATATCCAATCTAAATCTACCTCCTTCCAATATCTAATAGGAAGAAATATCTATTCATGCTTATTCATATCCTAATATCCATTCATGCTTAATGTGATTGGCTTTCCAGGAGAAAAATATAAAGGAAAATTTCCCCAGGTATATTTTGAGTTGAACGTTTAATTACCATTCAAATTCCTGTTCTCTTAATATACTCTTATTTACAGGAAATGTCAGTCACTAAGTAGTGCTTTTGAATTATTTTCTGGGTCATCTGATTACCTCACAGTTTTTTCAGTGGATTTACACCATTGAGGTGGAGTGTGTGTGTTCTGCATTTTTCTGTCTTACTTTGGTCAGTGCATGAGGAGAGATCACTCCAGCAGCTTCAAGAATCACTCCAAATGCATTTTACTCAGGAAAATCACATCACAGCATCCATGCTAAGGGTGTACTTTGACTCACAAGGACCTGGCATTTCGTTTGGCTCGAAGAATTCTAGGGTACCTGCTCTAACTCTTTCAAGAACTCTAAACGACAAATTCTCAGGGGAACACTGGGCATTTGTTCCTTTGGGCATTGTTACCACAGTGTCCAGAACAACACCACCTTCATCTTCACCTGGAAGCCTTTGGTTTTGCTGCTCTGTAATTAATACTTCTTACTTCCTGGCATGCTGGAGAGTTCTTCAGCAAGATTAAAAGGCTGATCAGTGACCCTTCTGGAAGCCACTACTGGCTTTGAACCAGTAGACAATCCACTCCATTCAGTATTTCTTGTTGCCACATCACAGGACAAAAGCAGTTTTCCTACATTAGAATTTGTTTTCAAAAATACAGGAAGCTTTGTATCAGATTTGGGGTGTGTGTGTGTGGTATGTTCCCCCTTGAAAACTATTTAGAAGCTGTACCTTTTAGCTACAATAAAATGGAAGTAAGGATATGCTTGTTTCTAAGCCTGCAGCAGTAGCATCTTCAGACACAGCAGTGTCTGCCACCTCTCTTTAAGCAGAGGCTGTTCCTGTAGGGACATAGCAAATGTCTGTTGTTACGCAGGTGGGAAAATGTGCCTGTTTATCAAGAGCACTTCTCACACTATCTGAATTTTGCAGAAGTCTGGCCTTTACTTTTCCATGCATTTTCTAAATTATTTTTCAAGACTTTCAGAACTGTTCAGGTCTGTCCCTTAACATGCTTAGGTCTGCTTGAAGCCACGTTGCAGCATTTTCCAGGTTCTTTCCCTGAATTCAGTTAGAAATTCTGAAAGGAAGCAAGTGGAAACCAAAGCTTGAAGTCCAGTCTTGAAGTGTAGCCTTTGATGCATCCTTCATCTCAGCTGTTTCAGTGTGCTTTAATGAACAAGGTAGGCTAGAAGCTCTATGAAAATAGGTTATTTTCTCAGTGCTTTGTAAAGCTCTCTGTAGAAGCAAGTCTGACTGTGTCTGGACTGGTACATGTCTTGCATCCTTGGAGACTAGTCTGGAGAACACTTGTCCCTTGCTTTGCATGTCCTGATTTACCTGGGAAACAGTGGGATAGTATGTGATGAGTGTGTGGAAAAGGGTACTGAGGGTTTCTGAGGTCTAGCCTGGGTAGTGAGGTAGTGCCAGGGTCTGCAAAGAGACCCTTTGCTTTTGCAAAGAGAATTCTTGTTTTGTTTTGCATTCTTTCTTCATGTTAGTTTTGCTATGTGTTAGCTTTGCTTTATGTTTTAAATTTTCAGTGGAGCTGAACGTAGTCTGGGAAAAGCTGAAAGTAGCATGCTGTAGGATTCTGCACCATCACATGGCTTAAGACTTTTTCTTAACTGCTTAGAGTGTGCTGTGTGCTTCACTGTTGCTGCTTTGGTATCTAATGTTACCAGTCTCTGGGAAGTCTAAACCAGGAACGTCTACCTTTGTGAAGAAGAACAGCAACTAACTGTAATTAACACCAATGGCCCATGTGTTGTCTCTGTGATGCAAGGTCAACATGCTACTTTTTTAAGCATCAGAAGTGTATTGCTGCTCTGTAACAGCTGTCCAACATCCCTGTGAGCTGGGCAGCTCTTCCCTTAAGACCTGTGGTACATGTGTGAATGTTTCCAAAGTTTTCTCTTCCATAATTGTTGTGTTTTCACACTACATTGATCTGTTAACCTGTGGCAGCCAGTTACAGGGGACTGCACTTGTCTGAAAGGTGGTGTTTTTGCAGAAAGCACAGACCCTGCTGAAGCTGCCCATCGTGCCTTCCCTTCAGAGGCTCATGATCTACCGCTGGGCTCACCAGGCCCTCGTTACTCCTGCTGATCACCCCCTGATGCCACTGATCTGGCAGAAATTCTTCCTCCTTTACCTTCACCGACCGGGGCCGCAGTATGGGTGAGTGAGTGGAGGGGCTCTAGCAGATTAGCAAGGCTAGTAAGTTTGCACTGTGAGTGAGATAGTGCCCCACACTAAGGCTGCGCTGCTCTGAAGGATCAGTTTATTTGCAGAGATGCTGATTTGACACTGGCAACCAGACTTTGCTGTGCTTTTTTTTCCCCACAGAATCACAAGGTTGGAAAAGACCTTTGAAGATCAAGTCCAACCAATCCCATCCTAAGCTAAACCATATCCCTAGGTACCTCAACTACCCTTTTTTTAAACACATCTAGGGAAGGTGACTTAACCCCCTCCCTGGGCAGCCTGTTCCAGGCCCTGACAACTCTTTCAGTAAAAAAATTTTTTCTAATGTCTAATCTAAACCTGCCCTGGCACAGCTTCTTGCCATTTCCCCTTGTCCTATCTCTTGTCACCTGGCTGAAGAGACCATCACCCACCTCTCCACAACCTCCCTTCAGGTAGTTGTAGCTGGTGATGATAAGGTCTCCCCTCAGCTTCCTCTTCTCCTCTTTTGTTCACTTTCAGATTACCTGTAGATGGCTGTATTGGAAGACGCTTCTTCCAGAGTGCAGCTCATCTTAACTTACTAAACGACATGAAGAAGCGTTTGGTAGAGGCAGCAGACTTCCACCATGCTGCCAGCAAAGCCCTGAGAGTAGATAGTCCTGCAGAGGGCAGAGACGGATCACCGGAGAAGGCGAGCTGCTCGCCCCATTACCTGACCTCACCAGAACTGCACAGGGAGCTGGTCAGGTAAGTAACAGCCTGCCCAGCTCAGGCTAGTTCAGTGAAACTACCTGAGCAACTGCTAGAGCACAGTCTTAGCTGTCCCTTCCTGAGGCAGGAAGGGATGTGACCCTTGGCTCATCTGGATGTTGCTTACATCTCTTCCTCTGCTGATACAACAGGGGAAGTTGATTTTATTACTGAAAATAAAAGATGTAGCTCAGGGGATGGCTCTGTTTTTTATTTAGTGCTATCCCCATGCTGGTAAAATATTTGTTGTTTAGACATAACCTGCTATTAGTATGTACATCACTAGCCATAAAAGTAAAGTGCTGCTTCGTGTGTATACAGTACAAGCAAATAAGGGATCTCAAATACCCTCCTTGCTCATTTGTGAAAAATAATCCATAGATCTTCACTGGCTGTAACCTCGTTAATATTTTCAGCCTTTAATTTCTGAGGAGTTCCCCACTCCAACATAAAATCAGACTGCTCTAGAGCTGAATGAATCTTATGCTTGGGAGATTCCAGACTGGAGGGGAAACATTAGTAGGGTTCATCAGAGCTGACTCTTGGAACTAGACTAATTCCTTTTTTTTTTTTTTTTTTTTCCCCCCCATCAATGACCCTGATAGAGAAAACAGGGGTTTATTTATGTGATATTTAATACTTCAGTACAAAGGCTTAATTGTATTGTAGTTCTCCTTTGTGTTCTTTATCAGGAATGCTGGGATGGTGTGATGATAAAAAGTGTACCCCTCAGTGTGATGCCAGTTCAAGCAGTAGGTTTGCTCATTTTTGAAGTACGTGTTAGCAGAAAATGAAATGGAATAAACCAGCCATGAATCTGAGTCGGACAAGAAGTTAATCTAACTCTAGGATGAGCTTTTAGAGCAGGCACTCTAGAGAAGCTGTGTGGTGAGAAGTTGAACTTGCTCAGATGTGCTCCTTGTTTCTTCATTGGTCATCTGAATGATTCCCTGACACAAGATGCTTCCAGTCCTGGGTCATGTTTTCTCATTTACATAAACACTTTCCCTTTCAAAATTTGTCCAGCTGGTTGCTGCCCTTTTTATTTTTCTAAACAGGTACTTTTTACTGCTGGTCTCGGAACTGACACCTAGTACCCTAGTCACAAAGTATCTGAAACATCTATGTTTTGAGCCGTGTCATGTTGTAGCATGGTTTGTTGCCTTAACTCTAAACCTCGGGACCAGACTGCTGTGTAATATGTGCTCTGCATATAACTGAAGTTCTTGTGGGTTTATTTTTGCTTTTTGTTTGTTTTTCTTCTCAGGCTTTGTAATGTTTTTGTTCTGTGGTTGGAAGAAGAGAGTTTCCAGAAAGGAGACACATACATTCCTTCTTTACCCAAGCAATACGACACGCACAGACTTGCTAAAGTCATGCAGAATCAACAGGTGAAGTCCCAGTCACAGCAGCAGTCTGGGAGCCAGAACTCAATTCACTTGTTAAAGTGGATTCTTTAAAGTAGTGAGAGACTCACTGGTCTCACTGGTCACTTTAATACGCTTAGAGAATGTGTGGTAGCTTTACAGCTCTGATTTCCTCCTAAAAATCCTGTGCTATTCCAAACTGTCCGTCCTTTGTTTGACCAAGGACTTGTGAGTAGTTGTATTGTGTGTATTAATGAAAGGAGTAACAGTCCTTATTCTGTACTGTTCTGTAATTGGTTTTCTATGTTCTAAGGGAACTACAAGTTAGTGAAATGGGAACTTTAAATGACAGAAGACTGGAAGCTGAAGTCTATTCTGTCCAGTAAGACGTAGCACAATTGTAGTGTTGTGGGAGGGGGGATTTTGGAATAAAACCTGCTTTGGTTTTATTCCTCTAGCATATATGATTACAGGCAATGCAGCTTGCATGAGTGTGATCAGTTAATCATGGCATTATGTTTAGGGCTGCCTTGGTTTCTTCTGTGTTCCTTTTGTAGGAACATAGTTTTAATAATTTGTGTCCTTTCTCTTCATAGAAATTACACCATGTGCATGTCAGATATCTCTTCTAAATGTCACAAATGCTTCTCTGTATAAGCGAGGGAGATTCAGCTGGTGTTTTCTTCATTATACATTCTTTTCTCCCTAGTAATAACTTTCCCATGACTTAAAACTGCACTGTCTAGTCTTATGTACTTAAACATTTTAGTTCCACAGCTACTGGGATAGACCAAAATAGGAACAGTAATGTAATTCTTTCATACTTTAGGATTTGTGGATGGAGTATGTCAATGTTGAACTCATACACCATGAGTTTCAGGAAGCTCTAAACCTTTGGCTGCAGACTAAGCTGGAATCGTACACAACCTGTGTATCTCAAGGGCAAACAGATTTCACCAACCCTTCGGCAGGTGAGAGGAGAAAATTGTTAATGAAATTTGGCTTGAAAAACTATTCAGATGTTGAAGCCCTGGTTTCTCTAGGAACACGATGATGCCTGTGAATCAAGATGATAATACAGTTTGGTTTCTGTAGGTATCATATTTTTGCATGGAGTTTTCAGGTGTTCTCATCAAATGCTCATGTGAGAGGCTAACATTAATGTTTTGGGCTTAGATTTTGGCACATCACAGAACATTAGGTCATGTTGTGCCTTAGAACTTCCTGGGTGAGCTCCACAAAATTTCTTCTGCACAGATCATGCTCCAGTCAGGCTGAATTTTCATGAAGCTTAGATAGCTGCAAGCAAAGGCAAAAAGCTCTGTAACTGAAAACAGGAGAATTGTCTCTACTTGTTGTGTTTTGGGATTGTTTTTATTGCTGTTGCTATTGCCTTTCCCTCAGCACGGTGACAGTGCATAAAAGGGGATAGATAGTGGTTGTGGTGGGCATATTAAAGATGTGAGATTGGATTCTTTTTGGGGGGGCAGTTGAAAAAGGGAGGCAGGGAATATGATGAAGTCATGAAACCTGTAGTTTCGTAGGTGAATTGGCACAGTTTAAGCAAAGGAGGTGAATGGGAATCAGTAAGAGGACAGGGCTGATCTGGAGAGAGACTGTGCTTTGGGGAGGAATTGGGACTATGAGACTAGAGGCAAATGAGACAAGGATGAATTATAGGAAAAGGAGGATGAATTCAGCTTAGACTGGTTCTGAAAACCTCTGTCAAATGAGGGGAGTAAGGGGTGACTAGAGGAAAATTGGAAGGGTAGAAGGTAGGAGTGGCTGGGGAAACAAGGAAAACAATGGGGCCTTGTATCCTGATGTTTGAGAGATGGAGCTGGTCATGAAAATCAGCTATGTGAAATTTAATTTGTCAACAAAAGTTTAGTTAAATAACTTCTTTAAAAATAGAGGAATCCAGACAAATGTCTACTGCTAAAAATGTTTCATGCAAAAAATGGTTTCTTTTTTAGATTCTCCTAAACTTTTCTTATTAACAAACCTTGCTTCTGCTTTCTTTTCTAGCCAAAGAGAGGATAATGAATAACTTGAAGAAATTTGATACTCCCAAGCCCCTTCTTCCACTCCAGACAGTGAAAGCTCCTGTGCCAGTTATCTCCTCTGCCAGTCTTGTCAGTCAGAAGGAAGCAATTCAGCTGATGCGCATGGACCTGAATGTCTTGCAGCGACATGCCAAGTAAGACATAACCCTGTTCATTCTGCTTCACTCCTGTGTCTGGCAGTGTCTTCAGGTGCCCTTTACAGCAGCCTCACTTGTGTTGGCACAAGACTGTCAGTACTTCATTTTTGCTCCTTGTCTCAGGTTTTGTGGGTCTTGTGTCCTTTATTTTTCCCCTTCCCCCTTGGCTATTATGTTACTATTGCACCCTTTCAGATAGGACTTGTGTTGTCTTATCAAATGGCTGAGATTACATCAGCTGCTACTCAACCTGTACAGTTTCTGTTCTCATTTGGCACACTTAAAAATAAAGCTTCCCTTTAGTCTGGACTTGAAGTTACTTAACCCTTTTTGCGCTGATGTAGTAGCTGCAGTTTGAAGCACTGGAGCCCATGAGAGAGAAGCCTGACTTCTGGGGCTACTTGCTTTGAGTGAAATAGACTTTCTGTTTCTGATATACTTAGAGAATTCAGCTGAATTCAACTCAGCTGACGAATCCATAGCTGGTTTTGCCCAATGTAGATATTAAATTACAATACTATAAACTGAAACAAAACTTGTTAATCCCAAGAAAAGATGTGTCTGAACCATTTTGAGAGCAAATTTAGCTTTTTTGTTGACTAAGTCTGGCTTTTTTTTTGTCTAGTGGAAAATATTATTTCCTGCAGAGTGTAAGCTATTTAATTTCCTTCCAGGTTGTCATGTGGAATTATTAAAAAGAACTTGTGCAGACTTGAGTAGTTTTGTCCTTATGAACCTATTTACTTACTACTTTGAAGTGCTGTTACTGCAGAATTTTAACTCCATTTCATTTAATAACCTTTTTATGGGTTTTAGGTAAACGTCATGAGTCTTTGTACAACACATTAAATTGAAATCTTGCTTATAAATGTTTTCCGAAGATTCTGGAAATACTAGTAACTTTAATAAAATGTTTTTCAGAACTGCAGCTCTCTGGGAATCTCACCATGTTGCTCTTAATAGTGAAATATTGGACACAGTACCTAAGCTGTATGTCAATCGGGAAGAGCAGATCACCCTCCATTTGGAGTGCCGGGGAACTTCAAATAAAGGCTGCCAGGGAGCAGCTCATCTAACCATCCAGGTTAGAGACATGGCATCACTTCTGGTTTGGGGCTGTTGGATGTAGATAATGAAAGAGAAATGACTGTATGCTTACAGGAGTGCTAGCAGTTGACCAAGTAAATCCATTCACATACAATAGTTACGTGAAATTCCTAATATGCAGTGCTCAAAAGGAGATGCAGATCAACGACTAAAGAATCAGTTGTGGCATAAAGTTTGTTTTGTGCATAGCATCTGTTCTGAACTGCTTCCCCATGTGTGAATGTGGGACTGTGCCCACTGATAGCAACAGAAGCACAAAAATGTTATAGAAATAGCCCCATGTTGCTTTATATCTGAATTTCATTATTCCCTTTAAATTTCAGCCTCTGTGGATTAATCATTTTATATAAAAGACATGAATTATATTAGTGTGTGTTAATTAAACAGGAACATGACCAAGGATGTGTACTTGGGCATGATGTACTAAGTCTGATCAAAGCTCTCAGGGGAAAACCATCTATATTCAGAGCTCCCTTACAGGGCTCTGCTTCATTTTGACAAATAGGTGCAATGTAGAAGACTTCTCACAAAAAAACCCCACTATTCTGACATGCATGTGTGTCCTTTTTTGTCATTTAGTTTGAAGGGAAACACAAAAACGAAGCAGTGAGCCAGCAGCTTCACGCCTTGCGTAAAGAAGTGAGGCAACTGCAGGCAGAAGCTATGAAGCCACCTTCTCTGGGTGTTGTGGAAGCAGCAGTGCACGTGGAGAACTTTATAACGTAGGTGTTTCAGGATCTGGTTAGGTAGTGATGTTTTGCATTTCTGTTTCTGTACAGTAGAGTTAAAAATGTGGAGCCTGTTTTATCAGCTTGGGTCAACATCAGAGCTGGAATCCTGAGACCTGTCTGACACAGGTCATAGTGTCTAAAGGAATAACTGTTACCAGAAGGTCATTCAGCCTCAGCAGGGTACACAGTATTGTTTTCTACTTCAAGTTATTGTTCTCTGTATTAGAATAGCCCTTCTCTCCCTGCCAAAGCACGCTGGGTGATAACAGGGATGCTATGGTAACCTTCAGTAAGTGGCAAACTTGTACTGTGAGGGTGTCAGCCCTAGGCTTAACTATGTATTTTTCTCTGGCTTTTTTCTTGTTAAAATGCAGAACACAGTTAGGATTTTAATCAGCTTTTCAATACGTGATACAGAATTGTGCAGTGGAAGAGGACTATATAGTTTCACTCTTTTGGGGTGTGGGAGGGTCAGTGTGAATAAATGGATTAGTCCAAAGCCCTCTTCCTCTTGAAGACCTTTTAGAGTTCATCCCAGAAGCCCAGTTTTGCAACAGCATTCTTGTCAATCTTCTAGATTTCTCCTGGGATACTTCTGGGATAGTTGGTCTCCTACAGTGTGTACTCACTGTGCAAGTACAAAATGTTTTGTTGCTATTTCTGTATGTTCTTTCTTGATCATTAATCTGATGAATTCTGGACCTAAACCTGTGACTGTTCTGCGTGGATATGAGAAGGCTCAGAGGGTTCTCACCAATGTCTAGAAATACTTGAAGATGGAGCCAGGCTCTTTTCAAGGGTACACAGTGACAAGACAAAGGCAGTAGGCACAAACTGATACACAGGAGATTCCCTCAAACATCAGGAAACACTCTTCCTGTGAGGGGTGGCACAGGCTGCCTGGAGAGATTGTGGAATCTCCATTACTTGGAGATACTCAGAAGCCATCTGGACATAGCCCTGGGCAATGGCAGTCGGTGCAGAGGTTCCTCCCAATGTCCACTAGTCTGTGACACTGAAACCATGCTTGATTGTCATGTAAGCTGGGAATACCCATCTGGGACCTATGTATTGGCAAGAAACCTTTCTTTTATTGTCACAGATTATTTTCTGTATGTGAACTTAATGATTTCTTTTTCTGCAGGGCCTTAATAAATATCTACAAGGTGCAGCCTATGCCTGCAATTAAGAAGGTTGGGATTAGCTTGTTTTTCACATTGGTGGAATACGTGTGTGATGAAACTCAGCGGAATCCTCCCACAAGGCAGTTCTTCACATCCTGCATAGAAGTTCTGGGCCAAGTGAGTTAACTGTCTGATTTTTAGGATGCTTATTCCAATTGCCTGCTGATACCTTGTTTTTATGGGTCTTTTACATACTTTTATGTAAGACTCTATTGTCTTTAGGAGACTTCAAGTTTACATATGAGCAAAACAAAACCTGTTGCTCTGAAATTATTATATTGACTTAGTGCTAATGAATGCTGTCTGTGTTAAATACAAAGGAGGGCTGGATTTTTGGGCAGGTAAAGAAAGTTTAGGTACTTACAGTACAAATAAGGATGTTTTGGCATATATTTTAGCTATATATGAGATGAGCACTGCCACAGGTGTCCAGAGAAGCTGTGATTGCCCCTAGATCCCTGGCAGGGTTCAAAGCCAGGTTTGATGGGGCTTTAGGCACCCTAGTGTCCCTGCCCATGGCAGGAGGTGGGGCTAAATGGGCTTTGAGGCCCCTTCCAATCCAAGTCATCCTAGGGCTCTGCTATGTTGCTACTACTGATGATGTTCTAGCTGATGCATACCTTATCAACTGCTGTATTGAGACACCCTTCTGCAGGTTCTCAGTGTTCTTTGTGTAGACAGTTAGCACAAGTTTGCTGGTAGACACCATAAGTGCTTTGTGGTGATATGGGAAATATATTACTGTTCATCAGAAAAGCTGTATTTCTAAGTAATTTTAAGCAGTATGTGTGGTCAAATACGTTAAGTGTGCTAGGGAAACATCTTTATTTTATTACATTTTATCTTATGGAACAGCAGTATTTAATTGATGTCATACAATCTGTCACTTTTGAGAAAATCTTTGTTTGTAAAATAGGACAAAACTCTGCTTTTCTTGATAAACAGTGTGTTTTTCAATGTATTTGTGCTGTGCCTTTTTTTCTCACCACCCTGAATTTCCTTAGGTGTTCATCAGTGGGACCAAGTCAGAGTGCAGACATCTCCTCCAGACAATCCTGCAGAATCGAAGGCTCTGTACTCTCCTTTCTCCTTACTTCACTCCTGTGGCCTCTCCCAGTGAATTTGTGACTCTGTATGAAAAAGTCGTGGCCTTTCTGAGTGAGGATAACAGTGACGTTGTCTTCATGCTGCTGACAAAGGTAAAGCATATGTGAATACTGCGTCTGCTTTGTGGGAGTTCTTTCCCTAAAGACTGACTTTAGCCTAAAAAAGGAGGTGGTGCAGATCTGATACCTCAACATTGGGAGGTTCTATAGATCTGTGTTGCTCATCCTGAATGTTAAGTGTTGTGTTTAGGCTCAAGAGGAGCTGGAGGCAAGAGCAAATAGAAGCTTAAACTGTCATTTCCTGCCCAAATAGTATCAGTATGTGCTTCCTAGGACTTGCTCTTCAAATTAAAGCGGGCTCTTGACGACTGCTTCTTCCTGATTTTTCTGCAAAGGCAGTCATAAAAATAGTCAGTGAATCCCAAGTATCTTAAAAATAAAACCAAAGAAACCAAATGGGACAGTGTCTGAGTCTTTTGTCTCTGTTTAGCACCCATGCCTTTCCTGCTATTTTCCAGAGTTAGGTAAGAGCAAGTGATTTCCATACCTCTTGTTTCAGGGCTGCATTATACTGTCTGTGTGTGGTGTCACTAGAGAAGTCACTGTTAAATCACTTAAGCTTTGGCATCGATCTGATTTTCTTCATTGTGCAGAGACAGGGTTTGACAGCTGTGAATAACAGGCAGTCTGGTTTGGGTGTGACTGAGCTGCCCTCAGCAGCAGTGATCAGCATGGCTCCTGCTGATCTAGGTTGGAACAGATGGCCTAGAGGCTACAAAAGCTTTGCACCTCCACCTGAGAAGGTGTGGTCTGTGGAGATTAGCCCAATCCTATACTTCTAAGTGTATGGCAGTGGTACTGAAGCGTGGAATTTTATGCACATCTTTATGAATCTGAGGACCCCTGCCAAGGGTTAATCCATAAGTTGAGGGACTTCTGCAATAAGGTAAATCATAACCTTTGGAAAGCGATGCCTTTGTTTTAAGGCTAACAGGGTGCAAATTCGTAAGGTTTTTCTTAAATATTTAAAAAGGCCAGGTGTCCTTGTCCTGTGTGTCTCCCTGGTGTCATGTGCCCCCTGTCCCTGACAATTTCTCCCTTCTGAAGGTGTTGCAGCTGTTAAAAGTCTCCACTTACAAAATGCTTCCTGTCCTCTGTTCTAGTTTGACCTTACGCAGTGGTTAAGCGTTGCTAAGCCGTCTCTGTCTGAACGTACCAAGCTCCTGGAGTCTATTCACTTGGCTCTCAATGCGTGTGGCCTTGAACCTGAAGAAGATATTTTGATGCCATTTAATATCTTCTGCAAGCATTGGACTAACCTGCTCCAGTATCAGTTCCCTGATCACTATAGTGATTTCCTAAGGTTGTTTGTGCAAAGTAAGTATCTGAATCCAAGTGTATTAAGCCTTTCATACTGAACTTCAGTGGCTTAACTCTCCTGTATGCAGTTAATTTAGTGTAAATAGCAACAACTATGTAATGACTTAAACTTCCTTAAGTTTCTGCGTGCACTCTTATGTGCATGGGATGTGATATAGTCTTACCAGATGTATTTTAGCTGTACAAGAAAGAAACACTCCTCTGCAGATCAAAGTAGGTAAATCTGTTGTTACTGATGCTCATCCCATGTTGCAGTGGAAGGCAAGAGGAGAGGTTACTATTAATGGAAGCACTCATTAATAATAATTACATCATAGTCTGCAATGGAGCATCCTTGTTTCTGAACACCGTTCGGTGTCAGAATGAGAACTGGAATTAAGGAAACCTGGGACTGATACTGAAATCTGCTAAAAACAGTTGACATTCAGTGCTACCTATAATGTGGTGTGCCTCTAAAATGAGGACAGAAAACACTTCTTTTCTGTCAAACTGTATGTGCTGAGGCAGCAACTGTCTCTTAATATGTGTCTGTAGCCAGGGACATACTAAGTGCCTGGGAAGCTCTCTAGGAGAACATGTAGATACCAAAAGATAATGTAAAATTACTTGTGTATGGGAATTGGAGATATCTCTCATCCTCAAACTTGGGGGCTTTCAAACTCACGCCTTTTTATGTAGTAGGGAGCTGTAATTTCAACCTTTTCTGACTCTTATTGAGAAAGGGACTAATATCCTTACGATTCTCACAAATGCATTCCCTCTCTTTCTCCTAAGGCTCGTCGGAGCAGCTTTTAAGCCCTGACTGTTGGACAGCATCACTTAAAGCTTTGGGATGTGGCTCACCAGTGACTGAACAGGGAAGCTTCAAGAAAAGTGATTCCACTGAAAGCCCCATATTGCAGGATGCTGCAAAGCTCCTCCTCTCTGCAGAACAAGTGGGTGCTTCTCTAGTTGATTTGTTATGTTTCTCAGATGAAACAAAAGCCCACCAGTGACAAATAATGCTTTTGTGCAGTCTTTCTGTGGCTGATCAGTAGCTGCTTTTTTTTTTCCACAGGTTAAGGAGACGATAGAATGGCTTTCCACATCTTTCTGCAAACTCCGACTGGCTTCAGTGGACTTCAGGACTTTTGGTCTGTTCTCAAAGTGGAGTCCTTATGTGCCTGAAGTGAATAAATTTATGGAGTATCTTATCAAACGACTTATTGACACTGAAGTTGCAAATTTAGGCCAAGAGCCTGTTGGCAGTAACAGAATTCTGGCAGGTAATCTGTTGTAAAAGCAAATTACTTATGAACAGGGACTCAGTTTCTCTGTTTTCCTCTATTAAAGACCACTTACATACATGGTAAAACCTTACTCTGGTTGTTCAATGTTTGCACGTGACAATACAGACTGGCAATGTTGTGGCCACTCCTTTGTGGCCAGTTAGGGCTTTATGCCCTTGTCAGAGGAAGTGTGTTTATATCTGTGCTGGACACACCGTGCTTGCTTTGAAGAAAAATGCAGGTGATTTGCACTGAGCAGATGTTTGGGAACAAGTGACTACTGAATTTCATTCTGATTTTGATTTGCACAGTATTGCCAAAACACTTTTTTTGTTAGTGTGTGCAGGTTTAAAGTGTGACTTGTCATTACCCCCACAGAATCAGATGTACTAAAGTACTTAAATCTCAGTAATGCAAAACATTACAAAAGTTGTTGAAATAATCATATCTTTAACCAGAGTTATATTCTATATTGTATTATATTCTAAATTCTTCACCAGGAAGAACTGCTTAAATGTTGGACTAAGCAGAGGACATTGTATTCAAGCTTCTCAGTGTAGTATGTCCACTGTTGTTAATTTGAAGGGTCAAAAAGCAACTAGTACATCTTATTTTCTTCTAGCATTGCAGTCCTTGTATTCAGTCATTGCTGGGCTCTTCAAACCATGGATACTGGTCCTGGATAAGGAAGATGCGAGGTATATATTGCGTTTCAAAGTGAAATGTTTTATGCTCAAATAAGGACTTTAATGCTGTAAGAATGGCTTTCCTTGTTACCTGACATTTTTTTCTGATTTATGACTCTATTGGAAGGTCACCCTCCCATTAAATAGCTGTGACTTGTGTCATATCCGTAGCAATTACGGAACTAATGTGTAACTTCAAGTCAAATTTTCCAGGGCTTGCATTGAGTTATTGTTTTGGATGAAAGAAATATAACCAAGCTCTGTTCAGGAAGCAGACATGAGAAAAAAGATGAAAAAAAAGACACACTTAGTTCTGGAAACCATCATATTTGAATTTTAAATTCCTGTTTTAATTCCCACAATGCTGATGACTCTTTAGTTTATGAGTGCTGCTAGCTACTGTACTTACTATAGGCTATCTATTATATTGACTTAATATGCTTTAGAATATTTAAATTATTGAAATGCCGGTGGTCTGGTAACTCAGCACTAAAATTTGTGTTGCTTCACCTTTTCTTTTAAGTAGCCAGCCCTGCTACCCATGGTTAGAGAGTGACACTCCTGTAGCATCCAGCGTGGTCAGTTTGTTTACTGACTCTATCAAGCTTTTGCACGAGAGCTTTAAAGGTGGGTGAAATCCATGTTGTTTTAATATAGTGGCACTGTTGGGCCAAAAAACTCTTTTTTTTTTCTTTTTTTTTTTTTTATTGATATGTGGGATATGAGAGGATTTTATTTGTAATTAACTTTTATCCAAGATCACAGAACATTAGGGTTTGGAAGGGACCTTGAAAGATCATCTAGTCTAACCTCCTCACCAGAACAGGATTGCCTATAGTAGGTGACACAAGAATATGTCCAGGTGGGTTTGAATGTCTCCAGAAAAGGAGACTCCACAGCATCTTGGGGCAGTCTGTTCCAGCGCTCTGTCACACTCACAGAGAAAAAGTTCTTCCTCATGTTCACATGGAACCTTGTGTGGTCCAGCTTGCACCCATTTACCCTTGTCCTATCATTAGACATCACTGAGAAGAGCCTGGCTCTCTCCTCCTGACCCTTTACATATTTATAGACATTAATGTCACCTCTCAGTCTTTTCCAGGCTAAAGAGGCCCAGCTCCCTCAGCCTCTCCTCATAAGGAAGGTATTCCACTTCCTTCATCACCTTGGTGGCCCTGTGCTGGGCTCTTTGAAGGAGTTCTATGTCCTTCTTGAATTGAGGGACCCAGAACTGGACCCAATATTCCAGGTGGGGTCTCACCAGGGCAGAGCAGAGGGGCAGAAGGACCTCTCTTGACCTACTAACCACCCCCCTTCTAATATACCCCAGGATGCCATTGGCCTTCTTAGCCACGAGGGCACATTGCTGGTCATGGTCATCCTGCTGTCCCCCAGCACCCCCAGCTCCCTCTCCCCTACACTGCTCTCCCAACAGCCCAGTCCCCAACCTGTACTGGTACCTGGGGTTGTTCTTGCAAGACTCTACATTTTGCTCTTGTGTATTTTATTAAACTTCTCTTCCCAACTCTCCATCCTGTCCAGACCTCACCTGATGGCAGTGCAGCCCTCTGGGGTGTCAGCCACCCCTCACAGGTTTCTGTCATCAGCAGACTTGCTGATGATGCACTCTATTCCCTCATCCAGGTCGTTGAGTGATGATCACTGCAGTGGTACCAGGAGCACTTCTTTATTTTGTCCAGACTGCTTTTTTTCCCCCTTTTGACAAGGGTAGATAACATGAGGGGTAAATTCATATGTGCCAGGTAAGTGTGAAAGAAGGCAGAACAAAATATGCTGTCATGAAAAGCACGTGACTTAATTCCAGGTCCCTGTGCTGGTCCCATAGCACATGTGCAGTAGCATGTCACTGTGCCAATACAGGTATTTAAACAGCTAGTCTGGGGGGTAGTTTAATCTCCAGGACTGATCATTTTGGGATCCTGTTTATCACTGCTTATTGTGCCTAATGTGTCGTTAGACTTAGGAATGGAAAAAAATTCACAATACTTCTTAACAGTTGTTAGGAAGGAACTAGGTATGGATTTATCTTGTAAAAAGAAATAATTAAAAATAGCATATTGTGTGTCTTCTAAAATTTAAAAATCATTCATAGAATGATTCATAGAAAATCATCCATAGAATCACAGAGATATCATAGACAACGTAAGATCTCTTAAAAACAATGACAACAAAACAGCCCAGCATAGAGGCAGCTGAGTTCTGCATGGAAGGAGTATTTTATACCTTCAGATTACTGGCTAGCAACTGTTGAAAGGATCACGGAAAGCTTGAAATCATAAACTTCCTCACTTACTGATTTATGAAAAGAAAAATCTAAAAGTTTAATGTGCTGCTTTTTTTTTCTTGACAAATATATTTTAATGTAACTTAACATACATGGATTTTCATCTTTGAACTTCGACTTCCTTCTGTAATCAAGCTTTCCCTGACTTTGTTGTTAATTCATCTGCTTTCTTTCAATCTAGATAAGCTGTTGCCAAGCCACCATGGGGCTCTCTGGTTACATCTCATGCGTTACTGTGAATGCTGCACGGCCCCCAAGATGCCAGAGTTTATTCTCTATTCTTTCCATACGGAGTTCAGAAGGCTTCCATGGAAGGAAATGCATCCAGATCAGATGCTCATGGAAGAGTTCTTTAAAGTGAGTACACAGCATCTGTTGAATTAAGTTCATAATCACTGTTGCCCCTGAAAATAATGGTAGAGCTGGACACTTTTTGCAAGGAAGCTTATAATGTTTTGTCTGTAGCATTCTCAGCTACTCATCTTGTGACAGAGTTTTGTTGAGGAGTGTTGTTGCAACAGGCTCAGATTTTCTTAGTTTCTCTTACAGTGAAGAGAAATGGCTGCAACCAGGCAGCTAAGAGATTTTAATTAGATTATTTCTTTCTCTTTTGCAGTTGTTTGTTATTCTGTGCTAGTTGTTTGTGAGGCTTAGAAAGGTACATGTGTAACTCTTCTGGTGGGGGGCAGAATGATGAAGTCACATCTGTCTACTCCTCTGCTGGCTTTAAAATAAATACTTCTGTGGGTTTATAGTTGGCTAAAGAACTGAAAAGTAATAAAGCATTTATATCCATGCGTTGTTTTATATGCCTGTCTGTTTTTCCTTTCTCCTTCCTAGATTGAGAGAGGCAGCCCCAAGAGTTGTTTCTTATTCTTGGGCAATGTTTTATGTGAAATAAACTGGGTCAGTGTCCTCTCTGATGCCTGGAATCCCAATCCTCATCCTCAGACCCACAACATGATTGTCTGTTTGCTGTATATGATGGTCCTCTTGGCAAAGGAGGAACAACTTATAGGCAAAGAGGTAATTTTTTTAACAGTTTGTCCCTTTCTTTGTCTTTAAAAGAATAATCCTTTGCTAGCAAGGGCACAGGGTGTGGCTTCTTCCTTGGTTGCAGAGTGATTAACTTGGAAGTGCTTCTGCACAGGTGAAATACTCCCAGTAGCACTGCAGAGGTGAGCAAGACTAAATCCTTGTCTGAGGCATTTTGCATAACCTGTGTGAAAAAAATAGGAGCTGCTTTTTGTTGTAAGAAGCTCCTGTAGGTGCTGTGATTCAGCAGCATCATAAAGAGTGAGCAAATACAGACAGTTGCCCAGAGTTGCAAAATGACAACGCTCTGGGTTTTGGAAGAAACAATTATGTATGTTATTTCCATTAGTGTTTAAAAAAATAGTTGGTATATAAATCTACCTTGCAGTTTACTTTCGTTTTCACAGCATCACAGAAATGTCACAGGGGTTGGAAGGGACCTTGAAAGATCATCTAGTCTGAGCATGTCAAGTATGGGATGTTGAGCAGTATAGCTCTTTTGTCTCTTAGGCCAGACCTTACATGAAATGTCTGTTTCCTTTTCTCTCTCTTGGTTTTGGAGACAGCCTTAGTTATGGGCATGTGCGAAGCAGAGGTAGTGTTAACAAGAATTTACATACACACCTGTACTGCACATGCATATCTGCATACATGTACATGTTCTGTGCACCTGTGTATTGCTCATGCAGTGTTACATAAGGAGAAGCTTTTTCAGACAGCCTCAGGGAAGAGTGCCTGGCCTTTGCCTGCTTTGACTCAGGCAGCCTGCTGACGGGAGGGCTGGAGCAGCTTTGACTGTGGCATTCGTGCCTGTAGCACCTGTGGTGCAATGGGAAGAACTGGGAGGCTGACCGAGTCACACTTACTCTGTGACAGCCACTCATGTAAATCCCTGCTGTGCTGTGCTTCTCTTTCTGAGTGACAGATGTGAATGTGTAGAGGGGGGTAAGGAATCATTCGTTTGAAGAGCTTATGTATGGCTCTGTCTCCTGCGGTGCCTGTTCGTGATGTTTTCCAGCCTGATCACAGCACCAGTCACACTTCCTGAGTAAGCAATGGGATTAGTCCCTGCGAGGTTCTGAGCAGCACTTGATTCGAGTGTGTTTTGTTGCCTTTGGTTTCTAAAAGACTTGAGGCTTAACAAGGCCAAGGGCAGAGTGCTCCACATGGGACACAACGACCCCGAGCAGCGCTGCAGGCTTGGGGGAGACTGGCTGGAGAACTGTCAGGCAGAGAAGGACCTGAGGGTGTTGGGTGACTGCCGACTGAATACCAACCAGCAGTGTGATTAGGTGGCCAGGATGGCCAATGGCATCCTGGCTTGTGTCAGAAATAGTGTGGCCAGTAGGTCTGGGGAGGGGATTGTGCCCCTGTACTGGGCATTGGTGAGGCAGCACCTTGAGTGCTGAGTCCAGTTCTGGGCTCCTCACCATAAGAAGGACATCAAGGTCCTGGAAGAAGGGCAACTAGGCTGGGGAAGGGGCTGGAGGGCAAATCCTCTGAGGAGCAGCTGAGGGAGCTGGGGGTGTTCAGCCTGGAGAAGAGGAGGCTGAGGGGAGACCTTATCACCACCTACACTGACCTGACAGGAGGGTGCAGAGAGGTGGGCGATGGTCTCTTCAGCCAGGGGACAGGAGATGGGACAAGGGAAAATGACCTCAAGCTGCCCCAGGGCAGGGTCAGCTCAGATGGGAGGGAAACGTTCTTCCCTGAAAGAGTTGTCAGGATCTGGTACAGGCTGCCCAGGGAGGGCACTGAGTCCCCACCCCTGGGCGTGTTTAACAGACAAACACATGAGGTGCTCAGGGATCTGGTTTAGCATAGGACAGGAGCAGTTGGACTTGATGATCTTCAAGGTCTTTTCCAGTCTTGTGATTCTGTGAAAGGATTTATTTGTCTGCTTGACTGTATTTTCTCAGGAGTTAGAAATCTCAGAGCTGCTTTTGCAAACATTTATTTCTTACTGTAAAATGCTCCCCTCCCAACTCTGTACGATGTGGTGACATGTCCCAGTGATGTAACAATATCTTGAGGAGCAGATGTATCTTTAAGAAGCTCATCACTGACTGCTTCTGATGAGTTACTAGGGACAGGTTACTTCATCTGTCCGACCTTAGGCTGACTTTTCTTGTTCTTTTGCTCCAAAGACAGATTTAGTCATCCCTGATTTCTTAGCGCTTTTCCCATCTATGGGTACATTCCAGTATTTCTGAATTATTGGAAAAGAGAAACATAAGGTGTTAGGAAGAACTTTCCAAACCCTGCCTTTGCTAAAAGCTCAGTGTGGGTAAATCTGACACAGACTGAGTCAGTCTGTTGCTGCTGGAGGACTCTTGCAGAGCGGCTGGGTAAAGTTCAGAAAGTCCCAATTCGTGTCTGCCAGCTTTCTCCCACTTGTAGTGTCTTCTGTTTTCCATTTCCCCTGAGGCAGGGCGAGATGATGTGTCAAGATGTCACCAGCAGTGCTTGATTAACACTGGATTCCAGTTTAGGAAAATCACTGGAGTTCACGTGCTTTGGCCTGAATGTAGTTGCTTATCAGAAGCTTCTCAAGATACCTGTTTGTACACTGCACGAGTTGGGTTCAGGAATGCCCTCCTGTCCCCCAGCTGTGTGTTAAATTGATACACTGCCAATTGTTTTTCACCTCCCAGAACGATCCTGTGACACCTCGACTTAAATCTCAAGCTTTCTAAGCCCTGTGTTCCAGTCAGTGAGCAGCTTGGTCATGATATTCTTGTAGGCTAATCTGGGTTAGTTCTGGATCCTTAAAATTGTGCTGGCTGTCAACACAATGACAGTATTTTTTTCATTCTATAGTGTAGAAATCTGGTGCTTCTCAGCATCTGGGGGGGTGCCTTTTTGAGTTGCAGATGTGTCTGAGCCCTTGAGAGGAGGATGGCAGGCTAGGCTCTGCTGCCTGTTGATGGAGAGACCTTTCCATCTGCATACTCATACTGTCTGTGTGAGTTGTGGGCACTGTAGGCTGCCCTGTAAGGTCTCTACTCCTCCCTTCTGTCTGTCTTTGTATGTTTTACCTGTCAAATTTTAATGCCACTCAGTGATTTTTGGGCTTGGCTGGGAGCAGCAGTAGGCAGCAGCCCTGGCTTCTGTTACATGAATGCTGAAATGACATGCGTGTGTTAGCTTGTTGCTTGAGTTGCTTTTCAGCCAGACTCCCAGTTGCCATCTATTTCTATGGGGTTTCTATTAAATCTTAAAATTTTGGAGTCTGGGCTTCCTTACTATACAAAGTTCTGTGAATATTAATTTAATTAATTTAAAACAGCAAAGAAGATGAAGCTTAGAATAATGTTTTTAAACCTTCAGGAGTCTCAGCTGATAAATCTTCTTGGACAGTCCAGCTCCCTTCCTTGGCAGCTTGTGGGCATTTCATCTTACCAAAGCATCATCAGCTACTGCAACAGTCACTACCCTCCTTCTGTTATCCTTGCTAAGGACGCTGCAGCTGAACTGATAGTGAGGGTCCTGAAAATGTCAGCAGGCCTTGGTGCATCTTCGGATAGCCACATCCACCTTGTAAGTTAAACTGGTTTTACAGCATCTCTGAGCTGTTCTTGTCACTTGAAGTGCTCTGCTTTTGAGGAAAGAGTTCTAGGTGTTACTTTATTTTTTCTAATTAACTTTAATTGTCATTAACAGGATGCAACGCTGAAGTGTCAAGCGTACATTCGCCAGGTGGTTCAGTTTCTGAGCACCTTAGAACAAAGTGGACAGATTACTCTTGCAGTTTTGGAACAAGAAATGTCCAAGTTGCTAGATGATGTTCTCATCTTTAATCCTCCAGGTTTGTGTTAAAGAAGTGGTAAATTACTCCAAAGACTTACTGCATTGTGTGGGTTGTTGAACATCTCTGTGACACTGCGGTTACTTGCATTGCTTTGTCTCCCTCATGGGTGGCAGGGCAAGGTGCTTTGGTGTTTGTGTAGGTGGTGTGTTGGTGGAAAACAAAAACAGGAACAGCACCCTGTAAAGCTGTCAAGTAACAGGACTAGCAGAAAAAGCAGAAGTTATCTTGTGAGTAAAACTGACCAATGTACAGGAGCTTGAGGGATTAGTTTCTTTGCTGTCAAGTTTTTAATTTGGGGTTTTTTTTTCCTTATTTGGCTTTTGTTTCTCTCTTGATGCAAATTGCTACCTCTTGGTCCTGAGAGGTCACGTTCTAAGAAAGGATTCTAAACTGTTGTGCAGCTGGAAAAACTCAAGTTACTGAGGTAGGGAAAATCATACTGATCTGTGCTAGTAGTACAGTGTGTCCACACCCACAGCTTTTACTACTAGTGTGGGCCTGAGCTTTCCTCTATCAGACAGAAACTTCAGGAGAGATTGATCTCCTCACTGTACTACAGTGAAATACTTGTCAGGAATTGTCTTGTTAAGTCCATGACCCACACTGGTGTGCTAGCAAGAGTGGACAGAAAGTCTCCAAAAATCTGTATGACTGTTTGCTGTCTCTCAGTACTTGTACTGCTACTTGAGGACAGCCCCATCCTCAGCCAAAGTCTTTGACCTGAAGAGAAGGGAAGGCTTGTCTGTTACTGCCAATGCTCCTCACAGCATTTCTCTCTCTCTTAGTCTCTCTCTGAGAGCCAGGCACAGGAAATATTTGTGTTTTGAGTGTACTGTTACAGGTGGCCCACAGTAACATGCTCAGGCAATGCCAAGTGGTAGTTTCAAAAAATATCCTGGGGCTGAACACTGGAATTAGCAGGAAATCTAGAATTCTGGAAATGCATAAGGAGATTGCAACATTTCAGGGCTCATCTTGGTCATATTTTAAACTCATTCATCTAAAATCTTGGTTGTGTTTTAAACTGTGTTTTAATACCCAAGGTTTCTTGAAGACTGTAAATGTGCTTTATCATTTGGTTGACTTCCACTGTAGTTGTGGTAAAAGACCCTAGATGAAGGATGGGCTCCAGTGTACTCTGCTGTGTGGTCTTGCAAGTTCTCTGTCCCTTTAATGAATGATGAACTATCTCATCCAGGGACAAGACTGTAGGGGACGGGTGTCTTCCTGCTGCCTGTGCTTAGGAAGCTGTGAATTGACGTGTGAGGCTTTTCCCAGTGCCTGTGGAAAGGGCGAAGCTGGATTTGGGTTCTGTCCTAGGGTCTGCTGAAACGTTCCTCTTCTTCCTGACTTTCAGATATGGATCTGCAAACACGTCATATGGCCCTCAGCAGCCTCTTTACGGAAACGCTGATGATGATGAACAACTCCAGCGTCACAACAGCCGAGTCGCTCCGGGGGAGCTTACGAAAGTGGATCGACAGCAGAGTACATGGCTTGCTGGCAATGCCTCTGCTCACAGCAGCGTGCCACAGCCTGGCCTCTGTGCGGCACATGGCAGAGACCACAGAAGCCTGTATCACCGCTTACTTCAGCGAGGGTAGGAGCCTGTCTGCTGCTGCTGCGTGGCTCGATCCTTGATCCCTCTTGGATGGCCATTAAATACCAGTTGCCTGGAATCCACAGAGCTGCCCAGTACTGGAACTGGGTTTTAATCTGGTTTCCTTTCTTTGTATCTGATGGCTCCCAAATACTGCATACACACATATACATATATATGTGCTGTAGTAACTAGAGGTAGAAGAGTTAGCCTGTTGTCACTTGTTTTTTTCCACTGCTCTCATTATGTGTTTTCTTAAGAACTATCTCTGCCTGTGTGAAGCCTGATTTACTCTGTAGCAGTCATTGTTTTTCCAGCTAAAGGGGGAGATTTATTTAAAAAATCATCATCCCAAGAAAGCAAAGCAGATTTTTTTTCCCCTCCTGTAGTGTTCTCTAGGCTAATGAAAGGAAAACCCCCATGTATTAATAGGTAAAACTATAAAATTCTGTGGTGTGATAGTGTTTTGTGGTGGGGTTTTCTGATTCGTTTTGGGTTGGGTTTATTTGGGAGTGGTGCTGGTTGCATAGGCTTGTGGAACTACTTATTGATTTCTCCCACATTCTATGTGATCAGATTTCAGTACACCTGAATGAAATACCTAAAATTCCATTGCTGAAGCTTTCAAGCCTAATCCTGACTGTGTACAGGTAAAATGTCCCACTGTGACCTCAAGGAGGTGCCCTGTGACAGCAGAGTTTTTCTCTTCTCTCTGTCAGAGTTGCCTGACAAATTGATTGCCTGGAGAACAGCTAAAATGGCCCAAATCCTGTAATTTAAAGCAAAGCAGTGAAGTAGTTCTAGTTCTTAGGCTTTACCAAATGCTGCTTACTCACATGCTTTTTGTTCTTGTGCTCAAATGCCTTTTTGTTTTCCTTACAGCTTGTCCTCACCACCAGGAATTGGGCTGGGGCCCTATACTCGCCTCCCTCCAGGTTCCTGAGCTAACAATGAAAGAATTCCTGCAGGAGTGTCTGTCTTTAGGAAGCTACTTGACCCTGCATGTCTACCTGCTGCAATGCCTAAATGCCAACCAAACTCTTACCAATGAGACCAAAGTCCTGCTTACTATCAGCAAATGGCTGGAGCAAGTGTATCCAAGGTACAAAACTCAAGGTTTCTGAATGTGCCTTGACTTAAAAGCAGTGGTTGTACAGCTGGTATAATTTAGTGGCTGGGTTAATTAGATTAATTTTACCAGGCTGTGGGATCACAGAATGTTAGGAGTTGGAGAGACCTTGAAAGGTCATCTAGTCCAACCCCCCTGTCAGAGCAGGATCACCCAGACTAAATCACACAGGAACACATCCAGGCAGGTGTGAATATCTCCAGAGAAGGAGACTCTCCAGCCTCTCTGGGCAGCCTATCCCAGGGCTCCATCACTATCCCAGGGCTCCATCACCCTCACAGGGAGAAAGTTTCTCCTTACATTCACATGGAACTTCCTCTGCTCCAGCTTGCACCCACTGCCCCTTGTCCTGTCACTGCCATCACTGAGCAGAGCCTGGCTCTGTCCTCCTGACTCTCCTGAGGAAACAGCCAGTCCTATATCCACTACTACAGAGTCTGATAAACCACAGTGCCAAGACTAATAGTTGTTGTGTATAAGCAGAAGGAGGAGTTTTATTTACTTTGAACACTTATGGTGCAGTTTTTAGTAATTTTTCCTTGAGGGAAGCATGATTTCAGTGGCAACCTGGATGTGTGCTCTGTTGAAAATCCTTTGAGCCAACCCGAAATCAGCATGGGTTCCACTTTGCAGAGTGCCCACTAGGTGGGATCAGCTGCGTGCTCAGCGACACACTGAGAGGTAGTGGTCAGAGCTGCTCGGTGCTCAGACAGATCTGAGCACAGTGGATCCAGTCAGGTGCACAGAGTTCCTGTGTGGCTGTAAAACATCTTACTAAGTACAGGGTCCTATAGGGGAGGGAAAGGATAGATAACTTTGGGGTGAAAATGATAATACTTAAAGTATGGGAGCAAATGTGGTGAACATTTTTCCATATTAGTGTTGGTAGCATTTTTACTTGCTGTGGAGGAACGTTTTTTTGGGGGGGAGGAAGTGTGCATTCCCACTGTTTCTTGAAATTCAGGGAATTCTTCCACTGTTGGAGGTGCTGGTGTAATTCGATTGCCAGAGTGTGAAGGAGACTGCAAAGCCACCATACACAGCAAATTAAACCTTGCTCTAAACATCAAAGCTGAGGGTGCCTGGGATGGGAAATGACTGGGTGGAGTAGTGTGAGGATAGCCTGATGCAGGAAACTCGTGCTGATGCTTTATGTGGAAAATCTGAGCTTGTTAACTTGAACTGCAAACTGTTTGGGGAAAGATTAAAAATATCACAGGGGGAACTTCACTTTGAAGCTGTGCTGTGCTCCTCAAAAAAAAAAAAGAAAAGGTTTATTTTTCTAGAGGATCATATGAAAAGTCTGAATTCTTGTGGAAGCAACAGCTAGTGCTTCCAAAAGAGTTTTATTGGTAAGTAAAGATGTAAAAAGAGAGATTCAGCTTCATTCCTTTTATACCAAGTCTTAGACAAGCTTAAATCCACTTATGGCTGCAATATCCTTTATTTTCAGTTGTAAAGCTTAAAAGGAAGCATTGTTCTTTGTCCTCTTACAGGCCCTTAAAACCTGCTAGCTGCTGTCTGCATCAAATCTGTAGCAACAGCAATCATGGCAGTATAACAACAGGTGGGGTAGAATGCCTGTGCTATCCTCATATGGAAAGATTAGCTGTTGTTAATCAACCATCTGAATTCTTCATAGGCCTGATGGGGAGAGATAAACGTTTCTTAAGCTGTGCATCTGACTCTAATGTCTATTTTGGTTTATTTTACTCTTTAAATCTCACCTAAAGCTCAGCAAAGGAAGAGGCAAAGCTGTTTCTTTGGTGGCATAAGGCCATGCAGTTATCCTTGATTCACATGGAGCAAGATGACACCATTCTGATGGAATCTGCCATTCGAACGCTGCTATCAATCCAGGGCAGGCAGAGCCAGCTGGCTGAGGAGAGGATGAGTTCTGGGATACTTGGTGCTATTGGACTAGGCAGGAGGTCTCCTTTGTCACCCAGGTAAGTGCTGAAGGCACGGTGAGTTAATGGGTTTGAGTTGTCACATTAACCCTGCGGCCTGGATCCAGACTGCACAGTGCAAGCTCAAAAGATGCTCTGAATCTAGGCTGTCCCCACATCTGCAAAGCTGCTTGGACCCACCACAGAAAAATTGTAGCAAGTGTTTTGAATCCAAGCAATTATGAATCCAAGTGACTATGAACTTCTACAAAACTTGTGGTGGAAAAGGAGAGAAAACACAGCTGTGATTCTGCCTTGATGTCCATCTCCAGTTAAAGTTTGTAGGGAGGCTGTTCATGAGAGGTACTTTCACCTGGTCATTAGAAGACTGCTCCTCGTGATATCACAAGAATTTTTTCATGATCGTGTGCTTCTCGTCTTTTCCATAATAACCTTGACGTGCTGGGAATGTTAAGGGAAGCTCAAAGACTTATTTGCTTGCTTGGTATTCACTTTCACTTCTAAAAAGGTACAGTAAGCTTGGTTGCTGAGTATTAAAGCCAAGTTCACTGTGGAAAGAATGCCAAGAAAAAAAGTAAATGTTTTTAGAACACCAATTCAACCCAAACGTAACGTTATGTTTATAAAGACCTTCTGGGATGTGGTCCTGTTGAAACTGCTCTGAAATCAGAGCCACAGAATTGTAGGGGTTGGAAGGGACCTTGAGAGATCATTGGGACCAACCCCCCTGCCAAAGCAGGGTCCCTAGGACAGGTTGCGCAGCTTGGCATCCAGATGAGTCTTGAATATCTCCAGAGATCTTAGCCTTGTTCAACTCATCCTTCTTTGATTTGGGTGGTAATGATGTTCCAAAGGCTGTGAAATGAGTACTTCAGATATGACCTCAAGGCTTAAGCTAAGCTTGGAACAGATGTAACACTTCATAGGTTTGGTATTTTATTATCCTCTGGTAGGTGTTATAAAGTATTTTTTGTTTTTTTCTAATGCATTGCAAAACATCCTTAAGCCTTCCCAGTGTTCCTTGTGCAAGTGAGATCTCATGGGTTAGAAGTTCCAGTGTTACCTTCTGTTGAGGACATGCAGAATTGATACCTCCTTCTCTCTCTCTCTCTCTCTCTCCTTGTTCCCTGTGCAAGGTTTCGGGTGGTTGCCCGCAGTTTGTCTGCCTTCCTCTTGGTGCAGATTCCTGCCGAAAGTCAAGTCCGTCTGAAAGCGGGGTCAGAGCCAAACCTGTCACAGAAGGCCCAGCAGGTAGCGTGTACCACTCACTGCTTCCTTCTCCTGCCCTCTCTGTGTGCTTGCTCAGTTTGTGGGCTGAGGCTGACACAAGTCACCACAGGCATTGCTTCAAATGAAATCCTGCCTTTGGCTTGTGGATCTTACTTGGTGCTGAATGACCTCAAGATTTTTTTTCTTTCCCTCCTGCTTTACACCTGGATCTCAGTCCTGGATTTCACAAATCGCTTGCTGCTCTCACTTGTCTTTTTGGGGCAGGGTGTGTATTGAGAACTCGGGTACTGTTTCTGCTGTACATCTTCTAACTTGCTGGAGATGAGGCTGAGTGCAGCACAGGCTGGGAGGCAATGCAGCTTTGCACTCTGGTAGCAGGACTGTGTGTCTGAGCCTAAAATGATCTTGGGTTGAATAAAAGTAAAACTGTTTGTACAGCACCAGTTTCTGACTGAAACAGTGCAGATGAACCTAAGTCTGTTAACCTTGAGTTGAGAAACTTTGGAATGTAGGGAGTAGGAGGAGTAGAAAGGGAACAGGAAAAAACAGTGCTGCTGTGATTGCCCCACTTTTCAGTGGTAAAGCAGGACTAGGTTCACACTTACAGTTGTTTACGTGAAGTCAGGGCTCCACCACCCTATGACAAATAAACATTCCTCCTTTAGCACATGCATTGGTGGTGTTAGAGTTTCAGTAAGCCCCTTAGAAGAGGAAGGAGGGGTTGATTAGAAACCAAAGAAAGTAACTTACTTGTATTACTTTTTTCTCTTCTCCAAGAAAGAAATAAGACTTGCTCAGACATTTCCAACGTTTGCCCTAGCTGCTACTGCCAGCACAGGCTCTCTTACTGTGATTTCTAACTTGACCATGCCCCTGTAATGTCATTACTGGGAGCACAATAAAACTGTAATGAAAATCAAAGATGCTCATAAGAAAAACCTGAAGTGAGTAGCTGAGTGCGTTGCGGTTTGTGGTTCAGTGTAACTTCTCTGAAACCATATCCTGAGCTTGTGAGGTAAATATTTGAAAATATTCAGGTTACAGAGTCTTGGCAAGCCTTGGTAGAACAGTTGTGTTGATCTTGGGGAAGGAACAGATTGAAAGATACGAGATGACCTGAAACACTATTAAGGTATTGTATTTTACAAATGTTTTGTTCCAAATACTCCAGGATCCCCAGTAAATAAGGATTTATTTTTTTTTCATGGCTTTGTGATGTGGCAGCTTGTGAACTGTTTTGTCATGGATCAAAGTACACACAGCTAACAAGACTTTCCCTTGTATCTGTAGGCACTGAATACTCTTGAATCTATGTCATCCAACAAGCAATATATGGATTTTCAAGAGCAGCTCTCCCAGGCTTCTCAGTTCATCAGGCATCCAGAACATTGTCTTCGAGATGGCAATAATCTCTTGGCTCTCCTCATTAACACTCTGTACCCAGAAGTGCATTATTTGGACAGCATTCGATAGCAGCACTGAGCTCACAGAATCATGCAAGGTTGATTGCTCTGGTTTACATTTAATGTTCTTATTGCACAAATAGTTTTTACCTTTCAGAGTTTCACTTAGTCAGAAATGTGAATGAGAACTGCACACTGGCAACTTTTCTGCTCCTTAAGGTTCTCTCTTTCTTTACTTTTGATTTATAGGCCTGTGGAATTGCTTATTTTTTGTTGACTGAAAGCACTTGAATATCTTCCAGTGTGCTGTGCTCATTTGAGAAGGGGATATCTGAGGATGGGTGTAGAAATCACTAGATAGCAAAGCTCATCCTTAAGCTGCTTCAGTTTTTGCTTTGTGCCTTTTGGTTTTTTTTCTAGCATGTCATTGCTCAGGCCAGTTCAGAGTGAGTGGAGGATTGTGCAAAAGAGGTATTTGCTTGCTCAACCAGGATGCCTCTGAACATCACGTGAGTGTGTGTCCAGAAACTTGTGAAGTCACTGCATTTGGAAAAAAAAAATAAATCTGTAGTTGAAAGGTATGCCTGCAGTCTGCTCCCCACCTCTGTAAATACAATCTGAAATTTGAACTAAGAACTTTCTTTCCTGTTTTCTAAATATTGGCAAGCCTGCATTCATATTGCTTCATTTAATACAAGAACTTCTAGCCAAGATGATGTAAATTTGGGGATAGACTTTCTGTCTCCCTTGTATCTGGGAGGGGAGCAGTAAGTCGTGTTCATGTTAGGGTTCTTTAATTCTAGAAGTCTGGTTGTTTAGAAAATACAGACACCCACCACTTAAGTTTATTCTTGTCTGCCTGGCTGGGCACAACATGACCAGGATTTTTAGAAGACACTGTGAAGAGGTATTTATCTTGTATTTAATTTGGTGATCACTTGTTAGGATTCTATTGCCAAAGCATGAGCCATGAGCCTGTAAATTTATTGTTTCAGCTGAACCATCACTGCTTTTGTTGCCTTGTGTGATCATAAGATGCACCTTTGTTCAGGGAAAGCAGGAGGTGAGTTTCCCTGCTTGCTTGTCAAAGATTGTCCCCTTTTATCACTGCTCTGCTTGAAGTGGCCCCAGGTCCTGCAGTGTCAGTCTGAAGGAACAATGATCGCTTCTTCTCTTCCTCCATTAATTGTGCCTTTGTGTTTAGAACATGGCTACATGTTAAAACATGAGTTGTGGTCACTGGGGGAAGGAAATGTGCTACCTACTGTCTGATCAGTAACGCTTGTGAAGTGTGAACAGCAGCTCCAGTGCTGGAGAACTGATCACCACCTTCTTTTTGGGCTGATTCTGCTGACTCTGCCAGCTGGATCACTAGATCACCTTCATCTTACAGTGGTCTTAGAGTTCCTTGCTCTATCAGCGAGCCTATAAATACATATACATCCATCCATCCCCATGTGTATATTAACCAGATAATGATACAGCAGGTTTTTAACAGAATCTTTTGGAACATTCATGTCTGGAAGAATACATTCTGCTGCTTTCTTCCCCCCCAACTTCTATCCTCCCCCCCTCCTTTCCACCCAAAGACTTAAAAGCACTAGTTTTAATAGATTTGATGTTATTGATCAGTCGCATAAAAATGTGAAAAGGTCAGGAGTATGTGTTTGACATGCACTTTTCAAATGAGGTTTTGTTTCAGCTGTTGAGTTTTTACAGATGTTGTATTTATAACACGCTATGTCTGCAAAGACCATGCAAAATAAAAAAGGAAAAATAAAATTAAAACCCAAGTAATTTGTGAAAAAACAATGTGGTATTTTTCACTTATTGGAAGAATCCATATCAGGTAATGGACAGTTCTTGTTGGAATGGCAAGTATGGTGGAGTACCATGCTGTTGGTCAGTTGATGGATATTTGGGCACCCTTTGGCATTCTGGATTTAACATGTGTGGGATACGACAGCCTGTTTTTTGCCCAGAGCCTGGGAGAAGGCTCATCTGTGGAATGGCAGAAGTAACGTTTCTCTGTCCTGGCAAAATCCCCCAAACCTCTGTGTTAATGTCACCATGGTGATGCCCTGGATCAGGTGTTTCAGCACTCATAACTAACCCAGACTGTGGAATTCGGTATTTATCCCAAATGAGGGAAAGCTGGTGGCTTAGAGGGAAGTAGGGGAAAGTTTTTGCCTCCAGTACTGGTGGTACATCACCTTTCTGAGGGCTTTGCTGGCAGGCAGGGCCAAGCCAGGCTGGTACTGCTGCTGCCAGCAAGCAAAAATGATCTGTTTTATGGTTAAAGTACTCTGAATGATCTGATATTGGGCCCTAAGAAACAGGGAGAATTGACAGCTGCTGTTTCTGATGTATGTGTTCCCTACAAACCGATCTCGGAGCTGTCCTCAAACACGGAGGTGGTTTTAAGGGCTCACAGATCCACTGGCAGGTCTGTAGTACATGTGCGTCTGTAGTCTCATTCTCCAAATGGCACCTGACAGATGGGCTTTTGTCTCTCCTGGAAAGACTTCCAGACTCCCAGCATCTCCTACCCTCCCTCCTGCCCCAAACTGCAGCATCCTTTTTCACATCAAGGATTTAACTGGGTAATCTTAAAGGAAAGATGAGATATTTCTAGTTGTTTAGCACTCTGGGGTGGAAAGAGAAGAAAGAGGAATGCCAGTTACTCCATAACAAATGCTCCTTTGGATAATCCCTGCAGTTCAGAGAGGGAACATCTGTGGCCTTGCAGAGGTTTGACTCTTGCAGCAGTTCCTGCCTTGGGATGAGTTGTTGCCTCTAGATCGCTGCTTAAATATTTGTTGAGAAATTGAGGCCAAATAGGGAAATGGATGTAACACCTGAATGTGGTGTTGGGCCGGTGGAAGGGAAGAGCACAAGTCTGAGCAGCGAGATGCACCTCTGCAGGCTGACAGCAGCATCCTGGAGGGGCTGGGGAGCTGTGGTGATGGGCATTGGTATCCTTACTGCAAAAGTGAAAGTGCCTACCAGAGCCAAAACCTCCCAAACCCCAACCTAGGGGGGAAAGAGGGACTGGAATGCACTTTTTAGGCCAAGTTTGGTCAGGAACAGAAATCTGGCATGTGCCCTGCTGTTTCTTGTCCCCCAGGTAGATCATAGTTTGAGTGGGTGGTTGGAGTCACCTCTCAGGACCAGGACATGCCAACAAGGGGCTCCTTCCCCATGTCTGAAGAAGGCCTGAGAGTCTGCAGTGGCCCATGTTTTGTTGGCCTGATAATCCTGAGCCATAGTTCCCAGTGGGCTCCTCACCTGCCCCAGTCAGGCCCTCTGTGTTCCAGCTGTGCTCTCACATGAATGGCAGCTCTCCTTGCTCAGTCTCCCACCTTGTTCATCCAGAAGAGCCTGTTTCCATCTGTGGCACAACTCCAGGATTGTGAGTGATCCTGCAGCATCGCTGGCATCCTGGTGAGGCTGTAGCCCTGCATGTGGACCTCTGGATCCCTTGTGTTCCCTCTCTGAGAGGTGCTGGGGCTTGTGCTGATGTCTCAGAAAAGACAAGAGAGCTATTCCTGGGGCGCTGTCCTGTGGGCACCGAACGCTCGGGTTACTGAACCCCTGGGTTACTGAACACTCCAGTGGGGCCCTTCTTCTCCAATGCTGCTGATTACAAGGTCCCCTCTGCACATCACCCCACACCTTTTGCTTCCCAAAGGATGGAACAGCGGGTAGTGAGACAAGGGGGATGTTGAGAGCAGACTCTTCCCACCAGAGATCAATCTTCCAGGAATTTGAGTGGGTTAGAGCGGTCCCTCATGGGGGACAGCAGCAGGATTCAGGCAAACTTCATCTCAGTGCTTTACCTGGTGTCCTGTAGCTGGGTGTCCTTGTTCTCCCACTTGCCACACTGAGGTGAGATGGGCTCTAGAAGCCATGTACATACAAGCCAAACACTGCTGATCAATCCATGAGTGTTTCTCACCTCTAAATGGTTGCAGCAGTTCAGTGACTTTCAGTGGCTTTCTCGAGCAGCGCTGTGAGCGTAGGGCGCTGACATCACACAACAGAGCTCACTCAGGCATCCTGGGCAGGATGGGGCGCGAGGCCCGATGCTTCTGTTTGGACACAGGCTCTCTGAGCTGAAGTAGTTTCCAAGAGAAGAATGCTGTAAGCCAAACCTCATCCCCATATGTGGGTACAAGTGGTTGCTCGTTCTAACCTTTGTGAGGTCTCGGCAATTCGGTTTGGCTTGTTCAGTTTGTCCCTCTGAGGCCTCTTTCTTCCTAACAACCCTGGAACTGGGGCTACTGGTCCATGGCTGTGCTGTCTCTGGTCTAACTTTGTGCAGCTCTTCCTATTTTTGTTAAACTTGGCTTTGCCACTGCTGGGGGTTTAAACCACTGGGATTTAAGAGATCGGGTTCAAGAAGCTCCTTGCTTTTTCTATTTCCCCCTGGCTATCCTGGCCAAGTCATTTACAGTTTTGCTTTATTTTATTTTTCATAAGGTGAACTCGGTAGCTACCAGACTGGGAGCGAGCTTACAAGCAGGACCACAGGCTTGATGGTAACTCAATAGCAGCTTGGGCTCCCAGCCAGCGATACTCACTATCAGTAGTGGGGTCATTAGGAGAAGAGTTTTGGAGCTGCAGCACTGGAATGATTGCACAGAGCATTGACTTCAGTGACAAGAACCCCAAAGCAGGTTCTTGATACCCCTTATTTTTCCTTCTCTTCCTTCTCTGCACTGCCCTGTTGCTCTTCACAACCCATTCCTGGACCTTTGTCTACCTGACTGAGACTCCAGCTTGACTTCCATCATCCTGTGCACTAAGCTGGTCTGTGCACCCAGGCTTGGAGCATGTTCCCAGCTGGGTTAGAGGTTTGTCTCTGGGTGGCCAGAGATTTTGTAGTAGTGACTTCATCTCAGAAGAACAAGAGAGGGGTAGTCAGGCCTTAAAGGAATTTTTTTCATGCTGCAGAAAGATGGGAACTGTTGAGATATAATTTTCTTTGGCTTTGGGCTGGGGGGAAGAAGCCAGTTTAGTTTATTGGGACATTTTCACAGCCTGTTTATCACAACAGTGCGAGATTCTGCTTGCGTGTGCATGTGACAGTAGGCACCCCCACCCTTTGCACGTCTTGCTTTCAGCTCTACCAGCTTTTGGAAAACCTCTTTTCCTTTTTTGCTTAGACTCCTCTTGAAAGTTCCTTTAAACTCTTAAATAAACTCCTCTGGAAGTTAAGGAATAACAGTAATAACCAGCAGAAGTTCCAGTAACGTGTTTTTCACAGCTGGCATTGGAGGCATGCCAACAGTTCACTTGCTGGCTTCTGGAGGGCACGTGTGATTTGACAAGTGGAGTGGTGAAAACTGATTTTGGAAGTAACATTTGAAAAATGCCAAAGCAGAAAGATGTGGGAAAACGACAGACCATTAACCTTCTTGCTAAATGCTACGGTACAGGCAAAAAACACAGATGGGTTAGAACCAACATCTGGTGTAAATCCTCTTCTGCTCTCCTAGCTCCATCCCTTCTTGTTTCCTCTTTATTTTCCTTCTGTTTCCCCTTTAAGGGCTTCTCTAGCTTGGAAGCAGCAGTAGGGATGGAAGGTATGCACCTGCAAGGCCTGTTTTGCCCTTCTGTCACGGTCAGTCTGATACAGTTTCCTGGGTAGAGGCACCCTTGTATGGAGCATGTGGGGATCCAAACTGTGCAGGTGGGGTCGGAGGAGACCGCCCAGGTCCTCAGCTGCGTCTTGATGCTGTTCTTTCTGTCAGCAAGGTCTGGCCTCCACCATGTCTGCGGTCAAAGTTCTCGTAGGTGGAGTCTTGCAGCTGCGGCCTGGCAGTGAAAGAGGTGAAGAAGGTGAAGACACGTTTCTGGCTGCTCTAGACCTAAAGTGGCTTCAACTAGAGTGTCAGAAATACAGTCTGCAGCAGGTAGTTAAATGTCTGAGTGGCATCTAATGCCTTGCATGCTAAAGTGTCCAGAGTGATCTCCTACACCATTAGCATTAACTGCTACTCTTAGAGAGCTGTCAGGCAGAGAAGGGCCTGGGGCTGCTGGGTGATGGCCGACTGAACATGAGCCAGAAGTGTGCCCAGGTGGACAGGAAGGCCAATGGCATCCTGGCTTGTGTCAGACACAGTGTGGCCAGTAGGTCTGAGGAGGGGATTGTGCCCCTATACTGGGCATTGGTGAGGCAGCACCTTGAGGGCTGGGTCCAGTTCTGGGCCCCTCACCATAAGAAGGACATTGAGGTCCTGGAGCGAGTCCAGAGAAGGGCGACCAGGCTGGGGAAGGGGCTGGAGGGCAAATCCTCTGAGGAACACCTGAGGGAGCTGGGGGTGTTCAGCCTGGAGAAGAGGAGGCTGAGGGGAGACCTTATCACCACCTACACTGACCTGACAGGAGCGTGCAGAGAGGTGGGCGATGGTCTCTTCAGCCAGGGGACAGGAGATGGGACAAGGGGGCAATGGCCTCAAGCTGCCCCAGGGCAGAGTCATCTCAGATGGGAGGGAAAAGTTCTTCCCTGAAAGAGTTGTCAGGATCTGGTACAGGCTGCCCAGGGAGGGGGCTGAGTCCCCACCCCTGGGTGTGTTTAACAGATGGGTAGATGAGGTGCTCAGGGATCTGGTTTAGCACAGGACAGGAACAGTTGGACTTGCTGATCTTAAAGGTCTTTTCCAACCTTGTGATTCTGTCCAGCT
The DNA here is from genome assembly GCA_022605575.1 of Laterallus jamaicensis coturniculus. NCBI lineage: Eukaryota > Metazoa > Chordata > Aves > Gruiformes > Rallidae > Laterallus > Laterallus jamaicensis. The sequence continues at coordinate 2,436,095 of JAKCOX010000082.1, forward strand.
GCTCCGAGCCTCAGGAGGTTGTGGCAAACCTCTCCTGAGAAGGATTTTCTAGTGGGGACCTTGGGGTTTATCTTTCACCTATGTCCCAATCTGTACAAGTACGATCAAGGACGGATTAGGAGGCAAGCACTGTTAAACCAGGAAAACTGTGCTTTTGCAAATAGCTACAGCAAATGTGACTGTAGGGCTAAATTATCCATTGCTGTTTTGGCTGTGTCCTGATGTTACACACTTGAATGTCCTGCTTGAATGGCTGCCTGTCTTTGAGTAATGTCTTGAGTATGACATCATATAAGGATAGCTCGGGTTGGAGGGGAGCAGCCCCAGGCAGATGGAGCTATGCTGACCTCAGATACAGCTACTTTAGGGTTAGCCTGGGGGTTGGTTTTGCTTTCTGGTGGGTTTTTTCGTTGTGGAGGTTTTTGTTTGTTGGGTTTTTTTACCCCTTCCTGTCCTTGCTTGGCCACTACAGCTGTCAGGAGTGTCCAAGAATGGTGGTGTTCTGGGTGATGGGAAACACCAAGGGTACAGGGGGAGCGTGGTATGGATGCCACCCAAAGCATCATGCCCTGCCATGCCTGAGCTAACTCTGAGGTAGACTGGCTGGTATCTCCGTACCTTCCTCCACGCTTGGCAGAGATCATCAGCTTTGGTGGGGATACTTTTTCTGCTCTGTTAAGAGACTGCAGGGCAGGGGGAGGGGAAGCTTTCAGTTGCAGTTTCCCCTCTCTTATTTGCTCCTCTGCCTAGCACAGAACAGACCCCATGCCAGCCCATTCCCTCACCTGTCCCTTGCGTGGGTGGTGGTTCTGCCAGTTTAATGTAGCTTTCTACTATGCTCTGGCTGTATGGCCTCCCTAGTCTTCTGCTGGCCCTTTCCTTCTGCAGCAGCCATGTGCCATGGTCTCTCCAGACTGTTGTCCCAGCCCCTTGTCCTCTCAACAGTGCAGTCTCTTCTCAGCTGTACCGAAGTCAGAGCCTCCTCCCAGCAGCACCCAAGTCTTGGTCCCTCACATTGGCTTGCCTGGCCATCAGCCCAAACCTGGCCTTCTCCCGGGAGCCTGCTCTCAGGCCAGGAGGTGGTTGCCAAGACAAAGGACACATTGCATTTTTCTCCTGAGCCATCCCTACCCTCCTGCTGGATAACATGAGTAGAAGGTGGGATGTCCTTACCGGGCCAGGCTGGATGGGGCAGAGGAGGGACCTGTGAAATGGGAAGGAAGATGCGGGTTAGCAATGTGGTCAGAGTGAGCTGAGTACCTGAGACTGTCCTAATGCTGTCATGGAATCCCAGATTGGTTGGTGGGAAGGGGCCTCAAAGCCCACCCAGTCCCACACCCTGCCATAGGCAGGGACACCCTCCACTAGCCCAGTTTGTCCGAAGCCACGTGAAACCTGGCCTTGAACCCTGCCAGGGATCCAGGGGCAGCCACAGCTTCTCTGGGCACCCTGTGACAGGGCCTCACCACCCTCACAGGGAAGGTTCTTAGTATCTAAATCTTCCCTACTTCAGCCTTTCCCCAAGGGGCACCATTCCCCATCATCCTGTCCCTCCCTGTCCGTGTAACTGTCCCTCTCCATCTTTCCTGTGGCCCCTTCTAGGACTGGAAGGCTGCTGTGTCTCCCCAGAGCCTTCTCTTCTCCAGGCTGAACAAGCCCAACTCTCTCAGCCTGTCTTCATAGCAGAGGCACTCTAGCCCCTTAAGCATCTTTATGGCCTCATCTGGACTCCAGCAACTCCATGTCTGTCTTGTCTTGGGTACCCCAGAGCAGGACACAGCACTGATGTGGGGTCTCACAAGAGCAGAGGGGCAGAATCCCCTCTGTCAGCCTACTGGTCATACTGGTTTGTATGCAGCCTGGGACACGGTTGGTTTTCTGAGCTGCAAGCACACATTGCCCTCTCCATGCTGAGCTTTCCCTCTCCATGCTGAGCTTTTCATCAGTCACCACTCCCAAGTCCTTCTCCTCAGGGCTGCTCTCAATCCATTCCCTGCCCAGCCTGTGGTTGTGCTTGGAACTGCCCTTCATGTGGTTCACTTGGGCCCACCTCTCCAGGTCCTGTGGATGATATCCTGTCCCTCCATCACGTTCAACCTCACCACACAGCTCAGTGTCGCCAGCAAACATGCTGAGGGTGCACTTGATCCCACCGTCCACGTCTTCAACAAAGATGTCAAATGTTTGTCAGGAAGCTGCACTAGAGGATGGTTGTGACATCCCAGTGACTGGGGAAAAGACCTTCTGTCAGGCCTGTAATGTCCACTTCATGAGGGTGGGAGTTTGGCATTGGAATAGAAGGAGCAAAGCACTTCTGATTTTATTATTGGTCTGGCCAGCACGGATTCACCAGGGGCAGCTCATGCCTGACCAGTCTGATGCCCATCTATAATGGTGTGTCTGGCTGGGTGGGTGAAGGGACAGCGCTGGGTGTTGTGTACCTTGACTCCAGCAAGGCTTCTGACACTGTCTCTCATAACACCCTTGTCAGCAGTATGGGTAGGGTGAGGGGCAATGAGGTGGGGTGAGAACTGGCTGAGCAGGAGAGTCTGAAGGGCTGTGATAAGCAGCGTGGTCTGGTTGGGGGTCTGTAGCCAGTGGTGTGTCCCAGATGTCAGTGCTGGGCCTGGTCTTGTTTAGTTACCTGGACAAGGGGACAAAGTGCGCTCAGCAATTTGCTGATGAAACCAAACTGGGAGGGGTGGCCAACACCCCAGAAGGCTGCACTGCCCTTCAGTGAGACCTAGACAGGCTGGAGAGTTGGGTGGAGAGGAACCAAATGAAATTCAATGGTCCTGCACCTGGGGAGGAATAATCCCAAGCACCAGTACAGGTTAGGGTCTGGTCTGCTGGGAAGCTGCTCTGTGGGGAAGGACCTGGGAGTCCTGGAGCACAGCAAGTTCTCCATGACCAGCTATGTGTCCTCATGGCCAAGAAGGTCAATGGTGTCCTCGGGGGCATTAAGAAGAGTAGGACAGCAGGTTGAGGGAGGTTCTCCTCCCTCTCTACTCTGCCCTGCTGCGGCCACATCTGGAGTGCTGTGTCCAGTTCTGGACTCCTCAGTTAAAGACAGACAGATACTGGAGAGAGCCCATTGGAGGGGTATGAGAGTGATGAGGGGACTGGGGTATCTCTTGTATGAGGGAAGGCCAAGAGACCTGGATCTGTTTAAATGATCTTCTGAAGTCCCTTCCAGTCCCTGTCGCTCTGTCGTTCTGGTTTGTCTTACAGCTTCTACAGCTTGAAGCAAGTGGTGGCTTTCACAAGTTTTTGACATCAGACTGTCTCTACAGATGAGTTACGGTGATGTGACATCTCACTCATCTTAAGAGGAGAACCTGGAGTCTCTCCTATCCCCTCCTCCCTGTGGTATCACACAGCAGGGATGGTGGGCTGGGGGTCAGTGGCCTTTGGTCATCTTTGGAGTTCTCATCCCTCAATCCATGAGCTGATTTTCATCTTCTGTGAGCCAGGGTTTCCTGGCATGCTTAGGTGATGGGATGTCACCAACAATGTGAGCAGTGCCTGGGGACAGCTGAGAGGGGAGGGGTCTGTAAAACCCACCCCAGGAGATTAAACTGTCCTGTGAGATGCAGCAAAGGTAAATCCTGCCCACCAGCTACAAGGGAAGAGTTAGTAATTAGTCTGCTGCAAGGAAAAAAAAAAAAATATCTGTTTGCATAGGCTGTGGGGTCTCCAGTAACTGGCCATCTGTCAGATGATTAACCTCTCTCCTTGGGCACAAAAAAAGTTCTGCCCCCTCTGTCTTTCTAAAGGTTCCTTCTACAAGGTGACCTCCTGACTGAAGGCTGCGACCAGCCAGCCAGGAAGGTCCTTCTTAATTGTTCTTACGTTTCCCATTAGAAATGTCCTTCTAGGGTGGAAAATTCTAAAAATCAGTAAAAAAGAAAATAACAAAAATTTTAAAAAATCCCCAAACCAACCTCTCCTGCCTGATTTGATCTGCTGCATCCCACTGCTGGTTACCAGCCTGATGGGGAAAGGCTACCAAGAGAAACGACGATACATACCTCCCCTGGAGAAGACCATGATGCTCAGTATCACCAGCAAAATGATCACTTTAATTCCCAGCGGCACAAAGATCAGGATCAGGAAGAAGGAGCTGCTGGATGCCTTGAATTTATAGAAGTACACGGCCCCCTCTGCTCTCCCGTGACTGTTGACAGCAGTGCAGGTGTACTTCCCGTCGTGAGTCAGATACCGGAGCTCCTTGGTGACGCGGTGGTTTGTGCTGGTGATGGAGGTGAGGTTGCTGTAGGTCGGCCCGGTCCAGGTGAGAGCAGGAGTTGGCTCTCCCTCGGCAGTGCAGCGTGCCTGGAAGGTGCGGTCCCCGTTGGAGCTCACCGTGATGTTGATGATCCTGGGGGCAGCTGTGGACATTGCGACAGGGGTGGGAAACTGCGTTCAGGTTTCAAAGGCAGGTCAAACTCAAAGCACCTTGGAAGGAGGGCCTGGCCTTGGTGGACTCTCAGCTTGCTATGTCAGGGTGACATTGGGATCAAACCTCCTCTCCCTGGTTCTTCTCAGCACTTCCTTTCCCTAGATTTCCCCACCCCCCACCTGTGTTGGATTGAGGAGCAAAGGGATTTACCCCCACAAAGCCTGGGTGCAAGGATGTGTGTCCTATTTGTGTGCTATCCCTGCAATGCCTTACACAGTTTTCTGAGCTCTGCTCAGCTTCAGCTGCTGTGACCTTCCATGGTGGCAGAAGGCAGTGGTGCTGTGCTGTGCCACGGCATTCATCTCTGAACCTGGGCTGCTTTCTGGAGTTGCACCATGAATTGCAGCCCAGTGTTGTCTGTGATACAGGCACAGGTGAAGCTGGTGACCTTTTTGGACTGGCTGCATCTACATGTGGTCCAGGATAAGGCAACCATGTCACAGGAACAAACATGAGATGCCTGCAGGAGAGCAACCTCTCTTGCAAGCTTCTCATCATTGTTCTTGTGACCTGTGATGCCCTCTGACTTCCAGAGCACACGTGGATGGATCCATTTGCATGAGCCTTCCACTTGGCTCCTGAGACTTGCCAGATTTGGGAAACTGTTGTCAAGGAACATTCATGCTCCTTGCTTCAACCTATTTTTGATCTATTTCTCCAACCCTGTATTGGCCACCCAACTGCTGGTGTAAGTGCCTGGTTGCCTTGGGGTAGCACACCAATACCAAGATAGGGTCACCAATTTTGGGTCTCGTATTTGTAGCACAGGGGATTGTATGACTAAATGAAAGATCATTTGAGGGGGGAAGCAAAAAATTAAGAGATGTGCCATTGAACATGTCATCTTTGGTCTAGTCCTTTAAGGAAGCATAGCTGCTGTGACCAAGCTTGTCTTGATTCTCTTGATCCTTTAGCTCCTAAGGGCATTGTGAAAGCAGAAGGGAACTAAATGGCTGTCCCCACAGTGGAGAAGGGGAATTCAATATTGATTTTATTTGTTGTGTTGGGCTGGACAACAAATACGTAGCTTGCAACCACCTACAGCACATCTTCCCCCTTGTCTGTGAGATGCAGGAGGGGTTTGGGGCTAGAGGACTGATCCATAAGGTGTGTTAGCTCTCATGTATCTGTGCGTTTTGGTGTTTAAATCAACCTCTTAATCACTTTTAACTGCTCCCCTTCACACTGTCAGGGTCTGTTCCAAGGCAGGGTGCAGCTTGGTACTGTGTCGGTGTACGTTGTCACTCCTGGTGTTAAAGTTCAGGCAGCCCCTGAGTGACAGCTCTTGCTGCTGTCCTGCCTTGGTCATGCTTGCATGTGAGGGTGCTGAGGAGCTGCTCCCAGTGAGGGACAGCCTTGACTGTGCAGAGCTTCCCAAGAAGTAGCTGAGTGCATCCTCAGGTCCCACCTGGACGCCCATGGCGCACGGCAGGTGTGAGGCAGTTTCACCTCACAAGTAAAACCCTCCAGCACATGATGCCTTTGTGCTCACAGGGTCTGGGACTGCTCCTCAGGCCACCATGTCTCCTAGCACTCCTTCATCTGCCAGCACACCCTGGGAGATGGGGTTAGCCTTTGACATTTGTTGATCTAAGCTGTTTTTTCAGGCTGTTTCTACTTAGTTTCCTGCCCTGGAGGAGTTTGGCTCTATGGTATGTGGGTACCAGGTATCTTGCCTTTCTATCCCCTGTTACCACCCGGGCCTCCTCACGCTTACCTTTGCTAATACAAACAGCTCTCCCATTTTGATTCTGGGGCTAGAGGTGTCTTCAAACCCCTGCCATGGACTGCTGAACCCCGCTTGTCCCTCTGCTGCCTGCACAGATCCCACACTGCTGGGACAAAGTGGGATGTCCAGGACATGGCTGCCTCTTACCCAGCAGCCCAAGCCTGGCTGGTTTCTTGGCAGCTTTGTTCCTCTTCACTTCCAAGCGTTGTGCACATCATCTCCTGCTGTAAGCCTGCAGAAGGCAACGAGTGCTCCCAACCCACGTGTTATAAGTTACCCCCAGGGGTGGAGAAGCCAACCCTTTGGAAGACCATGTTAGGTCAACTGCTGTTACCATCTCCTTGGCTTTCCCCCATGGTGGCTCTCACTTCCCGACTGGGTGGCTTTGCCTCCTTTGGTTCTTATGCCCTCTTACCAATCAAATGCAGCTTTATCCCATTCCTGCTTTCATACTTGTCATGGACATCTCCAGATAGCTCCACCCGGCAGAAGTACTTCTCACTGTCACTCCAGGTCAGATTGTCAATCCTGATGGAAAGGTCCTTGTGGCGGGGGTTGCCAAGCAGTTTGTATTTGTTTCTGTAGCTGATGGCAGTCTTGCAGAGCTCACTGGCGCTCTGGCTGATGCACTTGAAAACTATCGTGCCATTGTAAGGTTCCTTGATCCTCCAAATGGCAGTGAGGGTCCGGTCAAATGTTTTATAGGGGTGTGTGAAAGTGCAGGGGAGGACAGCCATCTTCCCGAGCTCACCGGTAACGTCAGATGGGACGTGAACGGACCAGCCATTGGACTGCACGCCTAGAAGCGAAAAGAGATGATCAAAACTGATCTGCCTGGGGTTCTTAAGAGGGAATTTGGGCATCAGTCCCACATCTGCTCTGTGGTTGCTCAGAAAATGGTTTCTTCCTTCCCATCAGAAGAGGGGTGGCCAGCAGGGACAGGGAGGGGATTGTCCCTCTCTGCTCTGCCATCCTGAGGCCCCAGATGGAGTCCTGTGTCCAGAGCTGGGGCCCCCAATACAAGAAAGATGTGTAACTGTTGGAGAAGGATCAGAGGAGCCACAAAGAAGATCAGAGGGCTGGAGCATCTCCCCTACGAAGAGAGGCTGAAGAAGCTGGGCTTGTTCAGCCTGGAAAAGATAAGACTGCAGGGGGACCTCATTGCAGCCTGCCAGTCCCCGAAGGCAGCAGAGAAACAGGAGGGGAATCAGCTTTTTAAAGGATAGACAATGGCAGGACAAGGGGGATGGATTAAAGCTAAAGGAGGGAAGGTTTAGATTAGATATTAGGGGGAAGTTTTTTACAGAGAGAGCGGTGAGAGGCTGGAACAGGCTGCCCAGAGAGGTGGTGGATGCCCTGTCCCTAGAGGTGTCCAAGACCAGGTTGCATGGGGCCCTGGGCCACCTTGTGTAGCTCCAGGCCTGGAGGTTGGTGGCCCTGCCTGTGGCAAGGGGATTGGAACTCTGTGGGGGTCCCTTCCAACCCAGACCATTTTATGGTTCTTCCGATGGTGGACCCTGTGCAGCTTGGGACTCTTGTTGAGGGCTTGCAGATGATTGCACAGCCCAGATGCTGGGTTAGGTACTACTCTGCAGCAGAGCAGACTAGTTCACATTGCAAGCGATTTAATTCTTAAGCAGGCCTCTTGTGTGCCAAGTGAACAGCAGCCTCTTAGGTTGTTTGACACAGACTTTTGCAGCTAACAGAATTTATGTGCTTGGGGGAAGACTTTTTGAAAAAATAAAAGAAAAAAAAAAAGAAGACAAAGCTAGAAATAGAAGTTTTGCATGCATTCAGAGGCCCAATTGCTTTAAGCACTGAGGTGCAGCAGCCCTGCCTTTGAGTGCATGCTCACACTGCTCCTGCATTACTGCAGGCATTACCCAGGTCAGCTGATGGTTGTGTCCCCCCTGGGGAAGGTACCAACTGCTGGCACTTCCAACAGTCAGTACTGCTGCCATCACAAAGTGGCATCTTGCTCATAAGATGTGACAGGATTCGTGTACAGACTCAGAGACACTCATCTTACAAGGGCTGGTGCAAACAGGTGCATTCCCTGGATCAGCTCCTGTTGTGGAAAGGAGGGTGCCCTTGACACCCTCCTTGACACATACAATAAAATATCTCCCTGTTAGCAGGGCACGTTGTCCCTGCGTGGGCTCTAGCTGCTGGCATATTCCCAGACCTGCCTTTGTCATGGTGTCACACTGGGGAAATCCCAGGTTTTCCAGTGGAGATGTCACAAAGAGTTGGGATTTTACTCTCTTGGGAAAATTTAGTCACGGTTAAGTCCCAGAGCAGCCTGAGGAGCTGAACCTCACTGTTGCCAGGCATGGTCCAAACACGTCTGTCCAGTGATGCCAACAGCCCTCAGGTGGCTGGATGTTGCCCACCTTGGCAGCATAAAGGGAGAAGAATTCAAGGGCTCATCTGTTTCCCTCCCCCAGGAACTAACAGCGTCAACAAACAACACCCAGCCATTGGGTTTTCCAAGGCAGCGTTTTCCATTAAAATACACATGTGTGTGTCGCCTTCCATGTGGATATGTGTGTGTGTGACTTTCCATATAGATACATGTGTGTGTTGCTTTCCATGTGGGTAAGTGTGTGTTGCTTTCCATGTAGATACGTGCATGGGGGTCACTTTCCATGTGAATAAGCGTGCATGTGTGTCACTTTCCATGTGGATGTGTGTGTGTGTGTGTGTGTTGCTTTCCATGTGGATCTGCTTTCCATGTGGATAAGCGTGTGTGTGTATCACTTTTCATGTGGATACACTTTTGATGTGGATACACGTGTGTGTAACCACTGCCTTGATAACTGCAAGAGCTGCAGCAGCTTGTGGCTTCAGGAATGCCTGTGGCGAGTTTCCTGCCTTACAGAACTCTCCTGATGGCTTTATTAAGGCAGGAGCGCTGCTCTTGATAGCTGAGGACGGATGCCCTGTAAATACCTGGCACCCATCCCTGGTCTGGCTGGCTTCGCTGTGATCTGCGGGCGTTCAGCTGTGGGCTTAACCAAGTAAAACCCCAAGATAAGATTTGTGGCTTATTCACCTATCTGTTCCCTGTAACATTTGACAAGTCCCTCAGTGGCAGGGCAGCTTGTCTGAATCCATTGTGTGTCACACAATGCACAAAGGCCGGTGTGGGGCCAGTTCCCTGCCATCGTTGTTTACCTGGAATCTGTGCCACACCAGTGTTTTCACTCCTGAGGTCTGGAGCTGGGCTGGCTTGTCCTTCACTGTAACCAAACTAATACCTGTTGCAGCCTGGGTTACCTAACGTACAAGGCTATGTGGCGCTCCTGGCCTTGTGATCACAAAGGCCTGGCAGTGAAAGCAGAAAAAGCTCTTGCTTTCTGTTTTATTTCACATTGCTTTATTTTACAGCGTGTCACTGTAACCCCTCACCTTTGGAGAACCACAGATCATGTGGTTTTGAGTACATGATTTGCTTTTCTCTGCTACCTTTTTTTTTTTCTCTCCTTTTTTTTTCAGGTCCCAAGCAAAGAACATCATTATTTTTAGCACATAACGCTCCCCCCTCCTGCCTTCCGCGTGAGAAATAATGTTAAAAATAAGTCCTTCTAATGTTGGCAGCTCCACCCATTTCTATGGAAACACAGTTTGCCAAGGTCAGGATGTTGGGTATAATTTAACTGTAAAGCTTCAGTGTGGTAGGTCTTCCATGGCTTCCTCTTGCCTAGTGCTCAGCCCCCGTTTGTTAGTGGGCTTGAAGGTCATAGTCGAACAGCCTAGACACCTCACACGATGTGACTCCTGAAAGGAGCTGTCAGGATGATTGTCAGAGGAAATGATTTGAGGTCACAAACACAATAGCAAGACAGAGAGCTGGAGGCCACCATGGACACCAGCCTTGCTCTAGCAAGTCTGTTTGCCAGTGTATCAAAACAAATCCCTGTTGAGTTTGACGGAATTCAAGTGTGTGCTCGAAGTTAGACATGAGCTTAAGGGCTCAGTGGAACCAGAACAAATTGTGTCCCTTGTACAATAACTCCTAGGAACGTTAAACAGCACTTGTGGGTGGTGATGGGAATGCTGCATCCAACTGACAGTGCAGGGGAAAAGTTAGATGAACTCCCTGCACAAGTTAAAAAAGCAAAAGATGCTAAAAAGAACCCCAAACCCAAGCTAAAAACCAATCTGACAATCTCAGAGTCAAGCCTTTGAGTTTTTACAGTATTCTGACATGCACCAGGATCCTTTTAAACATCACGATGCATTGTACAACTCTTGGAGAGTTTTTGTACCAGGCGATTCCCCTGGCACCTTGGCAAGAGTGAGAAGAAAAACCCTGATCAGGCAGGGCAGGTCCAGCACTCACCCTTCCTGGAGATGCGAAGGAGGCACAGAAGAAACAAACCAAACTCTCTCATACTCGTCGATGTTCTCCGCTGAGGTGTGTCGGCAAACCAGAGCTGTCTCTACTACATCTGAGCTGCTGGTCTGTCAGTCACAGAAGGTTTTTCCAGGGATGGAAGAAGTTGTGGTTTTCTTCTCCCTGGAGGAAGTGCGCTGTCTAGCTGAACCAGCTCTGAATTCAGATATTAATAGTTTTGTGGTCAGTCATGTGAAGAATCCCACAGAGGAAATCAGAGTGTTGTTGTCTTCCAACTAAAGGAAGGCCACTGCACACTGGGGCTGCCAGCACCCACTCTGTGTGGTGGTGCAAGAGGAGATGGCTACCAGCTCATGGGTCTGGAGGATATCCCTGCAACCTGACTAAGGAGGGGGCATGTGAGACCCTTGCTCTCCTGGCTTGAGGCAGTTCATCCTCGTGAACCTGGAACCTCCATTCCAACAGTGTTTTACCTTTTGTCCTCACTAGTTGTTGCCACCATAGGTGTAAAAACACACATTCTTCCTTCAAAATCATCTGATCCCTTGTGTTCAGCAGGGGAAGAGCGCACTGGTGTCTACTGGTTCTCTGTCTGGACTCCCATGACCCTGATGAGTCACGAGTTTCTCTCCTCCTTGTTGTCGACCTGCATTGGAAACAAGCTAAGCTCCAGCATTTGCCCAGAATCCTAGCACAAATGCTCCCCCTTTCCTTCTGGGTTTAGCTTTAGCAAACTTACTGCTCAATTTGCTAATCTGCCAAGTGCAGGGGCTTGCAGAGCTCTGACCATGCTCCCTTCTGCACCATCTCCCAGATGGTGATCGCAGAATCACAGAATCACAAGGTTCGAAAAGACCTTTAAGATCAAGACCAACCATTCCTGTCCTATGCTAAACCATATCCCAAAGTACCTTATCTCCCCATCTGTTAAACACACCCAGGGGTGGGGACTCAGCCCCCTCCCTGGGCAGCCTGTTCCACAGCCCCACAACTCTTTCAGGGAAAAACTTTTCCCTCCCATCTGAGCTGACCCTGCCCTGGGGCAGCTTGAGTCCTTTGCCCCTTGTCCCATCTCCTGTCCCCTGGCTGAAGAGACCATCGCCCACCTCTCTGCACCCTCCTGTCAGGTCAGCGTAGGTGGTGATAAGGTCTCCCCTCAGCCTCCTCTTCTCCAGGCTGAACACCCCCAGCTCCCTCAGCTGCTCCTCAGAGGATTTGCCCTCCAGCCCCTTCCCCAGCCTGGTTGCCCTTCTTCCAGGACCTCGATGTCCTTCTTATGGTGGGGGGCCTAGAACTGAACCCAGCACTTGAGGGGCAGCCTCACCAATGACATTTAACCTTGGAGGGCATAGTGCCTATCAGGGCTTAGCTGGAGGTGTGCTGGCTTTGCTTCAGGCCGGCGGGAGGGCCGATGCTTGGCTCCCTCTTCTCATCTCGGCAGCGTTGCTCTGGGGGGACCTGCTCCCTCTCTCCTCTTTGGGGACCGGGACAGCATCACCCACCGGTTCCTGCGGCCGTGGGCGCGCAGCCACTGGAGGGCTCCCAGAGCCAAGGGAAGATGCTGCTGCTGCTCATAGCTGCTCCCGCTCACTGTGCCAGGAGCCAGCGCCTTCCCCTAGCTGAGATGCCTGGTGTCCCCTTCGCTTCTCACCTCTCCTCCCTCAGCTCATCTCATGTGCCTCCTTATCCTGCTGTGCAGAAGCTCCCCCAGAAGAGGACGTTGGCGTTTTTGGTGGCATGTTCGCTGTTTTCTCAACCCTTTCTTCACTCTGGTCACAGTTCCTCTTCCAGTGCCTGTGAGGGGGTGCATGTGTGTTTCTGTTTTCCTAGGCTTTTTTGGGGAGGCTCTGATAGTATTGAGATACTCTTCATGGTGGCTTGGACCTGTCCCTACTCAGCAGAGGGTGGAATTCTTTCAGCTGATGACTCAGAGCTCTGCTCAAGGCCTGGAGCAGGAGAATCAGCACCCAGTGCTCTAATTGCGTTGCAAACTGTCCCTAGTAGCTGTAAAGAGTGATGCATGCCTTTGTCAGCAGCGTCCTGAAGGTTTGGGTGCTGGGAACAGTGAATAACAGACCAGTGTCCTTATGCCACCTGTGTCATGTGCCTTTTCTGTGCACCTTCCCCATTTTTCTCCACATACTGTTTGATTTTATCGGTTTGAGATGTAAACTTTTTTTTGGTGGTGTGACTCTCCCACAGCATTTCACCCTTCTTCTCCCACTGGGTCCCAGTGGATTGAACTAAAGTGAAATCTACGCTTAAAACATGTTGTTACAGCTGAGTGTAAAGGATCAATGTGAAGAATACCTGTGGTTAACACTTCGCATTGATGTTCTACTCCTATGTTTTACTCCAGCATCTTCTAATCCATCCCCCCTCCACATTTGTAAGAATCAGTGCAGAAGCATGAATCCTTTGAATCGCAGAGTCACAGAAGGTTAGGAGTCGGGAAGGACCTTGAAAGACCATCAAGTCCAACTCCCCTGCCAGAGCAGCATCACACAGACTAAATCACACAGGAACACATCCAGGCAGGTGTGAATGTCTCCAGAGAAGGAGACTCCACACCCTCCCTGGGCAGCCTGTCCCAGGGCTCAGTCACCCTCACAGTGAAAAAGTTTCTCCCTACATTCACATGGAACTTCCTCTGTTGCAGCTTGTGCCCGCTGCCCCTTGTCCTGTTGCTGCCATCACTGAGAAGAGCCTGGCTCCATCCTCCTGACTCTACTTTATGTATTTATAAACATTAATAAGGTTTTATTTATAGCCTGGTTTTCTTTTCCGACTGTGAGATAACTATTTGCAACAAGGTGAATTGGCTGGTGTTTACTTTCTGGGGGCTGCAGAGAGCTTCTAGCTGCTTTTTACAGCAGCCGTTTCTTCAGCCCCCACTGTCTACCAGTACCCAGCTATGCAGAACTGCAACAAGGATAGAGAGGATCCATGTAGCACTTCAGAAGACAGATCAGCCAATCCAAAATTCAGTGGGGATTGTACAACAGGGAGCATGAGACTAGGGGTGAGTTTGCCACATTGTAATTTTTATTTTACTAAGCCAAAACTGAAATGTGCCACAAAGCAGAGGGAGAACTAAATTATTTTTGAAATCATGAATGCCCACCAAATGATAGATGCTGTAAACCAGAAGTCATGCTGCGATTTAGAACAGTAGAACAGAGCAGAAAAGGACCTCTATCCCTATCCCTGAGGTGTTTACAGACATGCTGAAAAGAAGCAGAGGAACTTAGATCAGATTTGCTTAAGAAATAGGTATGGTTAGATGGAGACACTCAGACTTTCTCCCTTGAGTAACAAAAGCTTTTTCTTTAGCACAAAAATGTTTGCTGTTTTATATTTTGCCTGTAATGAAAAGTCCAGAAGATGTTTCCCCTGACTGATAGCCAAAGCTCTCTCTCACCTTCAGCACAAGCCAGGCTCAGAAGCAACAGATGCCAAAGACGAATAACACAAGAGGGATGCAATCTGCGTAGCTCCGGCCTAAACTATCCTGAGACCTTTTGGAATGGTCCTTCATGGCAAGTCAAAAAAACCCATCAGGCCCTTTCCAGTATAGCTTAAAATCACAGCTCTAAGCACTCCACTGACTCCCAGGGCAGCGATTCTGCAAACCAGCAGGAATCCACAAGACTCACATCAACCAGCCAGGCAAAACCAGTGGTGCCACCCTTCCAACTAGAGCACACGGCAGGCCAAAGCCTATTGAAGCCTACGCTAGCAGAGGAGGAATGTCAGCAAGAATGCCATGCAGTATAGTCACATTGTCCTTACAACAATCCTTCTCCCAGAGGAGGCCACTAACCTGTATGTTGCAGACCTACGTAATAACGCTAAGGAGGTAACAGAGGCCCCATTTGTGATTTGACCGATAATCACGCCAGCAAGCTTTGCGCCTTCATTTGTTCCATTGTCCTTTCAAAGAATGATGACTATTTGTAAGGCTCGCAGAAACCTGTGATGCTGTGAGCAAGCCACGAAAGAAATGCACCCAAACAGCTCTGACTTAAGACACGTGGGGTTGCTCCTGTGCTCCTCACACAGCACAAGGCCATTATTTCTCCTGATAATGGGAATGGCAGCAGCAACCAGTTCTGAAGAAGACATCTGCTTACAGACATATCACAAAGCCATCCAGGATTTAAGTTCTTCTGGTAGCACACCCAGAAGTATTCAAAGGATAACTGAGAATCATCTACATAGAGAAAAAGGGACAGACCCTGATTATTCAGAATAATCAAGCATGACAGGCAAAGGAGCAATTGCAGCTCAGAAGACACACATGCCTGTTCTTCCCTTCCTGGCTAAACCTTGGGATAATCTTTCTGCAGTATGATTATCCGTAACAAGCAATGCCTTTTGCCTGCAAGGACTTGGCTCTGTTTCATCAGTATGGGCTTGTTCAAAACCTGTCTGTCTGACAACACCAGCACAGGGTGCCCAAAGAGGTGGTAGATGACACATCCTTGGAAACATTCTAAGTCAGGTTGGATAGGGCTCTGAGCAACCTGGTTTGGTTGCAGATGTCTGTGCCCATGGCATGACCCTTAAAGATCTCTTCCAGACCAAACTATTCTGTGATTCTGTGACAAAGTCAACTGCAGCTTACTCCTTGAAAGCTTACCTGTAGATGGCCTTTAGTCACCCAGGTCCCAGATAGAAAGAGAAACCTTTTTCCTCCCTTACTGCTGGAAACTATCACATGGGCAGCCTAGGGTTAGATATTATTTTACTCTTAAGGTACTTAAGGATGTGCTGCAACAAGGCACAGTAATTTTCAAACACACCAAACTAAAGCCCACATCCAACCAACCAGACAAAACCACAGGAAGAGTTTGCCCTCAGGGACTGCAATGCTTCTAGTCAGCTAAGGTCTCTGAGGACGTCACATGAGAAGCAGAGATTTGTGAGAAATTCACCTACCTCACGTGCCAGGAAGTGCCATTAACTGCTCATTCCATGAATCATATCCACTCCCAACCAGCATGTTCCTCTCCTGACCTGCTCGCCAGCTTTAGACTACCTGTGTTTGATTTACCCTGTGGCATGACCACATTTAATCTTGCCAATGGCCTGGCTCCATCCTACTGTGCTGTAAGGCAATCTCTTTGTAAAGGGAACCGTGACTAATGGATGCAATGCTTAAATGTGGTGCAAGATTGGAGAGGATAGAAACAACTGTATAGAAATGTCCATCTCATGGAAGGGCCATCCTTCCCTCATCTCCCAGGCTTTGCTGTTCTCTGGCACTGTAGCATCATCTTTGCCCAACCCCACGCTGCATCTCTTCCTCACCCGGTATTCCCACCATGGTACCCCAGTTTCCCTCACTTTGACACCTTGGTATCAGCTTCCCTCCTCTGGTGCAACTTCATTTTCTAATCTTGCTCAGACAGGAACACTGAGCTTTCCACAAGGTCCTGCCGGTAAGTCAACAGCCACTTGCACACATGGTTGTGACCTGGACATATTAAGTGATGTAAATTGATCTATTGTGTGCTTCAACCTTGCATGTGGTAAGAACTGATAAGAACAATGCTCTCCCCATAAGGCTTCTCCTCCATGTTATCAGGCTCTGATCTTAATCCCAGGAGTCAATGTCACAATCCATCACTGCTAATGAGTGTGAGCTCCCCTAGGCAGGGGCCTTATCTCACGAGGTTATGGCGATAGTGCAATTAAGTAAAGGTTACATTGGCCTCAAAGTGTTAGCAGTGGCTCTTTGGGAACACTTCTATGTTAACAGAGGCCAGAGGAAAAAAAAGCCAATGTCTTTATAACTTGTATGTCTCCTCGTGGTCCTTCCATTGCTGAGACTTTCCAACCCAGCAGATCCCAATACAAACAACAAAGAAAGGAATATGGCTGGCCTTGGGCATTTACTGACAGGGACATGTGCAAGTCTTGTGGTGTGAAGGCAGGACTGAACATGCTGGAGAAGTGCTGGAAACAGTTCACCATCTATTGCCACTAAATGCTACACTTATTACCAGGAATATTTCCTGAGGTAAAGAGTAAGCACATGGCCAGTCACTCTTTACCAGTATGTCCTATTTAGCCCTGTTGCCTGTATCAAAATATCACACCCATTGAGCAAACTGAACTCTAGAAGAAAAAAAACCCAAATAAAATAAGCCAGCAACACCATCCCATCATCAACATGCCTTCTGGGGAATCTCTGCCACAGACAGCAGAATAATTCCTCCTCCACAGGCAGGTCACTATCAGAGCAAGGAAAGTCTCTGCCTTCATCTCACCCAGTTCCTCTTCCAGCTAGAAAGGAGATGATCTTGCTGAAAGATTCTGCCAAGAATTCAAGTAAATGTCTCCTCTTTCAATAGTACTTACACTGCTGCCCTTCACACAGGCTGTGAGCTACCTATAACAACTATTTGCATTTGCAGTAGTGGTGTGTTTTTGTGTGGCAGGGTTCTGGTGGAGGAGAGGGCTGCAGGGGTGGCTTCTGCAAGGAGCAGCCAGAAGCTTCCCCCAGGCCCCACAGAGCAAATACCAGCTGGCTCAAGGACAGCATCTTTGCTGACCAAGGCCGAGCCCATCAGCGATGGTCACAGTGCCTCTGGGAATCCCCCTGAAGAGAAACAACTGCAAGCAGCTGCTTTTTGCCCCAGAGAAGGGAGAAGGTGTGAGAAGCTGTGCAGGCACCAAGGGCAGAGAAGGGGAGAGGAGGTTCCCCAGGTGCTGCAGAGAAAGGGAGCTGGTGTGTCTCTGCAGCCCATGGAAAAGACCCAGACCCCACCTGCAGCCCCTGGAGAGGCCCCAGACTGGAGCAGGGGGAGACATGCAGAAGATGCTGTGACCTGTGTTGGAGCAAGCCCCTGCCAGCACTTGCAGCCCATGGAGAGAGACACAGACACAGAAATGAGTGAGGGAGAGATTTGTGCTGGAACAGGTTTGCTGGGGCGGCTTGTCACCTCAGAAGGACTGAGGGACATTCTGTGATTGATGACTGCACCCATAGCAGTGACCCACGCTGGGGTAGCTGATGAAGAGATAAAGCCCCTTGGGAAAGGACCCCTGTTGGAGAAGTTGTTTGAAGACTGTCTGCTGTGGGTGGGACCCCACGGTGTACCAGGGGAAGGGGTTGAAGTTTGACATGGACAAGTGCCCTAATTGCACTGCTAGAGTGGCCTTACCTCCAGTCCTGGGCACAGTTTTGGGCCCCATAGGACAAGAGGGACACAAAACTATTGGAGAGTGTCCAGAGGAGGGCAATGAGGATGAGGAAGGGTCTGGAGGGGAAGGCTTACGAGGAGAGACTGAATCAGAATCACTGAACATTAGGAGTTGGAAGGGACCTCGAAAGATCATCTTGTCCAAACCCCCTGCCGGAGCAGGATCACCTAGACTGAATCACACAGGAACACCTTGAGGCAGGTTTTGAGACTGTCCCAGGGCTCTGTCACCCTCACAGTGAAAAAGTTTCTCCTTACATTCACATGGAACTTCCTGTGCTCCAGCTTGCACCTGTTGCCCCTTGTCCTGTCACTGGCCATGACTGAGCAGAGCCTGGCTCCATCCTCCTGACTCTCACCCTTTACATATTTAGAAACATCAATAAGGTCACCCCTCAGTCTCCTCCAGGCTAAAGAGGCCCAGCTCCCTCAGCCTTTCCTCATAAGGAAGGTGTTCCACTCCATCATCTTGGTGACCCTGTGCTGAGCTCCTTCAAGGGGTTCTATGTCCTTCTTGAACTGAGGAGCCCAGAACTAGACCAAATATTCCAGGTGGGGTCTCACCAGGGCAGAGTAGAGGGGGAGAAGGACCTCTCTTGACCTACTAACCACATCCTTTCTAATACACCATTCGCCTTCTTAGCCAGGAGGGCACATTACTGGCTCATGGTCATCCTGCTGTCCACCAGGACCCCCACGTCCCTCTCACCTACACTGCTCTCAAACAGGCCAGTCCCCAACCTATACTGGTACCTGGGGTTGTTCTTACCTAGATGCAAGACCCTACACTTGCTCTTGTTGAATCTCATTGAGCTTCTCCCTACCCAGCTCTCCAGCCTGTCTGAGTCTTGCTGAATGGCAGCACAAACCTCGGGTGAGTCAGCCACCCTCATACTTCTGTGTTGTCAGCAAACTTGCTGACTGTACACTCCTTCCCTCATCCAGGTCACCAATAAATATATTGAATAGTACAGGTCCCAGTGCCGACCCCTGAGGACTCCACCAGACACAGGCCTCCAGCCACACTCTGTTCCACTGATCAAAACTCGCTGGCTTCTTCCCTTCCACCAGCTCTCAATCCACCTCACTGCTCGACCTTCCAGACCACACTTTCTCAGTTTAGCCACAAGGATGCTGTGGGAGATGCTGTCAAATGCTTTACTGGGGTCAAGGTAGACCACATCTACTGTCCTACCATCATCTATCCACCAGCTTATATTCTCATAAAAGGCTATTAGATTAGTCAAACGTGACTTCCCCTTGATGAAACCGCATTGATTGCTCTTAACAACACCAGTTTTACTCAGGGCTCCCAACTGTTTTAACAGTATGGCAGTTTTGGTACAGGAAAACACCTCCTCAAAAAAGGATGCACCAGAAAATACTGCTATGACCATTTAAACTGTCCTGCAGATGTACCTTTATACAGGTTACCAACAGCAATGAAAATACAAATTTGTAAACTGTGGTGTTGCAGGGATGGAAAATGCAGTGTCACTCTCCTTGGTTCAAGACTCAACCGATATTTTCATTTTCTTTGGCATCATAGTTGTTTACTATGGCCCTGGGGTTGTTCAGCCTGGAGAAGAGGAGGCTGAGCGGAGACCTCATGGGGGCCTGTGGCTTCCTGATGAGGGGGAGTGAAGGGGCAGGTGCTGATCTCCTCTCTTTGGGGACCAGGGATAGAACCTGAGGGAACGGCATGACGCTGCACCAAGGGAGGTTTAGGCTGGATGTTAGGAAGAGGTTCTGTACAGAGAGGGGGGTGGGGCACTGGAACAGGATCCCCAGTGAAGGAGTCACAGCTCTGAGCTGGGCTGAAGTCAAGAAGTGCCTGGATGATGCCCTAAGTGCCATGCTCTGACTTGGCTGGCCCTGCATGGAGCCAGGAGTTGGACTTAATCCTTAGGAGTCCCTTCCAACTCATGGGAGTCTATGATTCCAGGAGTCTGTATTGTGTGGATGAAGAGTGATCAAACAGTATGTAATCTGCATGCATGAAACCTTAACTGAATGCCTGTGTAATAGTTTTGAGGCTGTCCTAGCCCTCTGGGAATGCTGCTCTTGTACTTGGATGGAACAGGTCGCTGGTGCTGTGAGCTCTCTTGCCAGGTCCTATCTTTCGTCATTCTCCACCCCACAGAGTTGACATGCTGTGCTTTTATCTGTTTGGAGAGAGAAATGAATGGTATGTACTTTCCAACAAGCTGCTGAGGGCAGTAAGGGTTGAATGAACCCCAGCAAGGGTCTTGCTCATGGATGCCTGTGGATAGACATTGTTGTGGCAGGAATGTGGGTGCAGGGAGCCCCAGAACAAGGTTTTGGAGCAACTGGAGGGTGTTGTGGATAAGGATATTAAAGGATTAGTGAATCTGAAGTACTTGGTGGTTCTGGAGAAGCTATAATGTTTCCCCAGAGGGGTTGGGGACTATGTCCACCACCAACAAACACTGTGAGCAAACCTGGAACAGGGAAATGGAAAAAGGACCGAAGGCCGTTCAGCTTGGGATGGCCAGAAATGGAAGGGGTTTCCTGGGGCAAAGGGCAGAAATTCAATATCCCCTTAGGGGATTTTCTTTTTGGACCTGTAGTCCTTCCAGATTATCGCTGTGTTCCCAGTCTCTTGGATGAACTTGGGTTTACTATGCGTAGCAAGCCTGCTGGCTGCTCACAGTGCCTGGCAGGAAAGTCACACGCGGAGGTGCATCCTGTTGCCAACCCACCAACATGCAACGCTTGCTGTGAGCAGGATTTCTCTCTCCAGGGAGGGGGGCTTTGTATTTTGAAGATAATTCTGTGCATAGGTAGGGGTGAATCACCTACACAGTTTAGAGGAGCGTAAGTTGAAGATAGGCGGGTGATCTGTTGGGTTATGCTGAAGAGAATTGGAGAGGTATAAGGGGGGTTTCTTTGTGGATTTTCCTATTAAGTGGAAAACTGAATGCAGGGAGTGTGTTAATGTAAGGAAGGGTTGTACGGTAAGGTAAAAGAAGCCAGGGTGTTTCAGGCAGCAGGAGGTGACTGAAGATCCTGTGTTTGCTGTTGGATGCTGCCACTTGCTGAAGGTGTTTTCTGTTATGTGGACAGAGGAAAACAGCAGAGAGCAAAGGGAATAGGGAGGTGTGTGTGGGAGATAGGAATGTGCAATTGTGGTGGGTTGACCCGGGCCAGGGGCCAGGTTACCCCCAAAACCACTCTATCACTGCTCTCCTTAGCTTAACCCCCTCCCCTCACCCCTCCCTTCTTTCCAGGCTCAATTTCATTCCCCATTTCTCTCCCTCCTCCCCCAGCAGCACAGAGGGGTGGGGATGGGGATTGGGGTCAGTTCATCACACGCTGTCTCTGCTACTCCTTCCTCCTCAGGGGAGGACTCCTCACACTCTGCCCCTGCTGCACCATGGGGTCCACTCACACCAGACAGTCCTCTTCAATGTGTGTCCTTCCCACAGGGGCTTCAGCTCCTTACCAGCTGCCCTGGTGTGGTTCCCTTCCATGGGATGCAGTCCCTCAGACCCACACTGCTCCAGTCCGGTCCCCCACGGAGTCACAAGTCCCCACAGCAAACCTTCTACAGCATGGTCCCCACTGTCCATGGGCTGCAGGTTCTGCAGAAGCTTGCTCCAATGTGGGTCACAGCATCCTTCAGGTGTCTCCACCTGTTCCACCGTGGGGTCCTCCACAGGCTGCAGGAAGGATCTCTGCTGTCCACCATCCTCCATGGGCTGCAAAGGGACAGAGGGACAACCTGCTCCACGATGGTCACCTCCACGGACTACCGGGGAATTTCTACTCCAGCCCCTGGAGCACCTCCTCCCCCTCTTCTTCACTGACCTTGGTGTCCGCAGAGCTCCTCACATCTTCTTACTACTTTTTCTGGTAGCAAAAAGCTGTTGCTTGTGATTTGTTTTCCTTCCACTGAAGTCTCATCCACTGAATCCATGTCTGCAATTTAGAGATAAGGATGTCTTGTGGGACAGTTTCAAATACTTTGCAGAAGTCCAGGTAGGTGAAGTCAGTTGCACTTTTCTTATCCACCAAATCTGTAACTCCATCATAGAAGGCCAACAGATTTGTCAGGCATGATTTGCCTTCACTAAAGCAGTGTTGGCTGTCACCAATCACCTCTGTACTTCCCATGTGCCTGAGCATAGTCTCCAGGAGTATCTGCAGTAACCTTGCCAGGCACAGATTTGGGACTGATAGGTTTGTAGTGGTCATAAGTAGAGTAGGATCACAGAATTATTTTGATTGGAAAAGACCTTTAAGACCACCAAGTCCAACTGCTAATGCAGCATTGTCAAGCCCACCACTAAAACATGTCCCTAGGCACCCCATTTACAAGTCATTTAAATCCCTTCAGCGATGGTGGCTCCACCACTTTCCTGGGCAGCCTGATTCACTGATTGACAACCCTTTTGGTGAAGATTTTTTCCCTGATATCCAATCTAAACCTCCCCTGGCACAGCTTGAGGCCTTTTCCTCTTGTCCTATCGCTTGGTACTTGGGAGAAGAGACTGACACCCCCCCACCCCCTGCTATTCTGTGATCTTTTATCTAGATGTGTGTAACTGTCTTGCCCTATACATTTGATCAGCATGCGTAGGCCTGTCACAGACATTGCAGCCTCTGCAATATGTGGGTGAGGGGTGACCTGCTATCAGGGTAGAACATCCCACCCTGTGTGTGAAAGTGAATTCCAGCACAATTTGCAGTGATGATGCAGGAAGGGACCAGGGAGGTTACTTCTACTCACATCACCGTAACTTCCCTCTCTGTTTCTCAGAAGCTGTATTCAAGTTTTGTTATCTCTTTAAATAACTTACTCTTCCCGTGTCTCATAAACAGTGAATATGGAAAGGGAAGGTAGCAGGAGATTATCCAAATACCCTCTTTAATAGAAATTTCCAACATAGAGATGCCACCCTTAACTCCCATAATTTAATTTGCTTTAAAATAATAACACAAAAAAAATCTGTTGTTCAGAGATTTTTGCCAGTGCACCAGGCAACTCATGGGGAGCTGTAAAAGCCACTCAGCCTTGGGTTGCCTCGAGGCCCCGTCTCCATAGAGACAATTTTGCTTTGGAAAATGTGTAGAGGAAACTTTGTAATGCTTCAGCACAATGAAGTCTTATGGGTGTAAATAGGAAATCAGTAGATATGATTGCAGTTTTTGAAATGCTGAGTATTGGTGCCGGTCCATCTTCACGGGGAGCCATCCTGTAAGTCCAGGGCAGCGTTGCATAATTCAGTGGACCAAAACCTGGTTTGAGCCTTAAATTCCTTCAACAAACAACATGCCCTGAGTCCCAGTCAAGCCACTACTCTACTGCCCAGCCATAAGATCCAGGCAAGCCAGAGGGTCCCATTCAGCTTCAGTGGGCCTAAAGATGTGCAACAGATCAGGCGTAAGACCAGGGGCAACACAGCTAATGACCTACATGGAAGGCAGCATCGTCCACTCCCAGCACAGTCCTGCCCCCTGTTACGTAGATCAAAGACATAAAACCAAATAAACCCCCTCAGATTTGGTCTGAGAGGGGTGGAGCTACTTCTCCAACTCTGTGAGGAGACCCTTCCCCTTGGCCAGGATAATGGCTAAGGGAACGTACTGAGAACCTTTACCTGGAGAGATGGGTGAGTACTTGATACGCTTTAAGTTTGTAGCCTCGGGTGATTGACTAACACACATGTGTAGTATTTAGTTCACTTGTGAGCTGTGATCCTGTGATCCCTGAATCTGCTGTGGTTGTGACAGTGAATCTTGTGAATTGCCTGTGGGTGGTACCAGGGAGTAACGGGACTGTTTTGGGCCGTAGCACCACGTTTTGTGACTCTGCTGTGCTGGCAGTAGCGCATTTTATGATTCTCTCATGGTGGTGAAAAGGGTGGTTGTACTTCTAACCTGCAGTAGTGCATTTCTCCATTGCATCCATAATGCCTGCAGTATTGAATCTGCATGTGGGTTTTAAATAAATTATTATTAACATTTTTAAAAACCCTGATGTCACACACATCTTCTCTCATCAAAACTATATACTGCAATGTGGTTTTTAGCTGCTTTATGGCTGAGGCACAAGGACTGTTTGCTGGAAAATTCCACTTGAAAAGAAATCCTTCTTTTCCTTCCCAGTGCACTATGCCATGTGCATGCTTTTCCTGGTATTATTTCTTTAATTATAGTAATTAACAAATCTGATCCTTAGCCTCCCACTGATCTCTGCCTTATCCGATTAAACTGATGACTGGTCTAAGTAAATCTAATCTAAAGTGATGGGATTTGTAGTTTGTCAGTTTTCTAAGCTCATGGTTCCCATCCATTTTCTAATTTATGCATTATATATAGAATATATATATATGTACACACACATCCATTTTCTAATCTATACTTTAGATATAGAATATATATGTACATACACATCCATTTTCTAATCTATATCTTTTCATGGGAGGCAAAAGAAAGGAAAATATAGGTTTTCATAGAAAACACTTGTGTTTGAACTCCCAGTTTTGCAGTCGTGGTCACTTACTGGTTTATATCTCGTTGACCTTGGTGGGCTTAGCAGTGGAAGCAATTACTCCGATGTCAAAAGTGCAACTGAGCCACACTGTCCCACACAGGTACCTCACAGAGGTCACAGGATTAATTTGGTTGCTCATTTCTAAGCATTTGAATATGTTGTGAGTAATCCTTCTCGCAGTGGTTGAATATTCTCCACATTTGGGGGTCAGCTTTCGAGCTGCCTCACTGGGCAGTGTGAAAAACTGGTGTCATGGGCAGGATTTCATCTGGTCTCAGTCTGGATGTCGTTGCCCCAGTCTCTGAGTCTCTTGCTGTAGCAGATGAAGGAGCACGAGCTCCTCTGTTGCGTTTGCCCTTTCACTTTGCCTTTTGCTGTCTCTCAGTGGCATTCTTCAGTGGCACCCTTGAGTGATACACCAGGTTGCAGAGTTACTTATGTTCTTTTTCCCTCTTAGTTTTGTTCCTTTTTCTAACCCCAGGCAAGTGCTTCTGTGTCAGGCAAAAGGCAGAGCTTCAATGCTGCCATCTCCTGTGGCCTTCCTGTTGTGTGTGTGTAGGACATCTTTGGCCCTGATGCTGGAGGCAGGGTGGGCTCCCATAGTGCAGGAGCTAAATTCCAGCTGGTGCAGGACTGGGAGGCTGCACTTGCAAACAGCTGGGCATGAAAGGGCTCTTGTTGATGAAAAGTGCAGTAGCTCTATGAACAAAAGTTCTACTTTGCATGGAAATGCAATAGTAAGTCAGGAGAACTCAACATCAAGGTAGGTAATTTAACCTTCTGAGCCTCTTTGCAAGGGAAAAGTCTTTAAATATTAGCTAGTGTAGGAGCCAAGAGAGATCCACACTGCTTCCTGAGCTGTGTCTAGGCACTGTCTGGAGGATGCTGGCTGACAACAGCTGGGACTGTGCTGGGCCACGTATGCTCAGTCGAGCAGGGTGGGTGTCGGTATTACCTATGTCATTCTGTGCCTTTGAGAATAAGCAGAGCAAGGGTCTTAAAGTCACTGAGGTGAATTTGCATTGAGAGTTGTACTGTGTCCCCATCTGGTTCAAAATCTTCACTAGCATGAACTGCTGGTAACAAAAAAGACCTTCCCCCCAAAGGCAGGTTTCCATGGCATGACAAAACATTGGAAAGGTGTTTATTTGTGTCTAACAGTTCACTTGCCATAGTGATCTGAAATGCTTTTGCTCTGATGGAGGGCGTGTAATAGTCAAGTGTTTCTTTTGAATGCATAGCCCAGCTTCCTTGCAGCTAGTCTCTATTCTTTTTTATGCCAGTGAATTACTCCTAGCTATACCCAAATTCTGCGTCATTTCCACCCTCTGCACTAAATGTCAAGATCCAAAAGATTAGGCAGTTATCAACATTCTTTATACTGTTTATAATTCATATACAGCATGGTAAAACCAAGCAAAACCTGCCACAGTCCTGGAGGATCAAGTAAAGGAAATTGTAGTGTGTGTCCCTGGATTTGTGCATCTAAAATGTTACTGTGCTGTGCTCATACCTCTTGCTTTTGGCCCTGCTTCTACAACTAACTTTTGGGTCTGGTCCTCAGGTAACCTGGGCTGAACATTTCCTTCTCTCAGTTCAGCATCATCAAAGGTGTAGCATCTCCACTGTGTGGCTAAATATTGGCCTCTTCTGCACTTGCCCGGATACTTGGGATACCCCAGGTTGCTGGGGAAAGAGGAAATGGGAGCTGTGGCCCATGTCTTGGTACTGTGCTCCTGTGGTCAGCATGGCCTGGGCTCCACGGCGAAGTAGCACTGCTCTGGAGACAGAGAGGAGTGGGCTCTGCTGACAAAAATCTGCTGGGGCTTGCTCAGCATCCTCTGATTTCTTGTCTTAAACTGTCATTCACTCTTTCTCTCCCCTCACATCCTATGACAAACCCCGTGCAGGACTGCAAGGAGTGTAGCTACAGCCAAGGCTACTGGGCAGCTGAACCACAGCAGAAAGTACTGGGGGAGACTAGGGCAGCTGCTTGACATGGAACTGGGAGTGCTGCAGGGAATGGTGTACACCAGACAGAAGCAATGAGAATGGTTTAGGAAATAGCAGGGAGTTAGACTTGAGTTGGACTTTTCGATAAAATCTGATTCCAAGCAGATGTTTTCAAGTTGTTTGGAATTGTGGGGTTTCTTTAATTATTATTTTTTATTAAATTTTTTTTTTAGAGATACTAAACACAGTGACATCTGTTTTGCTATGATTTGCTGGCACTGTAAGGGAAAGTTGAGAAAGTATGGGATGGATGAGTGGACAGTGAGGTGGGTTGAGAACTGGCAGTCGGACCGAGCTCAGAGGGTGGTGATCAGGGCAGCTGGGTCTGGCTGGAGGCCTATGACTAGCAGTTGGTGTTGCGTCCAGTCTTGTTTAATATCTTCATTGACAACCTTGATGAGGGAATGATGCCCACCCTCAGCAAGTACACCGATGATACAAAACTGGGAGGGGTGGCTGACACGCAGGAACACTGCGCTGCCATCCAGAGACCTGGACAGGCTGGAGAGCTGGGCAGGGAGAAACCAGGTGAGGTTTAATAAAAGCAAGTGCAGAGTCTTGAACCTGGGAAGGAATAACTGCTTGAATCCATACAGGCTGGGGGATGACCTGCTGGAGAGGAACTCTGCAGAGAAGGACCTGGGGGTCCTGGTGGGCAACAGGGTGTCCATGAGCCAGCAGTGTGCCCTGGTGGCTAAGAGAGCCAATGGGATCCTGGGGTGCATCAAAAGGAGCGTGGCCAGCAGTTCAAAGGAGGTGATCCTCCCCCTCTACTTTGCCCTGGTCAGGCCCCACCTGGAATGTTGTGTCCAGTTCTGGACTCCCTGGTACAAAAAAGACAGGGATCTCCTGGAAAGAGTCCAGCCAAGGGCTATGGAGATGATTAAGGGCCTGGAGCATCTCCCCTGTGAGGAAAGGCTGAGTGAGCTGGGGCTGTTCAGTCTTGAGAAAAGAAGTCTGAGAGGGGATCTGATCAATGGTTATCAATATCTCAAGTAGGGCACACAGGGAGAAATGGCCAGCCTCTTCTCAGTGGCTGTGGGGACAGGACAAGGGGTGATGGCCTCAAGTTGGAGTACAGGAAGTTCTGCACCGATATGTGTAAGAACTTCTTCCCAGTGAGGGTGAGGGAGCCCTGGGACAGGCTGCCCAGGGGGGTGTGGAGTCTCCTTCCCTGGAGATATTCCAGCCCCGTCTGGACACCTCTCTGTGTGCCCTGTCCTAGGAACCTGCTTTGGCAGGGGTTTGGACCCGATGATCTCTGAAGGTCCCTTCTAACCCCTATGATTCTGTGATTCTTCAATTCTGTTAAATAGTCTAGGAAAAGAACTCCTGCCTTGAATAAAGATTTCTTATTTGAGTCTGGTATCATTTGTGTGCCAAAAAAAAGAATGCAAGTGCGTGAAAAAAAATAGTGACTTGAATAGCATTTATTTGATGTAAAGAGGGGGAAAAATAAAGAGAACAGTTTCAATAATAAGATAAATGAGTTCTATGAGCAAAGACTGTGTTATGAACGATAACAGGGAAAAGCTTGATACACATATCCTGACTGATGCACACATCAAATTACCAAATAACTGTTGTTTTGTGTAGGGTGATGGAAAGAATGAATTCTCTGGGTAGCATATAATGAAGAATTATTTCTGAATGACATGCAAAATCTTTCTAATGGCTGAGACACGGCCTTCATCTTTTGTTGTTTTTCTCTTCTGTGCATATGGCTTCTTTACCGTACTGCCAAATCCTCCCCGTTGCTCAGCAACAGCAAGCTGAAATAGTGCCAGTCAGAGGAAATCTGCTGATTTACGCTGATCATAAAGTGTGTACTCTTTACCCAAGTGCAAATTTTGACATGGGAGTGAAAGGCAGCCTCGGTAGGTTTGTCTCTCTGGGGGCACACATGGTCCTGGGTGGGGAGATGTCCTTTTCCATCACGTCCTTTACCCAAATATATCCTTTTTCCATCACAGTTTGATAAGTGGAAGGGTGCATCATCTGAACAGAACACAACCCTATCTAACCCAGTCTGGGGGACTATCTAGCATCTCCCATAGGAATGAATCATCATTTGGAGGTTTCCAGCCACAGCTGTCGCTCTGCAGGCACAGCACTGTGCCTTCAGCTGATCAGGCCTCCTGTGCAGAACCAGACTTGGCACTTGCAAACCTAATAAGTTACTGATGCAGTAAAATGCCATTAGTGCAAAGAGCAGAAACTAGAAGTTTCCTAAATATCCCCTGTGAACTGATTTATTAATATATTTTCCAACATCTTCTGGACTAGTTAGAGATAATCTGGTTTTGGAAGAGCTTAGTGATGATAACTTATGCCAAACTCAAAAAAGGATGAGTATTTGTTTTAAAAATTGATTCTACACAATATTATGAAGACATTTACCAAGTAAACCACGGCAAATGGTGCACCGTACAAGTGAGCTCTGCAATGTCAATCGCACAGAAATACTGTCAAACTTTTGAAAGCCTAGCGCTGCACCAGAAAATACTGCCAGCAGGTCATTGCAAATGTTTTTCACACAGATCTTTCTGGTGTTTGTAAAAAGACATTTCCCCCGCTCCCCTCAAAACCCAACAGTAGCACTATTCTAAGGCTGCTTTTTATTTCACCTGCCACTACAGGAACAGGTTTTAACCTACTTTCCCAGAAGCAAAAGCTTGATCTAATTGAAAATGTTCCTGCTCATGGCAAGGGGTTGACCAGATGACCTTTAAATGTCCCTTCCAACCCAAACCAGCTTGTGATTCTATGACATAACTGCGTGTAAGCTAATGCTACCTGAAGGGCCTGACCATTTGGACTGTTTATGTCAGAGATGTCAGCTTCATCAAGAGATGAAGCCTCTTGATGAGACAGTCAAAAAGCTGGTGGGTGTTAACTCTAGTTATGTAGTAGCTGGTGACCAGACTTTTGGGTGCGAGGATTTCTTCCTCCTTCCTTACCTGCAGACCCTGGGAGCCTGTGCAGAGGGAGTAAGAAGGCTGCTCTGCTGCAGAGCTCTGCCATGTCCACCAGTCCTTCAATCATCCTCCTCCCATTGTGATGCGGAGGAAGATGGCAGGGCAGAAGTTCTGCAGCAGATGGAGGCAGTGCACAATTTTACTGACTGATGTTTGTGGGCTGAGGGAGTTGGTGTAGGGAGATGGGTCAAGAAGATCAGATCAAATTAGTTCTGCTTGCTCACAGACTACACAGAGCTATTTTATAGCACAAGAAAGGCACAGCAATGGCTTTGTTGTTGTCCCTCCTTTGCCCACCCCTGAAAAAGTTAAAATATTAAAAGAGAAAAGAGATTAATATAAAATTGTAAAACATTGTTTTCTGTGGAATTTGCTTCCTTGGCCTTGGGTTTACAGAATTTCCTCTGCAGCTGGGCAGACCTGAAAAATTTTTCCATGAAAAGTTAGAGCCTACTGCAAACTAATGCATCCAAAAACTAGGGCTGATAGAAACACCCTCCCTGCCATTACTGTGATTTTTACCACAAGCCTTGCAAGTGTTAGCAATGCTGCCTGCAATTTATCTGTTCCCATATTGTGTGTGATGGTTGCTAAAGCACATCTCTCTCCACTGTGCTTCAATGATTCTCCAGGTAGAATTCTTCACCATCTATTCCCTACTTAGTAAAGTGTACTCTTTATTCCACTTCTCTACAACTATAAACCTCTCTAAGATGTAAGCTATTGCTGTTGTAAGCTGGTTTTGGCCATTAATTAGGAGTCCCATCAGATGCTGAGGAATGCTCCGCTCTTTATTGCTTTACATCCCATTGCTGTGACTTGGATCTCACAAACAGATTTTTTTCTTTTCAGCTTCTAAGTAATTTCCCCACTGCTTAAAATTCAAGTGTCTTTTCAGGCATATGTGCTTTTAAATCATTACAGATTGGTCTTGGGAAAGGTCCTTCCAGCACAGCACAGTCCTATCTAATGAGGATTGAACAAATTAATGCATTGGAAAGTGTCTCCACTCAGAAGGCAGAAATTTATTTTTGGTCTTTTGACTTTGTAGCACACAAATCATGTTTTTTGGGGAAATACCTCTTGTTCTTGCCTTAAAATCAGAAAAGTATCTCTCTTCTTGGGTCTTTATACCTCACAGCAAGACCTCTGATGTTTTTTCATCTTCAGATAATAAGCTCGGTTGGCTTCTGGGTAGGTGACTTTGGAGAGTGGCAGCTTGTAGATGGCAGAGTTTTTTGTGGTTATTAACAGGAAGGTCAGCGCAGAGAAGCAAAAAGACCAGGTTCCTGATGGCACCCCAAACTGCAAAGAAAAATACAAACCACCTATTTGCTATGTGACTTTCATTTGATCACCCAGCACTTGAACAAAACTCAGAGCAAAGCAACTTGGAACAAGCTGTCTCAAGGAAGTCTTGACTTGGTTTTGCATGGAGTCTCTCCCTGGGGAGGGAGGATTTCTTCATGAGACCTTGACATTATGCGTTAACCTACAACATCTACCAGCTCTGGTGAGAAGGCTGCCTTCTCTTTGTGCATCTGCAGTTGCCTTGCCTTCTTTACATGTGTGGAGGGCCCTTTTCTCAATTGCTTCAGGCACAAAGTATGGACGTGTAATTATCTCAGAGGGCTTGAGGGCTGAGCTGTGGAAGATCATGCAAGCTTTGAGGATGAAAAGTGGTGATGACTGTAAATAAGTGCCCTGTTTCAAGGGGATTTGACTGATTTGTTCTTTGAGTCTCAGTGGTTTTGCCTCACAAGCCATGAAAATACTTGTTCCAAATCTGTCTTTGGAATAGAAACCCCTATAACTAATACACTACTTACCACAGACAACATGTTCATCAGCGTTGCTCCCAGGTAGGCACTGAAGAGCGCTGTGAAAAAGAAAAGCAATTCCCTGTGAGATCAGGTTCTCATGAGGGAGACCAAGCAGGGACAAACACTTCTCACACCGCCTTGGGTAGCTCAGCCAATGCTTATGACCACATCTGGACAGCCTGCTCTTATAACTCTTTCCTTTGTGCTGTCCCCCTTCCAAACTGGAACTCAAGGAAAGAGCAAAACAAAACAAAAAAAAATAGCTGAAGTGATGAAAAATGAGACTATGGAAACAGAAGCTTTTGAAAAAAATGCACTGATGTGGAAAGTATGTAGCTTGATGGATGGGGTTAAATAGGAAAATAACCCTTCCACCACCATCTCTCCTGCCTCCAGGGCTAGAAGGTGTGTCAATGAGATAAAAAGCTAAATCTTTTTTATATGAGCAGTGAATGAGGAATAGCTTCACTCCCAGCTCACTGTGATATTGAAATTTCGTATGAAATTGCCTTATAAATAATTCTTCAATCAGTCTGTGTTGCCTGGCTCATGCCTTTGGTATACGTTTCAGTAGATGGAGGACACTGTACTATCTAACTATGGATGTGGCCTGATCTTGAGCTCCAGTTTCCTCAAAGGTTAGATATGTTTTTCTCCAGAGGAAGAACTTGGGCTGCTATCCACGACTGAGAATCATGGATAGCAGCTCAAATTCTATATTATCATTATTATTCTTTACTATCATTATCATGTATTCTTTATTATCATTATCATATTGTTATTATGTCCAGTAATGTTGAAAAAACAAAATTAACGCCTCGAAACTAACTTTTAAAGACTGTAGCCAATCAGCATCCACTGATGGTGTCTCTTGTTTTGAACCCAAGTTTTGGCTAAAAGCAAAAGCACCACTTTTATTTTGTCAGGGGTATGTTAGACTAATGGCTCCAGCATCAGGCTCCACCGCCTTGCCTAAGTCCATCTGCCTGTCTGGAGGTGGCTGTCTGGCTTCAGCCGGCTTCCACCCTCAGCAAGTACGCCAATAATACAAAGCTGGGAGGGGTGGCTGACACGCAGGAACACTGTCCAGTGAGGCCTGGACAGGCTGAAGACCTGGGCAGGGAGAAACCTAATGAAGTTCAACAAGTGCAAGTGTAAAGTCTTGCACCTGGGGAGGAACAACTGTTCGTTTCAGTACAGGCTGGGGGATGTCCTGCTGGAGAAGAGCTCTGTGGAGAAGGACCTGGGGGTCCTGGTGGATGACAGGTTGGCTATGAGCCAGCAGTGTGTCCTGTGTCCTAAGAGAGCCAATGGGATCCTGGGGTGCATCAGGAGGAGTGTGGCCAACAGGTCAAAGGAGGTGATTCTCCTCCTCTACTCTGCCCTGGTCAGGCCCCACCTGGAGTATTGTGTCCAGTTCTGGGCTCCCTGGTGTAAGAAGGACAGGGATCTCCTAGAGAGAATCCAAAGAAGGGCTACGAAGATGATGAAGGGCCTGGAGCAACTCCCCTATGAGGAGAGGCTGAATAAGCTTGGACTGTTCAGTCTAGAGAAAAGACTAAGGGGAGACCTAATTGGTGCTTACAATTATCTTAAGCATTGGATGCAGGAGGAATTAGCCAGCCCCTTTTCAGTGGTTAGTGGAGACAGGACAAGGGGCAATGGCTGCAAGTTAGAACACAGGAAGTTCTGCACCTACACGCGAAAAAGCTTTTTCACAGTGAGGGTGACAGAGCCCTGGGACAGGCTGCCCAGGGAAGTGGTGGAGTCTCCTTTTCTGGAGATATTCAAGACCCGTCTGGACGCCTATCTGTGCAATATGAGCTAGGGATCCTGCTTTGGCAGGGTGGTTGGACCCGATGATCTCTTGAGGTCACTTCCAACCCCTACAACTCTGTGATTTTTTGATTCTCGCATAAAGACACCTTGCCTCACTTGAAAAGGGAAGCAAGTATTAGGTGTTGGTGTATGGCAGTAGTGAGAATCTACAGGGTACGTACCGCAGGCAATTGCCAGTAAATGTGTCTGCCAGGTGAAGGCGTAGAACATGCCTCCGATCGCAACGCAGGAGAGGGAGCTGTTGTAGCCCCACAAGCCGGAGTAGATTTTGCTGAAAGGTGTAGCTAAACTCAGTGCTGCAAAAGAAGTCAAAGAGGTGTCATTTCCTGGCCAAGGAGAACAAAGCAGCTGAGAAATGGCATAAATCCAGCATTTTAAGGGCTCTAGCCTGCATACTCCCCCTCTGCTCTGCCCTGGTCAGGCCCCACCTGGAGTGTTGTATCCACTTCTGGGCTACCTGGTATAAAAGGGACAGGGATCTCCTGGAGAGAGTCCAGAGGAGGGCTACAAGGATGTTTAAAGGAGTGGAGCATCTCCCCTGTGAGGAAAGGCAGAGTGAGCTGGGGCTGTTCAGTCTTGAGAAAAGAAGCCTGAGAGGGGATCTGATTAATGGTTATCAATATCTCAAGTATGGCACACGGGGAGAAATGGCCAGCCTCTTCTCAGTGGCAATGGGGACAGGACAAGGGATGATGGTCTCAAGTTGGAGTACAGGAAGTTCTGCACTGATATGTGTAAGAACTTCTTCCCAATGAGGGTGAGGGAGCCCTGGGACAGGCTGCCCAGGGGGATGTGGAGTCTCCTTCTCTGGAGATATTCCATCCCCGTCTGGACGCCAACCTGTGCGATCTGTCCCAGGGACGCTGCTTTGGCAGGGGGTTGGGCTCAATGATCTCTGAAGGTCCCTTCCAACCCCTACAGCTCTGTGATTCTGCGATATGCGCATGGAATTCCTATTTGTAGCCATGTTGTTACAGCCTGAGACTAAAGCTACTTTAATCTAACATGATCACGTCTGAATTTCCCTGGTGCTGCAGAGCTGAATCGGGCCATAGGATTTCAGCAGAAGATACATGTAAGGTATATGAGCAAACAAGCCCACATGTGAACTTTAAATACACCTGTGAAGCCTGCACATTCAGACTGATGGTTATGACTTTTATTAAGCTGCTCCCAAACCCATCAGAATATATACAGAAATGAAGTATTTCATGATAAAAGTTCATTTCAGCCAAAAAGACGCTGCTCTTTCTTTTTTGCTGAAGATTTCCACCATCATAAAATGAGTTAAGAGAATGGGGAAGCCAATCAAAGTATTTCTTAAGACAAAAGTGTGCGTGTGTATATATATATATATATATATGTATTATTTTTCAAGCAGTCATTTTCCATTGGAAGAAACATTTGTGACTGTAAATGCTTCACTCATTGTGGTTCTTTCATTCTCCATGCTTTTACATATTAAAAACATTTGAAGCATCTAATACTTGACACACATCAAATCCTTACCTGCCAGCATCCCCATGGCTGATCCAATTGCTGCATGCAGACAAATAAGTGGAGAAGAGATAAATAAAGCAATCAGGAAAATTCCCCCAGTCCAAGGGTTATCGCAGCCATAAACTTGACCCACTCCAACTGGAATGGATTGCAGGAGCTGCATGAGTTGGAAAAAAAGAAGACAGTCTGTTATCAGATTTATAATTTGAAAAAAACCCAACAAATCACCTATTTTTCTTGGCTATGTCTGTGTTCAGCATTTGCTGGATGCAGTCTCTCTTTCTAGACTGTAAATGGAAAGTTTGGACAGTTCTCAGGAGACAGCAGGGCATTTCCACAGGGTTTCCCCTTCAATGACAACGAGTCATGCCTTGTTCCCTAGCCATGAGCTCCTCTGACAGATTTTTGCTGTACTACCAAAGGTAAATGTCTTTTGTGAAAGGGTTTGCTCATCATCTTTATGTGTGCTGCTGAGGTGGACATTTTTGCATGCTGTTATGGACCACGGCAGTGACTCTAGGAAATGGAAGTGCTTAGGTAGATGACACCTTTGAGAAGACATTCTCCTCTGAGTGAGCAGATCTGAGGATACATTGGCCAATAATAGCCAGGCCAGAATAACAAGACTTTGCCAGTTAAGACTACATCCCTGATCAACTTAAATACCTGAAACTCCCTTGAGAATGAGAGTAGCTGGGTTGGTGGGGCAGAGCTCAATTTGGTCACAGCTTAGAGAGGGTTTCAAGACACTTTTCCTCAAAATGTTGTTTTCCTCCCTATGGAACAGCCCATATATATGTCCCCATAAAATTATGCAGCATGGTAAACATTCTTTGAGAAATGTCACTCTTACAGATTGCTATTCAGTGTCAATTAACTTCCCTTTCTTAATCACTCCCAGGGAACCCCTCAAAATAGTCCACTGAGCCTTAGGGAAAGCAATTACTCTAGCATCTATGTTGTTTACCATGCTATGAAGAAGAATAGATTTTTTTTATTATTTTTGAAAGGTCCCACTTGAATATTAACTAAGGATATTTGAACATGTGCCTGTGTTCGAGTTTGTAACCGTTCTTCCATTGTAATAGCTGCTTTCTCAGTTCTAATCAGGAAGATGCAATGTTATAAACACAGCACTTTGTACATGGAAAACTAAAATTAACCTGTGGATTAGCTGGTAGTCGCAGCACAACCTAATCTATGGGGTGCTGAGCAGCATATGCATAGACATAGGTAATTAGATTCCAGACTATCTTTGAAGGTTGTAATTTAAATCCAACTGTAAATGCATGATACCAGATACCAAAAAGATCCTTATTTTCAAGCTATCAAGAATGCCAGTTCCTAGAGTAAACCTCTCTGTTTCGGATAACAGCTGTCTTATAAATGCAGTTCTGTATTTCCAGACCATAATGTGGCAATTTAAGGGAAGATAATATGATGCTACAGTGGTTTCTTTTGTAAGTGGAGAAGGCTGTTATTTTCAGTGTGTCCTACCATTGTCATTTCAGCATCTGTCCAGGTGACGTTTGGTGTTTCTGTTGCAGGCTGAATGGCAGTTGTAGGGAAGAAGAGGTTGTGGGGTCCTGATGCAGCCAGGTAGAGGGTCAAGGCCAAGTTGAAAGGCAGGGTGAAAACAGGCAGGTCCCACTTAGAGAAGACTGAGCCTAAAGCGCTGGTGAAAACAGGGCTGAAAGAAGAAAAAAAAATGGTCTCACAAGGAGCTTGTCAGCTAGGCAAAAAGAACCAAAACAGGAAAAAAAAAAACCAAAACTGCAGGACTTTTTTTTTTTTTTTTTAAATTTTAAAGCTGTTTTATTTCTTCAGACTTTCTGATAAAATCAGAGATATGGTAGGGTCACTCAGTAGATTTCCTACACTTCCCAGGGCATTTAGCAATGTACAGATTCTTGTCATGTTATGCAATATGTGGGGCGAGTTTGGTGGTCACAAGGAAGCCAAGATCCTGCACAGGAGTGATTTAATGGAGTTATTCCACAGCTCAGTCTTGGTGTTTAACTTCACTTTCTTTTCTTTTTGGAAGTGGACTGGATTTAGGACACCCGTGTGAACTGTGAAGGTGGCCAAGTGTCCATGTTCAAGCTTATGGATCAGAAGTAAAGGCTGAACATCAAAGTTGTGCTTATTGAAGCGAGCGTAATGGTACATGAACTTCAGACAGACAGATGATATGTGTGGTTTAGCAATTTCCACCTAGACATTTTGGGGCCAAAGACCAGCTTTCAAATTTTTCGCTGTCCAAATACCTAGTAGATTATGGTGTCATATATATGACTAAAGTATTATTAGTTGTTTGCTTTCATTAGCATCAACCATCAT
Organism: Laterallus jamaicensis coturniculus; assembly: GCA_022605575.1. Lineage (NCBI taxonomy): Eukaryota > Metazoa > Chordata > Aves > Gruiformes > Rallidae > Laterallus > Laterallus jamaicensis. The sequence continues at coordinate 2,472,870 of JAKCOX010000082.1, forward strand.
GTCTTGGGACCATCGAACAGCTTCTGTGCCTGGAGAGGTAAATTTTCTTGACATTTTTATATGATGGCTTAAATAGATGAAACACTTGTGGTTGATGGTGGCAGGGAATGGTGAAAATAATGTTCCTCTTGAGACAAAAATGAATTGATGCATCACAGCAATATGGGTAACATTTAGGGCATTGAATTACGCATGATCAACCATTGATTTTCGTTTTCCCCATTGGGTTTATTTATGATTATGAGGGTATTTTATTTGCTTTAGGATTACATTTGAGAGGAAAAGTGCAAATAATGATACAGATTTAGTGGCATGTATGTGCCAGTTGTGTTTCTTTCCCATTGTAGTCTGTGTAGTCCATGAAAATACAATGGCTCAATCACAGTGTGGGGAAACTGGGGCTAGAATTAAGAAGCAAAGGAGCCATCCAACTTACCACATCATGGATACCAGTGCTACCGGCAGCAGAAGCCACCAGTAGTAGTCTCCCTTAGCAGAGAAGACCGACATGAGCAATCCCACCAAGACACCGTTATAGCCGTGCAAGCCTGCTGCAATGGCTGATCTGTGTGGAAGAAAGAACCATCTTGAAATCTTCTCCCCTGCAGCTGCTTTGCTCACATAACCTCCTCCCTTCCCATGCAGATGCGAATCTGTGTAATGATGACCTGCCAAGGCTCATGCAGATGGTGGGGATATCTATCTGTTCCTACCAGACCAGATCCATAGCCAGTGAAGGCTAGATACATGATTTTCATTCATTCTGCTTCTTTAATACATAAATCAGCATTGAAGTCTGGTTTTGAGAGGGAAAAAGGCTGGGCTTACCTGTCTTGACCCAGAATAAGTGCTGTTAAAGTGGAGACAACTGTTCCTAAACAGCCTGTGAGCGTCCACCATGGGTTCTGCACCAGAAAGCCAGCAACTACGACAAGCCCACTGAGGGGATTGTTGACAAACATCACCTGGGATATCCCACGCAGCACCCAGTCCAAAAACTGGATCATGAGAGGTTTATCTGGAAGACATTACATTAAATGATTTAATAAAACCCGACCTAAACCCCAAAATATGCAGATGATACTGATTTGGTATTTTTTTGTTTTGTTTTTTGAATTTTTTCTTTTTTTTTTTTGGAACTCAGGAAGAGATTTGGCAGGGGAACTTGGCAGTATGACTGAAGCAATGAATCAACAAGACTGCAAAACCTGACTGGGATTTATTATGGTCTATACTGAAGTCCTACAGCTGGAAAGCTGAGATGAACAGTGTGGTTGCCAGCGTCCCCTGTTATAAATTACCCTGGACTGGTTTCATATGAACCAGCTAATTTATGATGTCTGTGCCTCAGATGGCAAATTGTGTGCGTATCCCATTGCTGATTTATTATGGGGACCAAACACACCTACCTATGTGTAATTTAACTTCACAGTGGCATTAGGCTTGACAGAAACTGCTCAGCTGAAAGGACAGGGAGTGTTATGAGGAATGGCAAAGCACAGAATAACCATCCTGGTCTATGTTCTGTGGGACTAAATTAGCTTTGTACATGGCATGTTGGGAGGTAAATGTCATCTCAGTCATCCTCAAGATTTAAGCAGTATGTGGATCTCTGCACAAAGATGATTTTTCTCCACAAAATAGAAATAAATCAGGACAGATGTAGTTTTTGTAAGGCTCTAACTTGAATCACACTACTGAGAAATTAGTTATTACTCCTTTGATGTAATTCTTCTTTGCAGTCCCCTAATTAGTCATGATGAAGTAGCTTTACCTTTTAGCCAGGCTCCAAATTCCTTCATGTCTCCAGTGATGTACCCGACAGCTTTGCAGACTCTCTTCCCAGCTTTGCTCAGTGGATTCTGCTTTGTTTGCTTTCTTTCTCCCTTGGTTTCTATCTTAACATCAACACTATTTTCCATGTTGACTTTCTGACCTTCTGGTAAAATTCAAGGGACAAAACTGAAAAAAAGTTAGTTCATTACATTGCCTCTTAGTCATCCCTGATTAACCTCTCTACCATGTATTATAGCTCACCATGTGTTATTCTGGAGCCAAAAAGAGGAAAATCCTTCCTCTGGACATCTGATTCTCCTGTCTCCATCAGCACAGTCCCTCTTTATGTGCTCTTGGGACCCCACACTCTCCTTCCAGACTTTCATACAGTTGTACATTTGAACACCACGAGGAACCACTGAAGCTTGCATCATAGTATGTTACATGACTTTAACACTCTGTTCAGCTATGCCATATTTTCTTAATTTAAAGGGTGACCTCAAAAAGAGCAAGATGGCAGTGGAGAACTCTGGCCTCACAGAAGTCAAACCTTACCGCAAACCTCAAATTGACGGACGTTGAACACAAATCTGGGAAGCTTGCTCCAACGATCAAGATTTTACTGCTGCTTTATACCTCTTTCCAGTTTGGATTTATCCACCAGCTATCAATAATAGGCACACAAAGTAGGCTTAAGGGTCTCTATACAGTCACCTACTGGGATCACCTCAACCTTTGCCATGAGTATGGTCTTAACTTGACTGTGGTTCATTGTGCCTTACTCCGTTGCTTATGTGTTCACACATACATTTTTTTCTGGGTGGATTGTGCTTTTAGCTGTCCCATCTTTAGAAGTACCCAGCACTGATTTAGGAGATTAAAGGCCAAATTCAGGGTGCTTGCTTTTCATCCTGCCTTTGCAATGTTGCCTTCTCTCTGCCAGATGCCCAACAGAGTGTTAGGCGGTCTGCACTGGCCTTTACCCCCCAGCACAAGACTGGTGACCTTATATTGGGACATGAAGTTAATAAATCCTAGGGGACTAATTAAATTTAACAGGCACTATATCAAGACTTTAATAAAGCAAGGGATTTTTATAGGGCAAAGAGAGGTCTATAGGTCTAAATAAGGAGTATCCACACAGGGCTGGTGGAGATGAGGTCTGTTATGGGAGACATGCCCTTTGGATTAGGGGCTGCAGGAATACCCTTTGACACATTATACCACTCTAGACAGCTTCTTTCAAGCATATGGATCAGAGATTTACACCTAACCTCTGGAGTTTTAAAACAATGTCCTATTCCAAATCTGTTATTTGTTTAAGGGCCTGTTGTTGTAGTTTTGTGTGGCTGGATTCTGGTGGAGGAGGGGGCTGCAGGGGTGGCTTGTGCAAGGAGTAGCTAGAAGCTTCCCCCAGGCCCCACAGAGCAAACACCAGCCAGCTCAAGGCCTGAGTCGCTGCTGACCAAGGCCAAGCCCATCAGCAACGGTCACAGTGCCTCTGGGAATCACCCTGAGGAGAAACAACCGCAAGTGGCCGCTTTTTGTCTCAAAGACTGTGCAGGCACCAAGGGCAGGGAAGGGGAGTGGAGGAGCCCCAGGGGCCACAGGGAAAGATACCCCATAGCCCCTGGAGAAACCCATGGTGGAGCAGGTGTCCCCCCACAGCCCATGAAAAAGGCCCAGACCCCACCTGCAGCCCCTGGAGAGGCCCCAGACTGGAGCAGGGGGAGACATGCAGGAGATGCTGTGACCCGCCTTGGAACAAGCCTCTGCCAGCACTTACAACCCGTGGAGAGAGACAGGGACACAGAGATGAGTGAGAGAGAGAGACCCACACCAGAGCAGGTTTGCTGGGGGAGCTTGTGACCCCGTGGGGGACCAAGCTGGAGCAGTCTGGGCCTGAGAGACTGAGAGACATTCTGTGATTGATGACTGCACCCATAGCAGTGACCCACACTGGGGCAGCTGATGAAGAGCTAAAGCCCTGTGGGAAAGGATTCACGTTGGAGAAGTTGGTGGAGGGCTGTCTGCTGTGGGTGGTACCCCACGGTGCAGCAGGGGAAGGGGGTGAAGAATGCCCCCCCCCATCCCAGCTAAGAAGGAAAACAACTGGTAATGAACAGACCAAACCCCCCATTGCACCAATCCCTACCCCTCCCCATGCCACAGTGGGGGGAAGAAGGGAGCGAAATCCTGACTTAAGTGAAGTCTGGGAAGAGGGAAGGGTTGTGGAAGGTGCTTTAAGATCTGGCCACACTTCTCATCACCCAACTCTCGTGTCACTGGGGGTGTGGGGCAGTGCCATCAATTACAGAGTTTTACTTTCCTGTTTTCCATGCTGAGTCTGTCCTGCCACTGACATTGATAGTGGAATGAACTCTCCCTGTCCTTATCTCCACTCCTGAATCTCTCAGTATCTTCCCCACCCAGCTGAGAAGGGGAGTGATAGAGCAGCTTTGGTGGATGTCTGGCCTCCAGCCAGGCTCAAACCACACCTATGCTTAATATGAAGTCAGCAAATTTAAACCAGCCAAACTTTTCCCAGGAGTGTATCCAGTTTCCTGATGAGTAGAACTAATTCTTGGTAATTGTTGAGACCAAGAAAGCACGAGACAAGGTATGCTGTTTTGTGAATACAGAATCAGAACTGCTTTAGGTCTCACTGGTGAGTAACAGCTTGTGCAAGAAGCAAAGAATTTTAAGTTGTAGTTTAAGTAAGAGGATACAGCACACAGTATTTGAAGCTAGACTTTGGATTCTCTTGCAACTTAAGTAAACGCCTTCTTGGCAGCTGTGGAAGAGGATCCATACTTCAGGACTGCAGGTGCTGAGTGCTTAAGCTAAAGCAGCCTCTTCTCTGGGTACTACACTTGCAGACATGAGGTTAAGCAGCTCTGAGTCTGTAGGGAAACATCTGGTTAATGTACATCCTGGCCATTACTAGAAGGCTGCTGGTGACATTTTGAGAAGTAGTAAATATTTGCACAAATAAGTGCATGTTTTCTCCCCTCTGGAGAAGCTCAGGTAATGCAAGGATAGGTTCCACAAGAAAGAGGCAGGAGACAGGACCAGTACACAGAAGAGTGTAGAATTTGACTTTGTGTGTGATAAGAAGTCAAAGAGCTTACTTAGAGGAGTAAGGAAATAAAAGGATGAGTGTGTTGGTAGGGATGATGTCTCGGTGCTGGAAGGCTTTTTCCTGGCTCAGTTATAATTCATTACCTTGATTCATTAACCTTCGCTTTTCTCATATTTTATTCTGAAATAATGGAATAAGTGAATTGGATGCACTTTCAGTTAAATCAAAATTTCCAGCCAAGATAAATGCTCTTCATTTGGCAAAAGTGCATTTACATTTTCAATTTAAAGAATCTTCCTCTTTATGTAATTTGAGCTTTCTCTGTTACTATTCTAAAGACTGAAGGGCTGTTGGATTTGCATTTGCAGACTGATGTTGGGTGTCCTGTACTAGCATGCCTGCAATGTTTCCCTGCATCCTGAGCAAGAAGCTGTTTGCACTGCAGGAGTCAGGAGATATTCTGCAGTGTGGGGTGATATGTGCATGTGAAGTGTCAAATTGGAAGCCATAATTAATGAAAAAAAATTAAAATGCTGCTTAGCTATAGGAAGGCACTTAAGCAAATACTTAACTTACCAGTGAAGCAGTGTGAATTCAGTGCTTTGCTGAATCTGGACCAGAATGATGGGGAAAGGACTTCTCCCACGTGGAGACTCCATTCTTGTGCAAGGTAAATTTTACCCCGGGATATATAACAGTTACATGCCCACAGTCCCTGTGAGATGTGAAGCCTTTTGGCTGCTGTTGAGCCTGAATGGCAGTGCATGGGCTGTGCTGCTGGCGTGGCAGCTCTGTGAGGCAGTACCACAGGGTGCAAGTCTGAGACTGGAGGACTCCTTTGCTCTGAGCGTGCATGGACATAAATCAGATCAGCCTGATGCAGTTGGCACACTTCCACCACCCTGGCTTGAACTTCACCCCCAACGAAGGCTGCGTCAGTGCCTCTGCATACCTGTTCTTCCAGAATATTTGAGATCACTGTGCTTAGGGGGTCCCTGGTCAAACTCATATTCATTATGTCTCTTTCTATCAAGCAATGGGTCTCTCTAGAGAGCAATTACCTGAACTTTGCTTCATCTTTTTTGTCAGTTTATATATGCTGAAGGAAAAGAAAATAGTTACAAAACACCCCTTTCAGCTGCAGAGAAGCCTAGCATGTAATGGCTAAGCACCCCTGGTTTCAGGAAGGGCTCCACAACACTGTAAAGACCCAGATCCAGCTCTACTGTCTTCACTGACACGTGAAATCACATCACAGGCTCTGTGTGAGGACAGCCTCCTGTGCGTGGTTGGCTGGCTATCACCACAGCTGGGGACTTGTCCCACCTGTCCAGAAACACAGTTCATGGAGGACTTGCACTGCATTTACTTAGTTGTCCAAAGAAAGGAACAACAAACCACTTGGAAACCAGCACCAGCATGGAAATGTTTGGGCATTTAAAATGATTTTTGACATGGTAAGAAGTGGTAGCTGCCTTGTATGCTCAGTTATATCTGCTGATTACCTGGAGGGAGGCAGTAGGTGAGAGCTGCTATTTAAGAAAGGACAGAAGAGAAGCAGTGTCTCATCCCAGAATAATGGAGGTGCTCAGAGAATTTTAAGACAATGATGATTGAATTTTGCTTCAGTCTGAAATGTGCATGTTCTGATGGGGATTGTGTGAAGGCCAGTCTACAGCAGGTGTTTTGAGGATCTGCTATTGAAGCTAACATGTTTTCAGCCAAAGTGGCTTTTTGTTCTTAGGGCATGAAGGGGGCAAATGGAAATAATTGTGAAAAGACTGTTCTGCAGGGGGAGAGGGTTAAAAATATATATATATATAAAAAATATTCCTTACTTCTACTAGTCTGGGAAAATGTTTTCTGATCTCAGATTCTTCATTGAAGGCTGTAAATGCTGCTCTCAGATGCACAGCTTGACATGCACCACTGCCTGATCTTGTGTACACTCTGCAGAGGTGCTCCAGACAAGCCTTTGGTAGGAAATGCTCTGCAGGCTCCAGATGCTGGTGTGTTACTGGTGATATGGGAGCAACAGCAGGACCGAGGCAGAGTGAGTCTGAGTGTGATTTACATCCCTGTGGTCCAAGGAGTGATTTGTGTTCTGCTGCCAGTGCAGAGGAACTACTTAAAACTATTTTCCCATGGTGTACCGTGGAAAGTGAGAACCAGATTTGGGGCACTGCTGCTTTTCTTCAGTGATTCCAGAGATTTGCTGCCTCCCCTTTGTTTGCTGTTGGATAATACCTCTCTGTGACATCCTTTGCTGAGAATGCTCATGTAAGCAGCAAGGAAAATTTCACAGCTAGAGCTGTCTAAATACTTTGGTACCCATGAGGAAATGGAACCTGTGATAGTAGAAAAGGAAAGCAAAGCAGAGCAAAGGATGTCTCTGACGAAAATGCAGTCATCAGAAGCAGCTAATCTATTGGTCTTTTTAAGTAATCTTTTAGGAGTTAATAAATGTCCTGTAGCAAAGTACTGATATTATGCAACTCCGTGGCTCCCTGAATCAATTTCTCTCTCTCTCTTGTGTACACTTCTTCCATGTCACGCCGTACCTATGGCATCTCAGTAATGCCTCGTTAAAACTGTAGTGAAGCAGGCTCTGTGCTGGTGCTGCGCTCCTGCAACATCTGGCCTGCAAATACTCATCCTTTACTTGCCTGCTGAAGTCGAAACCAGCCTGGCCACACACTCCTTATGTGTTGTGTGTGGTAAGAGAGGCGCTGTGCTTGCAGAAGGGAAAGGAATGGAAGCTTTTATTTGGCTAATTGTTTTAATACTCTCAGGTAATAGATATTTCCAACTTGGTGCCTGTGTTGCTGTGAAAATGCAGCAGAACTACCCAGTGCTTTTACTTCTTTCTGGAATTTTCCTCTGTCCCTGACAAAACTTGACAAAACTCACGTTACTCTGTAAATCAAGAGGATTTAAATTACCCTGTGGTATTTGTTTGTGCAAGGAACTGCTACTGCACAATTACAGCCATTGTATCTTGCATTCTCTGAATTGTTGCCGTGTACTGTGCGGGCAGCCAGCTCTGTGTGCAGCAGTGTTTTTAGAGGAATTCCTGCATCCAAGGACAATAGGAGGAAAGAGACAGTTTCTCAGCAACTCTGATTTCCAGCACAGCCTGCGTAATGTTACCAGGAGCTTAGGGAAGCTGGGTAGAGCATAGTGTGGTCTTATGCCTAGGAACACACACGTGCATGAACATCCCCTGAAACAGAGAGTTGATAATGCACCTGACCCTCAGTGAAAAGAAAAACAACCATTCAGGTTTTCCCATAGACGGTACATTTCAAAGCATTAGTTCAAAAGAAAACTTATCCCTCAGATTCAAATATTCATTAAGTCCATTTGCAATTCAATTTTCAGATTTGTCTCTTGGGGACAGAGAAAGCCAGCGATACTATCACATTAACTGTATATTTTTTCATTTTTCAAGATGCAGAATAGAGAGGCAGTAAAAGGATATACTAAAGGGTTCATATTGTTTGGGTTTGTTGGTTTTTTAAATATTTTTTTCTCTAAGGTTCATCCAACTGGACTAAGCTGTACTAACAAACGCTCACCCTGCTAGAAAATTCTCAATACTTGAAATTCCTATGACATTCCCTAACCTCTGTGCTCCTCTTGAGCCTTCACTGCTCTCACTCAGGACTGCTCAAATGCAGTTAGTTAAGTGTTCTGGGGGAGAAGAGAGACCCAGGTAAGTCAATAACAAGGTGCACATTTATTGCTGTGCATGAAAAGGAATAAAGAAAGTACTCTTACCTCTCTGATGAGTGCAGAGGTAGCTGTTGCTTTGCTGGCTAGGACAGGAAGAAAGCAGAGCTAGGAAAGTGGGGAAAAGAAAATGCCCCAACAGCTTATATAGGCTAGCATGGCTCCTGTCCTGATATTACTAATTAGTTTGTTTCTCCTCCCACTTGGTGAGCTCCAAGCAAATGTTAAGAAGGTTCCCTCTTGAATTCTCCACCTTTCCTCTTGCTCTGTCCTTGGTCTCTTGCCAGAAGCTTATCCAAATGTCCTCTTCCCTGATGAATTTTTTTCCCCCTTTTGATTTGGTTTTTAACTAAGTCTCCTTTAACTTGGACCTTTCTTCTCCTCCACATTTACAAGGACTCAAGGCTTCAAAGTGGACACTCAGTATACCAGTGGTTGACCTCTCCTGCATTATCCTAGACAGCTCAGCACCCTTCCCTCTCAAAACACTAAACCAGGATCATGCATTGCAGTGTGCTGCCTTCAGCAGCCTGTCAAGTTTTCTTGTTTCTGGGCAGTTTTTGGAGGCACTATTCTGTTAACACACTGGAGTGAAGGAGCTGGTGACTTTCCATTGTTTCATTCATTTTATTGGTTATTTGAGAAATTCAAGGGGTATTTTTCCTTCCTCTCTTTTTAACCTGGCCTTCCTGACTTGCTGGAGGAATCTGGTGAATCAGAAGTGTGGCATATTTGAGAGGTTTATAAGGCTGTGAAATCGCTGTGAGAGGCAGGAGAGGGAAGTCTTGAGAGAAAGAATTATAGGAGAAAGGGCAGAGAAAAAGCTGATGAACTTAAGGAAGCTGCTAGGCTAACGTAAATCATGGTTTAATTCACTTTAGGACCTTTTTAGAGTGATGCTTTAGAGAAGCAACCCTGCCCCTTCATGTGAGTGCTGGAGCAAACAGTTTGCTGTTGAACCAGGCCTCGTCTAACTGTATGGATTTGCATCCTCCAGCCCTGTTGAAAAAGGCTTGGCATCTAAATGAGTTAGGGTGATGTCATTATCACTGTTTTCATTCCCAGGGCACCTCTCTTTTGATGGAGAGATGTTTTTAACAGGAGAATGGGTTTATCCCTCCCCCTCCCGCCCCCCGCCTTCAGAGTAGGGTATTTGATAGAAGTTATGGCTTAGCATCGCTGCATGAGCAAGGTTTCCTCTAATCAAACAGGCACTGGCTGTTATGAGTGAGCCAGACACTGCCATCCACTGACTTTCACCTAGTAGTACATGTTACACGAAATTTTGAAGGGGAAGCTTCTTCATTCCAGCGCAGTAAATCTTTTTTTTTCTCTTTACTGTTAATTTCTCCTTGGACTGCCTTTGCTTTCTCACTGGTAAAATGAATCCTTGCATCTCAAATGAAGATCAATGCACTGCGTAATTTGGATGGGAAATCATCATAGGGAACCTAGTTGGATTAGATGTTTCAGGGATGCTCAGGACTGGCTTTAAACCAGGGCACCTTTTCCACTCTCTGCAAAAGGAATGCAGGGCACGGGGCAGGCAGGATTTGCTGTCAGACTCTGCTGCTTCCACCTCCTGAGTGGTGGGGTGGATCTTTCCTCCAATTCTAGTGCTTTAAAGATGTTGTTGACACATTGGAGGGGATTCACAAAAAAAAAACCAAACTAGTGGATTGCAGGTCTGTGATGGATGTCTTGGAGCGATGCTTGGTTTAGATTATCAAAGAGCTGGTTAATAAGTAACAGGTTCACAATCTGCTGATGCCTACGTGGGAGTGAAGGCCCTGGCAGCAGCCTGCTCTGTGAACTAGAGGCAGAGGTGTGATGTTGTCCTCTGCCATGTGACAGATTCACTGGATCATAGGTGTAGCCAGCTATGGGGAGGGTTTAACTACTGCAGCAATTGCCTTAGGGAATCTCTGAATTTCCAACAGTTACCTTCCAAAAAAAGGTCAGGGCCAGATCCCAGATCTGGTGCTGGAATCAGGTGCAGGAACACCTTTCCGGGCTGTTGTGCCTTAGCGGGACAAAGCACTCATGATGCCGTATAGGACAGCTGGGAACAGCAGAAGATCTCCCAGGAATGAGTCGGTCCTTGCCAAGTCAGGTCCCCACCATCAACCTCCCGTGCTGAGCACTCCTGTCTTGTGGGCTTTGGGTTTCAAGGTGGGAAGACTGAAACAGCAGGGGCCATTCCTCATCACAAGCATTGGGATGGGCCTCTTATGTAGCTGTCAGGAGCCATCTGCCTGGGAGTGGGTCACCAGCTGTAGGTGAGCTCTGGGTAACCATGTAATGATCTCCAAACTCAGCATGCAGGTGACAGAGAAGACCATTAAGTTACCTCATTTTAGGCATGTGTGGAGACCACTTGGTGCTGAGGACCAGGCAACTAGGACCTAAATGTCTGTGACCCAAGTGTCTGGGGCCTAAGTCCTCTGTGATTTAGGAGGGCTGAATCTGTGGCTTGACTCATCAGCTTTCTGCTGGTGAAGTGGGTTCTGCGGGAAGGTGGTTCTGGTAACATGCCTTGGACTGAGTCCAGCAGCTGACTTGGTGAGAAGAGGGGTTGTTGGTGGGATCCCAGCTGTATTTATTACTTGTCCCAGAGAAATGCCTGAGCGATCCCTTATGCTGTTGGCTTGCCAAACAGGAGCTATCTAGCTGCATTAGCTGGGTACAGTGTTTGAACTTGTTGGCTCTGCCAGGAAAGACTCTTACAGCCCTAATCCAGCTTCATGCACCCTATCCCCATGCCTCTCTCAAGGCTAACTGCCCTTCAAGAAGTGCATTGAAAACCACTTGGTAGCAGATTGACATTATGCTGCTGGTTTTGGCTGTGGTCCTGGCTCAGGTTGTACTGAAGGGATTAGGCATGTGCAAGGAGCTGCATCAGTGCTGGGACACAAACAGGTGCTTTAACTCCCTTGGATGAAGCTCTGCAGATCACTAAAACTGAAGTGCTGGTCTGCCTTTTCTAGGTTGGGCTGCAGATGTGTGAAACCAGGGTAGTGATTGTGGGTTTCTTGTCGTCTCTCATTGGTGGGGAAATCACTCCCAGGAGCTGAGCTTCTGTGACGGCACCGCTGAGAAGAGTCTGGCTCTGCCTTCTATACTGTCCTCACCAGATACTTGTACACTCTGTTATGATACCCCTGAGCCTTCACTTGTCCCAGTTCTCTCAGTCTCTCCTCATATCACAACTGCTTTCATCCTTTATCTATGCCCTCATTTCTCCTGTACTGGGGAGCCCGAAACTGGACACAGTATCCCAGATGGGTCTCACCAGTGCGTACTAAAGAGAAAGGAAATAAAGGATCACCACCCTTGGCCGGCTGGCAATGTTCCTCTTGGTGCAGCCTAGGAGGGGGTTGGCCTTCTTTGCTGCGAGGGCACATTGCTGGATCATGGTCAGCTTGTTGTCCTCCAGGACCCCCAGGGCCTTTTCTGCCAAACTCTTTTCCAGCTTGGTGTCTCTCAACATTTACTGGTGCATAAAATCGTTGCTCCCCAACTGTAGGAACTTGCATTTCCCCTTGTTGAACTTCATAACGTTCCTGACAGTCCATTTTCCCAGCCTGTTGAGGATGGCAGCCTGACACTCTGTCATATCAACCACTCCTCCCAATTTGGTGTCTTCCCCAAATTTGCTGAGGGAGCACTCTACCCCATCACCCAGGTCATTAATTAAGTTGTAAAACAGTTTTGGTCCCAGCATATGTTACCCTTGGTTAATACCATGAGTGGCTGACCCCTGGCTGGACTTTGTGCCACTGATGACAACCCTCTGGGCCTTCAATCCTCCTTTGATTCACCTCACTCATGCAGCTCATACTTCACTAACTTATCAATGAAAATGTTACAGGAGACAGTGTCAAAACCAAACGATGCTCCAGTGACGTAAGGGACCTCTGTCATTTGGACTAAGGTCCTGTTGCAAAGGCTGACTATGACTGAATCCACCATTTCACTTCCATGATTTTTCCCAGTCTGTGGTTTCCCTGGGGCCTTGTGGAGAGGCAGCAATGGAAACAGAGATATGATGGGAGGGGAAGATAACCGCATGGTATATTGAGGGAGAGTGACGCTCAGCCCATGTGCTGGCTGAGGTGACAACCCCTCTGGCCAGGTGAAGACTGAGCTGTCCTAAAGGCAGGGTGTGTGGAGGAGCAACATCTGCAAGTTTGTGCCTACTCAAATCTGCGTCCACGTTGCTTTCTGCTTGTTTGTTTTTATGAGCAAATGCAGAGCAGAAAAATCTGTTTCAGCACAGAGTGATAAGGGGGTTGCTGCAATCTTGCACTTGTTTCCTGAGGGAAGTAGTTTTGAGTTTATATGGAGTGGACCAAAAGCCCAGCTGTTGTCTATAGCAGGTTCTGTCCCTTCATTTCATCCTGTAAAAAGTCTCTAGAGAAAGATGCTCTTTGTCATTCCTCTGTATGACAGTTGGATGGCATTTTCTCTAGCTTGTGATGATGAGGATAGCAGTCCAGCTCTGGTGTCCAGCTCCCTCTCGTGGTATATGTCCTGCACAGCCGCATGTCCCGGTTTGGAAATCGGAGCAGATACTCAGATGCTGATTTTTAGAGGGCTCATAAACAGCAGTTCCCTGACCCTGACACAGTCAAAACTCCCTGTGCTCTGAGCTTGTCTACGGCTCTGTCTGCTGCTGCTGCTACTCTACACTTCCAAAATAAACAGTTCACCCTAATGTACACACGTTGCTTCCCCTCCCTTGTTCACCTGCTCTGGGGACCCATTGGCCTTTCTATCCAGCCTGACCCACTCCCAGGACTCATCTTCTCACTTCACACACCTGAGTGCAAAACTGCTCTCTGGAAACCTGGTGGGATCAGTGTGGGGCAGGAGTTTATGAAAAGTGGGTTGTAAATAGTTTATGGCTAGGCTGGGGTGTGAAAAAGCTGTATTCTCTCATGGGAATCAGGCACCAACTTTGGACAGAATTTCAGGCTCTTCCTGTAAGGTGATGCTCTGAATACCAAACTGTTGGTAAACAAAGAACTCATCTCTTTTAGCTGCAGATTTTCCAAGATATTTGTTTAAAATTTTGCTGCTAGTGGAAATAAAGAAATGCTTGGAAGAGAGGTAGTTGACCAAGGCAATGTATGCCAAGGACTGTGCTGGTGGTTCACTGTGACAATGAATTGTCAGCCCGCACCATTCCATTCACTAGTGCTGGTCATGGTGTCCAGCACAGGAAATGTCTCTGAGGCCCCAAGAAAGACCAGGTAATGATATAACTCATGAAACCCAGTGAAATGCAGGTCAAAAAGAAGATAAATGCATTCATCTGTTTGGGTCCCCTTTTTTGGATCTGTGTTCCCTGCTCTTTGGACCACACTATCACTTTTCTTATCAAAAATGGCCATTTCTCTTGGCTGGCCTGCATGCCTGAGGAAATGAGATTGAATCTAAAGTACCTGTGAGACCTCTGCTGGAAATTGTTCTTTTCACTGTCATGATCTTAGCTCTAATTCCTTACCATGTCCAGCTGGCTCCCAAGATAACATACATTTTGGCTGGAAGGCAGTGGCCTCTCATATGGTCATCTTCAGGTTCCGACATCTTCAGACCCTCTCCTCTCAGGATCAGCAGTATTGAAACATCCTGAAACACTAGAGGGTTTTGCAAGCCCAAGGTTAACCGTATCGCTGTATTTCAGCGCCGGAGAGGAAATTGCAACTCAAACAATTCTAAATTCAATCTTCAAACCTCTCTTCTGTTCTTCTGGCTCCTTGGAAAAGCCCAAAGCTCATTTTTCAGACCTACCTCAAGACAGCAGGATCCCCATAAGAACGTCAAAGCTGGCCAAACTCGCCTCATTTTTATGACACGAGGCAAGATGTTTTCTGCTGCTTCATCCACTTCAGAGTCAGAGCACTTAACTTCCCTGCATCTGATCTCAGCGAGGTAAAGTTTTACAACCTTTCCCCTTCCTTTGCCCTGATGGTGGGGGCATGACTCTCACCCAGGGCTTGCCTGCTTTCAAGGCAAAGGTTCTCACAAACCTGTACGTTGTGGAAACGAGTGTTGGCCCTTAGCAAAGAGCAGATTTCTATCTTTCCAGCAAGAAACTCTCTCAGCATACAAACCCCAGTGATCACTATTTTCTTGCCGAGTAGTTCTTAATAGGAGTGAAAGGTTCTGGTCACAGCATGGATTGCAGCTCTGATCGACAAGAGAAAGAGGACTGGTACTGTCCAGAAGTGAACCAGCAGACAAGAAGAAGGGCTGAAAATTAATGATCGGTGCAATGGATAGAGGCAGAGCTATGCTGGCTGCAGATGCTGATGTAAGAAATACTACAGAACAGCATTTTTATGCACAGGCACAAGCAGACATAAATCCATTTGCAGTAAAGATGCACATTTTGTAATAAGAAAAAAACCAACAAAGTCATATCTGTTAGACAGCTCAATTTCTGGGAACGGAAAATGCCCTAAATGGGATTTAATTTACACAAGTGAAATAAAGTCCCTCAGCTACAGTAAGAAACCATTGCTGGCTGATAGTTTGTCATCATCTTTGCTGTTCTGGTTTTCTCTGCAGCTGGGAAGTCACTGCCTGGCTTCTGGCTGAGTGGTTTTGCAGAGAGGAGATCTGTGGATGACAGAGCAATGGGCCTGTCAACACTTAGTTAAAAAGAGGGAAGTGTGGAGAAGTGGGGTCAGGTACAAGCTGGGGTACCCTGGAGTGAAGGGGAAAGGACTCCAGATCCCCCTAGTTGCACAAAGCAGGGATGCCTCTGTCTCTTTGTGTTGGATTTCCAGGTGCTGGGATGTGCTAGGCAGCCTACACCCCTGTGCACTTTGGGTGGGTGAGGCAGTTGGACATTTTTGGAAGGGCTCCCACGTGTACTTGGTCCTTCAGCACTGCTGTGCAGTGTGAAGTGGCACATTTTGGGAGCATGGATTTGAGTCTACCTCAGCTCTCTCCATAAAGGGTTCTTCTTGAAGAAGGATGTGAGGATGCAGATTCACAACAGCTTAAAGCTGCTACATGCACTGATGTGATTGAGTGTGCTCAGGAGCCGCTGAGTTTAAGTCAGAGTTGCCCAAACTTTTTCTCAGGGAAAATGTGGTGTCAGAAAACTTTGCTTCCCACAGAGCTGTCCCTGGTCTTCCTATCCCCCCCACTGGGATGTGTGAATTCCAGCTGTGGTAACAGCTGCAGGAGTTCGTTAAAGACCCCCTGAGAACTGTAAAATCAACTGCAGTCCAGGGTTTGTTTCCTGTTTGAACTCTTTCCATCTTCCAAATTAAAGCACACCCTTTCTGTTGAAGGGGGAGTGAGGGGACAGTGCTTGGTGAGCAGATCCCACCCTTGGAGCAGTGGGATTTCTGTAGCCCTGGCAAATGTGCTCTACACAAACCCAAGTCTGTCTGCAGTGCTGGGGGATGCGTCTGTCACTGCAGACCAGAGATATCTGGCATGGAGAAAGCACAGAGCAGCTTTCCAGCAGCTGGAAATTTTAGGGGCTTATCTTATTTGGACATATTGTAAACTTTTGAGGTTTTCAGCTTGTTGTGAGGCCCCACGTTGCTGCAGTACCTCCTGGAGCATAAAGCCCATACTGGTGTTTCCTCATGGCTGCCAGGGTGCTGGCGGGCTCCATGCACAGGCTGCCTGGGACTTGGAGGGGGGGGAGTTGTTTGCCCTCCCTGTCTGACAACTTTACACCCCTGTTTGCAGAGAGACACTGGTCTGCTATTGCAGGTTTGGGAAGAAGAGGTGTTGACATTGCAGAAGGGCTGAAAAAAAAGACAATCCTTATTTTAAGCTCACAGCTATATTGAACGGAGCAGGCAGAGAAAAGCCCAGGATCTGCTGCAGAGCATCTCTGGCAGTTTGAGAGTGGAAGTGAGCAAATCAACCTGCTATGGCAGCAGTTTTTTAACCCATTGTGCTTTGCCTGTCTCTTCTTTCCCAAACTGCTCTATAAGCAGATTTTCCAGCCCTACTGCTGTTGGTGTCATCCACCTCCTAGAGTGGACTCCCTCTGCACTGCAGTTTCTGTCTGCTCTGGACATCAGTACTAAGTGAAAGGGTTGTTTGGTTTCAGTAAAAGTCATCAGATGAAGGAATTAATGGAATCACAGAACATTAGGAGTTGGGAGTGACCTCAAAAACGTATCTACTCCAATCCTCCTGCCAGAGCAGGATCACCCAGAGTAAATCACACAGTAACGCATCCAGGTGGGGTTTGAATGTCTCCAGAGTAGGAGACTCCACACCCTCTCTGGGCAGTCTGTCCCAGAGCTCCATCACCCTCACAGGGAAAAAGTTTCTCCTCACATTCACATGGAACTTCCTCTATTCCAGCTTGCTCCTGTTGCCCCTTGTCCTATAATTAGACATCACTGAGCAGAGCCTGGCTCCATCCTCCTGACTCTCACCTTTTATAGACATTAATAAGGTCACCCTTCAGTCTCCTCCAAGCTAAAGAAGCCCAGCTCCCCCAGCCTCTCCTCATAAGAAAGGTGTTCCACTCTCTTCATCATCTTGGTGGTGTGTGTCATCATCTTGTGATGGACTCTTTCAAGGATTTCCCTGTCCTTCTTGAACCGAGGTGGGGTCTCACCAAGGCAGAGTAGAGGGGGAGAAGGACCCTTCTTGACCTAATAACCACCCCCCTTCTAATACACCCCAGGATGCCATTGGCCTTCTTAGCCATGAGGGCACGTTGCTGGTCATGGCTATTCTGCTGTCCCCCAGGACCCTCAGCTCCCTCTCACCTATACTGCTCAAAAATTGGAGAATTGAGTGGTAAACATCATGCACCAGCAGCTAGGATGCTCCAGTGTGGATGGCAGCATGGCTCTGACCTTGCCACAAGTAACGTCTGCTGAGAAGGCAAATCCCTCTCTTCAGACTCCCCCAGTGCATCTCTGCCAGTTCATGAACAGTGATTAACGGGTAAGTCATCCTGGAGCCACCACAGTCCCGAGCCAGGATATCAAAAGCCCTTGGTTCAGCTTTTTCTGTCAGAGGTTCCGTGATTAATCTTGATCAAGGGAAGCGCCCGTGTCTATGTGAGAGGAGCTGAGAGCATCCTCCGAAAGAGCAAGAGTTTTTGGCTTGTTTTGCTTTGGTTTTTTTTTTTTTTTTTTTTTAAGAGGGTGAAGAACAAATGGAAAAATGACATTCGGAGAGCTAAGGTAAGCATTTTTCCTAGAGCCACATGGTCTATGTGCTGTTCATACATTGGACTCCGGTTACGTTGGACCAGATGGTCTTTACTCCCTGGGGGGACCTCTCGGAATTCCTTCGAGTTACTCTAACTCCTCTCATTTCCCACTGCTGTTCAGATTTTGAAGGCAAATTTTCAGGAGGTGTTTTGTTGTTTGTTTGTTTGTTTGTTTGCTTGTTTGTTTTTTTAATATATGCAACTGCTAGGCCAGGTGTTGATTTGTACAGGAGTTTTTATTTAATTTTCTGTGCAGGTGAGGTGGGTGGAGTGACTGCTCCTACTATAGGAGAGGATTTGGGTTTTTTTTTTTACATTAGATTTCTGTGAACTCTCTGAAATTGTTAGTCCCGTTGAAAACTACACTTTCCTTCTCTTAATGAGAATTTCTACGGAGCTCAACAGGCAGCTGGCTGCTGGGACCACCATTGGTAATTTCTGTTAGTGTTTTTTTTTGTGTAATACTCCCTTCCAGTAGACACTTGATTTGTCTTGGCTGTTTTCAAGAATTATTATTAGTAGTGCCTATAGTTACTCAAATCTTTTGATTAGCTAGAGACTTAATAAAGCTGTTTATAGCCTATTTTTTATGGATGACTTCAACTCCAGAAATTGCTTTGCTAATTGATTTCAGGATGGATTTGCTTGTGGCTGAGGAATTAATGCCTGCAATGCCTCTTACATGGCAAATTATTTCCAATAGCCTTATTGCGCTTGGACTTCACTTTTATTTTTAAGAAAAAAAAAATGCTTCGCATAAATAACCACAGCTGAGGGTTTGCTTTTTTAAAAATATGACTCTAGCATTGTTTTAGCTGACTCTATTATAGACAGACAAGGATTTGACGGATGGACTACTCTGTAGAGAAGGAATTAACTGGACGGTCACACTCAAAGAATAGTGGTCAGAATAGTGGTCAACAGCTCCATGTCCAAGTGGAGACCAGTGACAAGTGGGTGGTCAGTACTGGGACAGGCAACGTTCAACATCTTTGTTGGGAGACATGGACAGTGGGACCGAGTGCACCCTCAGCAAGCTTGACGGACAGCACCAAGCTGTATGGTTTGGTCAACACGCTGGAGGGAAGGGATGGCATCCAGAGAGGCCTGGACAGGCTGGAGAGTTGGGCCCATGGGAACTGCATGAAGTTCAACAAGGCCAAGTGCAAGGTCCTGCAACAAGACTTGTGGCACAAGCACAGACTGGACAGGGAATGGATTGAGAGCAGCTCTGAGGAGGGCTTGGAGGTGTTAAGAGGGTAGCCTGAGGTCTAAAATGGGACAGAGGTATAACGCAGATGTTCAGGTCTGAGAGGTGGAACAGGTTTTAATGGCTAAAAAGCTTGCTGGAACCCTAAATTTTCAATAATGGTGTGACTTTGGCTACTGAACTTTGTGTTTACCTGTATATGTGAAGCTGTCCTGCCTGTTGGAATCGCAAATCTGTTGTCATGCAGAAAGGGGACGAAGTAGGACCCAGATTTTACCAGAGTCCCTGTAATGGCCTCGCCTTTAACAAGCATCTCAGGCTGAGTTCCATCTTGGCTGCCGCTTCTAAGGGACATTCAGAGGGGCTGGCAGTTGCTGGTTTTGCTTATAAAGGCACAGTCCAGTGAGCAGCACCCAGGCTTTTGTAAATCACTCCAAGTACTGTGTTAGAACTGGTCTCCTTATCTGCTCAGAGACTGTCAAATGAATCTGCAAAACAGCCCCGTATCAAGAAGCATAAAAGGACAGCATCTAATCTGAACATCTGTGGTTGCATTGTCCCTTTCATTGCAAATCTTCAAGTCCTTTGGTTCTGTGACGTTAAAGTGACCATGTGAAGCAACTTAAGAATGACAAAGCCTTTTGGTCAGGCTGGTTTTGTAGAGGTTTTGGAACCTGTTCCCAATAAAAGTCCTCTATAGAGTCCTTCCCTGTTGTAAAGACTGGGAGGAGGCATAAAGTCGCAGTGTACTCCTTGTACCTCATGCCTTTCAGAAACTAGCCTCTGCAGAGGACATCTGCAAGAAGGTCCTCAGCTTCCCATCACTACTCTGATGATGCCTCATGTGGCTTCTCCAGGACCGGAGAAATACTGAAGATGCATGTGAAGATCCTAACCTGATGCCCAACAAACACCAAAGGGAGCCCATGGCTTGTTTGTGGCTCACAATTTGATGCAAGGCAGCTGAACCCCAAGGAAAAGGAGAGAAAGGACTGCAGCCAAGTGCCACCACCTACATGAATTTCTCCCGTCTCCCACTGGATGTGTGCAGGCATTCAGACTTGCTATCCTGCATTCAACAAGAGGCAGAGATCTTCTACTTGTAAGACAGAAAACTACACAAGGAAAAGGAAAATGTTTGATCACTGCTGGCTAGTCACTTTTCTAGTCTGATTAAAGCATATGTATTCACACCTTCATTATCTGGGAACTGAATGAGGAGTCAGAAGATGGCACCAAAAATAGTGTGTGATCTGTAAGAATATTTACCTGCGTACGTTGTAGCTGTTAAGCAGGATTAAGAGGGTTACACATTGACAGGACACAAGAAAAAAAGAGATCAGTCTGTTTATTCCACTTTCAAATACACACATTCTTAATTTGAATTGCAGCACTTGACGTGGTTCTTACATTATTTATTGTTATTAGATACCGATGCCTTCTCAGCATATTTATTTAGTTAAATTATATGTCTGAAATTAAATACAGCCTCTTGTCAGCTTTAATGTTCTTCTGCCTACTCTTATAATTATTATTGATAAGAGGTGACTTTCAAGTTAACAGCATGTGGATTGATAAGGCAGCCATTAATCTGTTACCTGAGTGCTTTTTGGAAAGTTTAGCTCAAGGGCAAACTATGCTTCCTCTGGAGCGTGGGCTGTCAAATCCCCAGCCCGCAGCCACTGAGGAAGGGGGTGTTTGTGGCTGCCGTGTGCTTGGCTGAAGAAACAAGGAACTGCAT
Source organism: Laterallus jamaicensis coturniculus (assembly GCA_022605575.1). Lineage (NCBI taxonomy): Eukaryota > Metazoa > Chordata > Aves > Gruiformes > Rallidae > Laterallus > Laterallus jamaicensis. Next base: position 2,493,625 of record JAKCOX010000082.1, read on the forward strand.
ATTTGTGGGCAAATGAAATCAGTAAGCATGGCGGTTTTTGGGGGTGCAAAGGGGAGTGCCTCCCGTGTTTATTTTTGAGTCACCAGAGGGCTTCTGCTCCTTTCTGTTCTGTTCTTCTTTCCTGCTTTCTGACGCTCTTCTCTTTGTTCTCAGGTAGCAGATGCGGTTGGCTTCCGGGTAGGTGACTTTGCAGAGGGGGATTTTGTAGATGGCTGGGTTCTCTGAGTTTATCAGCAAAAAGAGAAGTGCAGAGAAGCAAAAAGACCAGGTGCAGAGTGGCAGCCCAAGCTGGGAGGGGAAAGATAAGTGCGTTTTGGTATGTCTTTTCATGTGTTCCCTCTGCTTACTTCTGCCCACTGCAGAATTCTTGCACTTGAGAAGCTGTGAGAGCCTGTGCTTTCCCTGAGGATGGTGTAATGTAGGACATACTTTCCTGAACCTCCTCATGAAGGATCCCCCATTCGGATCCAGAGGAGGATGCCCAGATACAGGTGGCTATGTGGTGGGGGCTACAGGTAGGCTAGGTTCCTGCTGGCCACTGGAGATCTGAGGAGCTTCTCTGCTCCCAAACATCAATTGATCTGCTCACACAGAGGTATCTAGATCATCTGAAATGTGTGGGGCTACATAAGGCATCCCACACTGGAAACCTCAGCTCCTTCAGAGATGCAGCCATTGGGTAGAATAGCACTTGGAACGAATATTGAACTGGCTGAATCAGGCTCCAGAGCTCTGATGGTTGCAATGGAAGCCCAGACACCCACATCACACATTGGGTTTTAAATTCTCTAATAAATGAGCTGACTCCTATGCTCACTGTCCCACAGAATGTTCTGCACTGAGAGTTCTATTCTGTTCACACATATTCACTGTCCTCAGTGCCCAGGTGTTAGTGGCATTGCATCCAGACCTCAGTTCTGCTCTGTGACCTCACCTCTTGGCCTGAATTGGTGGCTGCCAAAAAAGAGATCACAAGGAGAAAAAGTAGATGTTCTTTTCTTCTCACACGTCACCAAAGCACGTGTACATAACTGAGCAGCCCATCTGCAGGGACCAACACGGGACTGACTGTATGCCAGCTGAATACATTTAATGCATGAAGCTGCTGGTTCTACTTCTGTTTTTCTTTTAAGTTACTAGATAGAATTTATTAAAAAATGTTTTTTGCTTTAATCTCTCTGACCTTACAGTAGAAACAAAGCTTGGTATTTCTGGGTTCACCTCTTGCCTTGAATTATCAAGATACAGCAATTTTATATTTGAGAGAATAGGCTCCTCCCTCCCTCCCCAAAACACCCCCCCATTTTTAGTTCTCATACCTGGATTAAACTTAAACAAAATCTGCGTGTAGAGTGGGAGGAAGACTTCAGAGAAAGTGGGGAAAAACTTGGACCCTTAAGAATTGTTTGAGAATACTGCCTGTAACTAAGTCTTGCATGTGAAACCGTATGTGATTGCTAGCAGTCAAGGTTACATGTGCCATTCCACAGTGGATAACATGCTCCAAAGGTCTTGGAAAAAAAACCTTTCTGTGAGCTGCTGTGTCTGGAAGTGCACAGTTTAACTGGTGGGGAATCTTTACATGATCTGCCACTGGTCACAGCTTGCTAATTTCAGTGCTGTCAAAACTGAACACGGAGAATTTTCATTTCCATAACCATGTACCATAATAAACCAAAATATAGTTCAAACAAACAAACAAACCCCCCCCCTCATAAAACACTCCCATGCCCTGCCAACTTACCACAGATAGGATATTAGCAAGAGCTGCTCCAGAGTAGGCACAGAACAATGCTAAGAAGAGAAGACCAACAACAGCTCAAGATTGGGAAAGTATTGTTCATCTCTCTCAAAAAAACCCAACCCCCCATCCCAAAACAAAACCAAAACCCCCAAAACCCACCCCAGAAACAGTGATACTGTCCAAATTCACAGGAAAATTATCCTCCCAGCTACCTGATGTGAAGGTTAATGTTAGTATTCAATACTTTAAATGCCCCAAGGCTGCATCTGGCTGTATGGACTATGTCTGGTCCTACCTGTGCTATAGAGATGGATGATAAATTAAGAACATTGTTTTTTTTTTTTTTCTTCAGAAGCACGTGAGTGTGGTATTTCTTTTGTCTTTAGTTTTTTTTTAATTGGCACAACTTGACTTTTGAGCAGTGGGGCATTGCAGAAATTCCCCACCAGTTTGGGACCGCAGCGATTCTTTGTCCCGTGGCTGCAAACCACATGCAGTTAGCAGTAGCCTACTTGTCCCAGGATGTCCCAGGATGTCAGAGACAGCAAAATGGGAGGTAAGCTCAGGCACCCACAAAGTCAAGGAGGGGAAAGCTACTGAGATGTTCAGAAACTAAGCCTAGGACAGAAAACAACTGAAATGCAAATGATGAGGAGGAGTGGCTGACACGCTGGAAGGCTGTGCTGCCATCCAGCATCATCTGGACAGGCTGGAGAGATGGGCAGAGAGTCTTCTTATGAAATTCAACATGGGCAAGTGTTTGGTCCTGCACCTTGGGAGGAATAAACCCAGGCATCAGCACAGTTTAGCGGTGATCTGCTGGGGAAAAGACCTGGGAGTCTTGGTGGGCAACAGGTTGACAGTGAGCCAGCAATGTGCTGTCATGGTCAAGAAACCCAATGGCATCATGGGGTGTTTCAAAAACAGTGTGGCCACCAGGGACTTGGGACTTTTTAGACCAGGGAAGAGAAGACTGAGAGGAGATTTTATCAGTGCTTATAAATACTTGAGTGGTGGTGTCAGGAGAGTGGGTCAGTCTTTTTTTCAGTGGTGGCCAGTGGCAGGAGAAGTGATGGGCACGAACTGGAATATAGGAAGCTCTGTTTAAACATGAGGAGGAACTTCATTCCTGTGAGGATGGCAGAGCCCTGGGACAGGCTGCCCAGAGAGACTGTGGAGTCTCCATCTCTGGCGACATTCAGACCCCACCTGGATGCTGCTCTGTGTGGCCTGCTCAAGGTGATCCCACTCTGGCAGGGGTATTGGCCTAGATGATCTCCAGAGGTCCCTTCCTGTGATTCTGTGACTGTGTGATTTGAGTCTGGGTGGATCTTGACAGGAATTTCTTAAATGTGAAATTTTCACTCTTAAACTCTTCCCATAATGCCTGGTTTTGCCTGCTGTTGATTATGAGGTCTTTGGGTAGATGGATTTTAAACTGACCTTGTACAATAGCTCTCCTTGTGACAAGCTTCCTCTAATGATACATGTAGTTATGAAAAGGCAGCTGCTATGAATCTGTGGAATTGCTGATTGGTTAAAGAGTGGTAGTTAACTCTAAGCCTGTACTCATCATAGGCTGCTTGGCACCATACATTTTTCTCTTCCCTTTATGTAAAAGATACGTACCACAGGCAAGGGACAGCAAATGAGTCTGCCAGGTCAGGGCATAGAACATGCCCCCAATCGCAATGCATGCAAGGGCAGAGTTGTAATTGTGCAAGCCAAGGTAGATGCTGTCAAATGGTGATGCAATGCTCAGTGCTGCAAGACAAAAGGCAAGACCATGAGGTTAGGTAAGGGAGGTATCTGCAGGAGGACCTATCACTTGCTGGAAATTTGTTGTCCCTTCTTATGACATCTAGGAAAGTTCAACTGTGTCCATGCTTGCATAACATGCACATGGAGAAAAAGAATGAAAACAAAGCATGGGCATTATGTTGGAGTTCTGATAATGTGCAAGGGGTTGGAATTTGGCCCAGTCTCAATGGTTTCATTCAGGCAAAACTTTCTGTATAAGCACTATGTTGTAGTTGGTGCCCCAGATGACTAAATGGAGGATCCCACCAGAATGTAGGAGGACTTTCTCACCTAGGTGTCCTTCTTGCAGAAGCCTGTGTTCACATATGCTGTTTAAACCTCATACATCTCTTGATATTGAATATCAGAAGCACAGCTGAGTGTCTTTTGTGGGAGCAAGCAGGGCTTTCCATCTTGGCCTGGTGACCTTTACTAGATCTGGGCTAGTTACTAGATGTGGTCATTCTATCATTGCTGTGGAAATTTCCCACTGGCTTGGAAGCTGATGGTCTGCTCCAAACCTAACTTCACAGGTACTTCTGCAGGATTTCTCAGAGGCCTCAGGACTAACAGTGAAAAGAAGAGCACAATATGCAGTGCACAGGCCACCTTCATGTCACTCTTAAGATTAATACATTTCCTGCTGTAATGTCCTCATTTGTCTTCTGTTTCATTGCTAGGCTTATCCCCAGATAATTTTCCCTGACCTTTCTCTTCTAGATTAAATATCAAACCTGTACAAAACTTGCCAAGTGCTCTTAATCATACAAATCATGGGTAGTTTTGTTTAAAAACACAAGTATAAGGCAGCTCAGATCTTGTACAAAGTGCTTCAGAGCACATAGGACTTATTGTTCAATGACTCTGCCTTTTCCAAGGTCTCAGATCATTCTTATTCCATCATATTTTTCATTACAATGAGCCACACAAATTGCATTAATCTTGTCTTACTCCAAGAAGTTAGAAGATTGGCAGAAAATTGTTTCTCTGGTTAGTGGGGACACAGGCCATTTTGAGTGGTATCCATTTAGCTGTTTTTACAGATCTGCAGCTGGATAGGATGAACTAGGATATAAGAACCTTCACCTGGGGACAAATAACCCCAGGTACCGGTACAGGTTAGGGTTTGGCCTGCTGGGAAGCTGCTCTGTGGAGAAGGACCTGTGAATCCTGAGGGACAACACGCTCTCCATCACCAGCAGTGTGGCCAAGGCGGCCAGTGGTGTCCTGGGGTACATTAAGAAGATTGTGGCCAGCAGGTTGAGGGAGATTCTCCTTCATGTCTACTCTGCCCTGGTAAGGCCCCATCTGGAGTGCTGTGTCCAGTTCTGGGTTTCCCAGGTCAAGAAAGACAGGGAACTACTGGAGAGAATCCAGCAGAGGACTATGAGGATGCAGCATCTCTCAGATGAGGCTGAAAGAGCTGGAATTGTTTAGTCTGGATAAGACTGAGGGGGAAACTCATCAGTACTTATCAATACCTAAAGGGTGGATGTCCATGGGATGGGGCCAGACTCTTCTTAGTGGCAGCCAGTGACTAGACAAGGGTCAATAGGCACAAACTAGAACACAGGAAGTTCTCTCTGAACATGAAGGAAAACTTCCTCAACCTTTGGGTGACAGAGCACTGGGACAGGTTGCTCAGAGAGATGGTGGAGTCTCCTTCTCTAGGGACATTCAAAACCCTCCTGGATATGTGCATCCTGCTCTAGAGGAAGTGGCTTTATCGGAGGGGTTGGATGAAATGATGTCCAGAGTTGCCTTCCAACCTCTACTGTTCTGTGATTCTGTGACCTGTATCCCAGACAAATCTGTTTATTTTTATTGACTGATCAGCTCTGAGGTAGTCAATTGCATGAGGTGGTAGTTTAAAATGCTTGGGCAGCAAGAGCTCAATTCTGAAACTACTCCTCTAGCTAGATTTCTTTGCCATCATCTCCATGGGATTCATCACATCTGATGGCAGGAAAGTTAAGCTAACTGGAACAAACCACCTGCCTGAGTTACAAATCTAATAAAAATTTCAAAACATAGAGAAAATCTGCTTCTGTTCTTTCCTTCACCATGTTGAGTGACCTTCAGTGAGACCTTCCAAATTTAGACACATTTTCAAAAAATGGGAGTTTTGTCGAAGTACATACAAGCCCACACAACTCTAAAGTCTGGATAGAGAAGTTTAATGACTAGTGTCAAGATAGTCTAATTAAAAAATTACATTGTGACATCTTGCTTACCTGAAAACATCCCCACTGTTGATCCAATTGCTGCATGTAAACATACAAGTGGGGAGGAGATAAGTAAAGCAACAAGGAAGATGCCTCCAGTCCAGGGGTTTTCACAACCGTACACTTGACCCACACCAGCTGGGATGGACTGCAAGAGCTGCAACAGCCAGTAGAAAAAAAATATGTTATGGTATCTCTGTACTCAAAAGGGGACAGCGCTTATTTTGTCCAAGATATTGGTCAGAAAGGAAGGAAGCAGCACTAGATCTGTGTGAGCCTCATGGGTGAATGTTGTCACTCATGACCTTCAAACCAGAATTAGTTGACTGTTTGGTTTGTATTTCATCAGCCCAAGATAGACTCTTATTTTTGGAGGGGATGGTAATATGGTGGATGGGTGTGTGGTTTTGGTTTCTTTTTGGTGGGGGGATTGTAATTTTAGTGAGGAAGAAAAATGGTGACCTTCCTGGTGTAGTGGGCCTTGTTTATTTGAGTTTATTGCATATATGTTGTTCACCTTGGAGAAGAGAAGACTCCAGGGCAACTTTATAGCAGCCTTCCAGTACCTGAAAGGTGCCTGTTAGAAATCTGGGGAAGAGCTCTTCACAAGGGCATGGAGCGATAGGAAAAGGGGTGGTGGTTTTAAACTAGCAAAGAGGAGATTTAGGTTGGATATTAGGAAAAAAGTTCTTCCATATGAGAGTGGTAGATCACTGGAAGAGGTTGCCCAGAGGGGTAGTGGAGACCCATCCCTGGAGAATTCAAGATCGGGCTTGATGGAGCTCTGAGCATCTAGTGAAGATGTCCCTGCTTTCTGGATGGGGATTGGACTGGATGACCTCTAAAGGTCCTTTCCAACCTAATGCATTCTGTGAATGTATATGAAGCATATCCTTTACACCTGTGCTGCTTTGGAAAGGTGATCCTCCAGAGCTAGAGCTAAACCTGAGGGGACTGGGTGTAAACGAGTTCCTGTCCCTTCACTACCCTGGTGTTTCTTCTGTCATTCCATATTGTCATTGACTGTCTTGCTGATGTCACAAGCAAGTGACATCACCTGGACAGTGGGAGTGTATATCCAGATGTGCTTCTGTAATGGCAGCACTGAAGCCTTCTTCTGGGGGAGTCCAGATTTAGATGAAGTCAGAGATTCAGCAGCTCTTTTCCCTCGGTCTCTATCAGCCTTTCTGTTGGATCAGCTAGGACTTTCCCTGGGGCTTTTATTGCGCTGTCCTCTACAGACAGAACCACGCCACGTATTTCTGTGAATGCCTGTTGGTTGTACATGTCATATAGGCCCTCTGACACACATGAAATTGCTATTCCAGGCTGGATGCCATCACACTCTCTGATTTAACGACAAACATGAACTGGTTGGAGTGAAGCTTACTTACCAGGGGTGCATTGATTGTAGACCATGTGATATTGGGCACTGAGGTGACAGGTTTGATGCGGGTTGTTGGAAAGAAGGGGTTGTAGTGTCCTGTGGCTGCCAAGTACAAAGTCACCGCAATATTGAAGGGTAGAGTGAAAACTGGAAGGTCCCATTTACTGAGGATGGATCCCAAAGCACTGGACAGGATTGGGCTGAGAACAGAAGCAGAAGAGAAACAAGTACAGCTGGTCATAACAATTATAGTGGTGGATCAGCCTACCTCTTCGGTCATAAACAAATGAAAGCCAATGCCGTTCATTTTAAAAACATCAGGTAGTGGTGCTTCTAAACATCACTTTTATACTTTTAATATATTAGTGCCTTCAGTATATAAGTCTGCATCAGACAAATAGTTGCAGAATGCTGTACAACAGCTATCACATCCGTTCACTCCACGCCTTCCCCTGAGGACAGCTGGATAATGTGTGAGTGCTCTGCTAGCTATGCTGAGCTCAGGCAGACAGTGAAGAAATGCATCCAATACAGCCTTTTGTCACAGATGGGGAAAGGTTCAGGAGCTTCTTGTTCAGTACAAAGATCTAACGGGAAGCGGAACAGTAAAGTTTGGAGATGCCACATGAAGAACAGTGGAGGATGCTTCAGATGCTCTAAAAAAAGCTGCTTTCTTGAGGAAGCAAGAGAAAGTTTGACATGACCTAATTTGCCCATTTGCCTTTTTTTGTTTGTTTGTTTGTTTTGTGTTTCTGTTTCTTTTGTTTTAGAAGTTTGGTTCTAGAAGAAAAATAAAGCAGCAGAGGTGATCAAAGAGGGTGGAAACATTTTGATGTAAGAAAGATGTAAAATACTTACCATGCTAGACTGCTTTGGGAAATGAGGAGTCCTTAGGACAGCTGGAGTCTGACAGAGTGTAAGAAAACATCTCCACTGTAACCCACCTGTGAAATGTGTTGTGCCAGTCATGACCCAGACCTTGACTGATGTTCCTGCATATGTCAATGACACAGATGCTTCTGTGATCTGCCCAGCTACCAATCAAAATCATATGGCATTTTCTGAAAACTGAGCTTCCTTCCTCAGAAACATGACTGACTATATTTAGCACATAAAATATTTGGGGTGACCGTCAAAATATTTAGAGACTGAATACTAAAAAGTATGGAAATCCTGAGATACCACGACTTTTTCAAAACTTCTTCTCTGTAGAACATGGGACATAAACTTCACCAGGAAACCAGGGTATTCTTTCCTCAGGACGTTTCCAGACTACCTTACCTCCACTCAAAGTGGATGTCCTGCATGAATGCTTTTCTGGTCACATAATGTCAACATAATATCTGTTTTTATGGAAGAGAGTGAAAAGCCAGGTCCTTAATAGCAGTGGTCTGTGTTCTGGTGCTTTGAGATGAGCTTTCTTAATATGAGTGAGCTGAGCAACTCTTATGGTCAGCCTCCAAGTAGCAGTGGACACTGCACACCTTAAAAAAATCAGGTTAAAGACTTGAATTTCTCAAGATGCTGCATTTGAGCCCTGGAAGATTAATTATTGGTCATTAAGCTGGTTCTAATAAAGAAGACAAACACCCCCAAACTGTTTGGCATTTCAAAAGCAACATCTTGTGTCCTGTTTTGTAGATGCTATGAGTGCTAAAAATGTTTCGTTCTCCCTGTATATAATCTCAGATGAAACCTATTCTTTTATAATAGATGTGGTTCCCAGAGTGGGATACAGATTGCCTCGCTTGTAACTGTAGGAGAAAAATCAGCACTTCAGTGAAAGTGGTGTCCTAATTTCTGTGCTGAAGTACAAAGCTTCTGCCAGTTTTACATCTTGTCAGAAAGAAAGGAAACAATTAAAGAAATGCTCACTTCTAAAGCTGAAATTCTAAGTATCGGTTGAAAAAAAAAAATCACTGAAATGTCTAATTTGAAGATCTTTTGGCTCTAACCTTGAGTCTTTGTGAACTAAAAGAATGAAGAAAAGTTTTGAACAAAAGGCCTCAAGGAGTTCTGGCAGGCAAGAGAAACTCAAGATTCTTGCGACATGTTCTGGGTTTTGAGAAGTTGTTGTAAAATGACCTTTGCTGAGAGTGACTGAAGAAATAAAATACAGGAAAGAAAATCTGATTTTAAAAGCAGCGAAATGCAGTGACTTGAATCTTATTGCTAAGAGTGATTAAAATGTGACACTTGAATTAATTTCAGTTAAGGCTGTTAAATAGATCATGCTGGTCGTGTCCATACTTAGAAGTGGTAAGAACATTTTCTGGTAATAGGAACTACTTGGGGGAATTAATTTTTCTCATGACTGATTGAGTCCCTGAGGAGGGGAAGACTGGATTCAACCCACAGGACAGTACCGGGTCGGATGAGGAAGAACTGTTATGATGCTGGACATTGTGACATCCATCCTGAGTGTGTTCTGCTGATGAGGGCTGTTTGCAGAGCACTGGAGTAGGGATGTTTTTCCATGTGCTATAATCAGTATTTTCAGCACAATCCACCTCCAACCAACTTGCCTCACCAGCTCTGTGCATCAATGAAAGCCTCTTTCCAGTGCCACCGTGACTAGAACTGTTGGTGTAGAGGGGACTTCCAGCATGTATAAGCTGTGCAGAGCAGGACACCTCATTCTCTCAGAATTGTCCTTAGGAAGAGAAGTGACACTTACCAAGCCATGGATACAACTGCCACAGGAGGGAGAAGCCACCAGTAGTAGTCCCCTTCATCAGAGAAGACAGCCATGAGCAGTCCCACCAAGATCCCATTATACCCATGCAGCCCAGCTGCAATGACTGATCTGTGGTGGAAAGAAATGTTTGTGAGGTAGCAAGCAGTGCAGAAGGTGACCTGTCACAGGGGCCCACTGAAACATGACTTAAAGCTGTCCTGCTCAGAGTGGAGGTAGTATAGGGGAAGGATAAAAAAAAGTGGCATTGCATTGCAACAGCCTGTGGAAAGCAGGAGTTTGGAGACTATCAAATGATGATCCAGGATGTTCCACACAACCCAAAGGACCTTCATGACTGTGACAATGGCTACCAGAGAGATAACTGCCTGCTCTCACAGAGACAGCCAATTCTGGGGACAGGTGAGCTCTTCCTGGACCACAGCTCTGTCTGCACCTGCTTCCAAACCATCTGTAAGGAAAGCTTGTCTACTGACTCTAAGATACTCAAATGAGGGGTTATAACCCATCATAGGGAGATACCATAATAACTAATTTTCATTAAGTGTCCGGATGTGAGGTACCACCTACCTGTCCTGACTGAGGGCCAGCGCAGTTAATGTCGACACTGTCGTTCCAGTACATCCTGTGAGCATCAACCATGGGCTCTGGACAAAGATCCCCACTAAAATGATCAGTCCACTGAGGGGGTTGTTGACAAACATCACCTGAGAGGTCCCTCGAAAGATCCAGTCCACCAGCTGGATCATTAGGGGCTTATCTGGAGGAGAACAAGAAACCTGAAGATAAGGCATCCTTTCAGCAGGGTGCCTCAAAGCACACTCATCTCCAAAGCTGTTTTCTGGCCACAGAAGAGAGGCAATGTATCAACAAGACTGTAAAATAAGTCTCTGATTAATTGCTGTCTGAGCCCTTGAAAAGCTAATTGCAATGGACCGGGCACTGCTATGAAGTTCATGGGGGGATTAATAAAAAAGTGGTTTATTTATGGTGGCCAAAGAATTGTCTTTCTTGCATGGTAGATTGCTTAAGATTCTGTTATATATTTAATAAGGAGATGGTCTCTTTTTTGGAGCGTAATTCAGAAGTGGAGAGGGACTTAGGTTGGAACCAGTCTGTGCGTGGATAGGGATGAAAGGAAGAGGATGTGGATAGGGAAAAGGAAGCACTTTGGCTGTCTTAGGGACCCAGGAGATGTAAGTATATAGGATCAGACTGTCAAAAGGTGTCTAAAAGAATGTAAATTAAGAGAATATTTATCGTAGCTTGGGCTGTACTCAGGGAAAGAGACATTTCCAAAGGACAAAGAGCTGTTGCTCTTTAGAGAAGACTACTGAACCTGGACAGAGCAAATGGCATCAAGCTCAGATACTTTGGGTGAGTGCAGGGGAGAGGTGAGGCATGTGTGGGGTGGAGGGCAGCCTGTCTGAAGGCATCTATGTACAGTGCTGCTAATGAACTCCACGGGCAGAAGAAGAAGGTCTTGTGGCGCTGCAATAACGTTCTGCTGCTGGGTCTTCCACTGCAAATAGACTGCCATGCTTCTGGGAAAGGTCTTGTTTCCATACTGCTGCATGTTATTGAATGTGATGCAAGGAGGATAAATGTGAAGGAGGGGCTGATTGCATGTACAGTATGTTCACGTTATGCGTGTGTGCGGTTGTCATCTTCTTAAATATTTAGAATTGATTAATTTAGTTTAGATTGGCAAGTAGACATGGGATAAAGTGCCAGGCTACTTTTTGAATCTCAGCAATGACTTATTCCTAAAAAAACCTCTCCTCTCCCTCCTTCCCTCCCTCCCTGTGCTGTAATTGAATTCAAGTCTCAACTTTTGCTTTCTAATGAGTGTTGCTTAAATAGAAGATCTCTGAAGGGCCGAGTACCACTCTGCATCTCTTCAGCATCCCTGGGAGAACCCTCCCAAGGGTCTGGAGTGCAAGTTGAGGGATGACTTTACAAGCATCCCTCAGGTTGTGCATTGCTGGGGAGTCAGCCAGTTACAAACCAGGAACAATGAGTTTCTATGAGAAAAATATTCAGGCATTTCTGGAATAATTATTGCTAATATTTGGTCTTGAGCTATGAAATAAATCAACAATGCTCCATGCTTTGGACATAGGTATTAACTATAAGTATTCAAATATAAATACTGTGCAGGAGCCAAAGGTTTTCAGGATATTGAGTAAGAAAAGCTGTCTCCCAGTGATGGACCACTAAAGAGAAACCAGGAGGAGATGATCCCCTGTGGCTGGGGACCACACTGCCAGCCTGCTGAACTCCATGCCTGGAGGCACGTCAGCCCACATCTTCCACCAAAGATAGTCACTGTGCAGCCTGGCTGTACATGTCTTTCTCATTTCTCTGCCATTCCTGGAGTTGTACTGCTAATGAAGCCTTGATGAAGGACCCACAGCCTTACACAGCCCCTCAAAACCCCAGATCCCTAATAATTCTGGGTAATGAGGACCATCTGCTCATGCATTGCTCCAGTAAACCTTCAGGATCAGTACTTGTTTTGTATTTTATAGCAACATTACAGCCACGGTGTGTATTGCTCCCCCAAGGCTGGCAATACAGGAGCCTGTGCCCACACAACCAAGACTCAAGTCATCAGCCTACATGTGGACAAGTAGACAGTTTCTGATACAGAACAATTTCAAACAAGACTAAAACTCCAGCCCAGATGTGTGATTCTGGGCACCACTCTAAGGAACATGATGCTAAAGGCACATAACTGATTCAGTGTAAAAGATGACTTTTGCCTGTGCTGAGTTATGCCTGCAGCCATGGTAATGGCAAGAGGATGAGGTGAGACTTTCCTGGGGATTAAGTGATTTGGGTTAGAAAGCCAGAAGTTTGCAGTGAACATGCACCATGCCACCCCTGCTCTGCCTCAGGAGGTGAAGCAGCTCCTCATCTTGTGTCCCAGCACCAAAAATACTGTTGGCAATATAGATTTCTAATTCTGGAAAAGAACCAACAATGTGCATCTGCAGCCCAGAAACCCAACTGCACCCTGGGCTGCATCAAAATAAGGGTGGCCAGCAGATCAAGAGAGGTGATTCTGCCCCTCTGCTCTGCTCTGGTGCGACCTCATGTGGAATACTGTGTCCAGCTTTGGAACCCTTAACACAGGACGAACATAGGCCTCTTGGAGTGTGTCCAGAGGAGGCCACAAAAATGATCCAAGGGCTGGAGCACCTCTCCTGTGAGGACAGGCTGAGAGAGTTGGGCTTGTTCAGCTTGGAGAAGAGAAGGCTCTGGGGAGATCTTATAGCAGCCTTCCAGTCCCTGAAAGGTGCCTATAAGGAAGCTGGGGCAGAACTGTTCATGAGAGCATAGAGTGACAGGACAAGGGTTGATGGTTTTAAACTAGTAAAGGGGAGATTTAGGTTGGATATTAGGAAAACATTCTTCAATATGAAGGTGGTAGATCACTGGAACAGGTTGCCCAGAGAGGTGATGGAGACCCCATCCCTGGAGACATTCAAGGTCAGGCTTGATGGAGCTCTGAGAGACCTGATCTAGTGAAAATGTCCCTGCTCACTGTAGGGGGTTGGACTAGATGGCCTTTGAAGGTCCCTTTCAACCTTACACATTCAATGATTCTATGTTCTCCCTAGCCAGAGCGCCCCAAACACACCCCTCTGCTTACCTTTCATCCAGTCTCCATATTCTTTCATTTCTCCTGTGAGATACTCGAAAACTCGGAGGATCCGATTTCTGCTTCTCCTCAGCAGGCCTTGGGCTCTTGTCTCCTCCTCTGTGTACAACTGCCTCTCACTGGGATGTTCAGTCACAACGATCTCTCCAAGCTCCATCCTGTTTTGGTGGTGAGAAGAGATAGCTGTAAATCACAAAGCCCATGTGTTACAAAGCCTTTCAGGCTGTGCCCTGGCAACTTTCTGCTGTACTTTAGATACCCATGTTGTTATCCTTTTTCAGAGGTGGGATGTTTCATGGAGAAGGCACCTGCCAGAACCACTGCTGACATCATTGTGTGCTGCAGCCCAGGGTTGCTGTATTCCTTTGAACATTCTGAGGTGGTGCCTTCACATATCACATCCAATCCATTGTCCTTTTTCCACATCTGCCTTTGATAGACCACCAGGAGCAAACTGGGGCAGCATAAGGTATTGCACAGAAAGCATCAACATGTGGCTTTAGACAAAGTTAGCCACCTTGGTTCAGGGCTGCATGCTCTTTAATTAACAGGTAAATATCCAGGAAGGATAATGGGTTTAATTAGTTCTAATTACACTTGTGGGTCTCCATTCATTAGAAAGCTCAGTAAACCCTTAGGAGAATCACAGAGTCACAAGATTGGAAAAGATCTTTAGGATCATCAAGTCCAACCGTTCCTGTCCTGTGCTAAACCAGATCCCTGAGCACCTCATCTACCTGTCTGTTAAACACACCCGGGGGGGGGACTCAAACCCGGCCCTGGGCAGCCTGTTCCAGGCCCTGATAACTCTTTCAGGGAAGAACTTTTACCTAACACCTTGTTTGACCCTGCCCTGGGGCAGCTTGAGGCCATTTCCCCTTGTCCCATCTCCTGTCCCCTGGCTGAAGACCCTCTGCACCCTTCTGTCAGGTCAGTGTAGGTGGTGATAAGGTCTCCCCTCAGCCTCCCCTTCTCCAGGCTGAACACCCCCAGCTCCCTCAGCTGTTCCTCAGAGGATTTTCCCTCCAGCCCCTTCCCCAGCCTGGCTGCCCTTCTCTGGACTCGCACCAGGACCTTGATGTCCTTCTTATGGTGACAGGCCCAGAACTGGACCCAGCCCTCGAGGTGCTGCCTCACCAATGCCAAGTATAGGGGCACAATCCCCTCCCCAGACCTACTGGACACACTATTTCTGATACAGGCCAGGAAATAATGTGGCCCGAGAACATACACTGCACGGCACCCTGGTGAGCTACACTGCAGGTTACACCCGTGGACCTGCCACCCCGCTTTCTGAGGGGCTCCAATGTCCATCAGCTTGTCGGTGGGTTTGCCCTGACCATTTTGGGGCAGCCCGACCGGGTTTCTGGGTGCGGGGCAGTACATCGCCCTGTGAAGCGCTTGCCCCGCGTTTCGTGGAATATGGGCACCATCTTCTGGCGGGAAGCCTGTGCTCTGGCAGCGCAGGCGGGCTGGCTGCCAGAGTGGGAGCCTGCAGCAGCAGCCAGGCAGGCCGGGAAGGGTTGCCCGACGGGAGGGGAGGGGGTCTGTGCGGAGAGGAGTACAGAGAGGTGAGCGGTAAAAATACCCGTGGCTCTGAATGCCCCAGTCAGAGGGCCCCCCGAACATCAAAAGATGTTTTCCCTTCAGCCTGGGCGGCACAAAGCTCGGTGCAGCCCTGCTCTTCATCGCTCAGATCTTGTTGCCTGGTGCTCTGGCTCCCTCTGCCGGCAGCAGGAGTCTTTGCGGTGACCTTCCCGCACCGGCATCAGTCCGGGATGGATGGATGGGTGGATGGATGGACAGACAGGTTGGGCAGAGAAGTTGTGGCGTTTAACTCTACACATTAAACCTAGCTAGCACTCAGGAGAACTGAAGAGCGGCTGAGGGAACTGGGGGTGTTTAGCCTGGGGAAAAGGAGGCTTTGGGAAGGTTTAGATTGGACATTAGGGAAAAAAAAAATCACTAAAAGGATGTCCATCACTGGCACAGGCTGCCTAGGGAAGTGGTGGAGTCACCATCCCTGGAGGTATTTATTTAAAAGGTGGGTAGATGTGGTGCTTAGGGACATCCTTCAGCATCGGGCTTGGCAGTGCTGGGTTTACATTGGACTTGATGTTCTTAATGGTCTTTTCCACCTAGAGTGGTTCTGAGCCTATGATGCAGTTTGTTTGATCCTAATGGGAAAGGAGGAGTATAGAGGGTGTCAAATTGCCTGAAAAAGTGGATGGGGTTGTGCAAGAAGTAGACACCCCCAAAATGTTGCTCACAAGTGTTTCAGGGGATTGTAAACAAGGATGTTTCCAGATTCTGCCTAGTTGCATGGGTAGCCACCAATGTGCATCTGCATGCCTAGCAAGCAAGGAGTAAAAGAAGAAGGAGTGGCTGTGGCTTTTGTCCCTCTTCTGTGTTTTTTCCCCTGCTACCTGTAATCTGTTTCTGAACAGAAGCTGAGTCCAATCCCCAGTTTCAGTTTAGGGAGCCTTGGTGACTGTCACTTTTGGCCCTTATGGTTTTCCAGGAGCACACTGGTGTAGGAAACACTAAGCAGGAATCCTCTTTCTCCTCCTACACGTCCTCTGGGCTGAGGGAATATACAGTGGCCAGATACTGAATTTGCACCCCTCTGATGTAGGAAATGGCCAGGTCCTGCTGAAGAAATAAGGTATTTGTGTTTGGATTCATTCCAGAAACATTGGGATGTGTAAGATACATCATTGCCCTGGGCTTCCTGATAGTCAGTGCAGCTTCAAACACCTTCAGATGGAAGTCAACCCATCTCAGCTGAAAAACATCCTATGAAAGTTGCTGTTCTTCCCATTAAAAGCTTAACATGGGTGCTCCAGTCAAGCACCCAATGTTTTTTCTGGGAGGGACACAGGGTCTGAGGTTAACAGCTCAAGTACAGAGGACATTCCAGAGCAATCATAGAATCGTAGAATGATCTGGGTTGGAAGGGACCCCAAGGATCACAGCGTTCCAACCCCCCCACCTGAGGCAGGCCCACCAACCTCCAGGCCTGGCTCTACACAAGGCTGCCCAGGGATTCAGCCAATCTGGCCTTGAACACCTCCAGGGACAGGGCATCCACCACCTCTCTGGGCAGCCTGTTCCAGCCTCTCACCACTCTCTCTGTAAAAAACTTCCCCCTAATATCTAATCTAAACCTTCTCTCCTTCAGCTTTAGTCCATTCCTCCTTGTCCTGCCATTGTCTACCCTTTAAAAAGTTGATTCCCCTCCTGTTTCTCTGCTGCCTTCAGGGACTGGAAGGCTGCAATGAGGTCCCCCTGCAGCCTTCTCTTCTCTAGGTTGAACAAATCCAACTCCTTCAGCCTCTCTTCGTAGGGGAGGTGCTCCAGGCCTCTGATCTTCTTTGTGGCCTCTCCAGCAGTTCCACATCTTTCTTGTATTGGGGGCCCCAGCTCTGGACACAGGACTCCAGCTGGGGCCTCAGGAGGACAGAGCAGAGAGGGACAATCCCCTCCCTGTCCCTGCTGGCCACCCCTCTTCTGATAGAGCCCAGGATACCATTGGCCTTCCGAGCTGCAAGAGCACACTGCTGGCTCATGTTAAGTTTCTCATCCACTTTCTCATCCTTCTCAACAGTGCAATGCCAGGCTAGCACTTGGCTGTCATAGAGGTTGCTTTCCCCCCAGAACTTAATATCCACATCTAGCAGGTGTGGCAGATATTGGAGATATTGCATTGCCTATTTTGTTTATTTGCTCATGTTCCTTCCAGAAGTCTTCTTCAAAGAGTTTCAAGACTTGTGATAGGCTCATGCCACTGCAGAGCATCAACATAAAGGAGAATGGAGCATTTGAGTTCTTGGGGACACATCAGTAAAGAAAGGTCAGCTTCCCCTTTGCTATGAACAATATCCACCACCAGCAACTGAGAGCAGCTGCTACCACCAGGGAGGATAAACTGAGTGGTTGTGTCTCTGTCTTCACAGGACCAGAAAATCTCACACTCCTTTAAAACCTCACCAGGAAAAATTACTGTCAGGTTTTACAAAGCTGAAACATCACTGCAGAGCTTCTAAACCCTGTATTTACTGCACTGCTCAATTCCTTCTGAGATTGAGAAGTGGGACCTGTATGTTTTTAAAATTCTTGTCCTTGCTCACATAATTTAACTGTTAGGGGCTGAGAGCAAAGTGGTCATGTGGTGGGAACCCTTTGTAGTCAACACAGAGAGAGGCTAGTGTCTCCAGAGAGTGATCTATGTCCCTTTTCTTACATACCTATCTGAGATGTGAGGAAAAGAGTGTCTGCCACTCTCTGTCCACTGGCTGTGGAGGGAACCTGGTTGCTGAGCATTTAGAGGGTGTTTTCAGGTGAGAGAAATTCCAGCCTAGGAGATTCTGCCAAGGTCAACCTTGAAGTTTATGGAAGTGAGATCTGGAGTCCCAGTCTAGTGCTTTAAATCACTGAGCCATCTGTATCAGGCCTGTAATCTGCATCAAGAAGGGCATCAAAGCTCTGGGGCTAAGAAAAAAAATTGCACTCTCTTCCTATGATTTGCTGTCAGAAGGATCAGAAGGGAACTAAATCTCTCCTTGGAAGGGAGGACACGCACCCACCTCAGAGGGGAAGGTGACCTGGGTCATGACTGGAGGAGCTGGCTGATGAATGACCAAATTTCTGGGGAAAGAAGTGGTGCTAAAAAGAGAGACATAGATGCTGAAATCCTCTACACTGACACAGCTGTGAACCGTGGGGCTTTACGGGAGGGTGGCGTGATGGGGTTGCAACAGCTAGAAAAGATCGTGGAGGGCTGTGATGGGCACAGTGATCCCTGCAGGAGCATCACCCTGGAAAAAAACCTGATTTCTTTGCAGTGAGCACCTGTCAGTCGATTGGCTTGTGCTCAGTGGTAGCGGCTCTGTGAATAATAGAGAAATAATTTGAACAATTAGCTAATTAGGCCTAATGAGAGCCTGAATCAATTACGGCACACCTAGGGCTGATGGGGAATTCCTTGAGAAAAGGGCCTTTTGTCAGCAAACACTGATTCATCAGTGGCATAACAAGGTGTCCTGCTTCTTATGAACATTTATCAGACTGCAGGGTAATGCCTGGTGCTTAAGGCTTGTCCCGAGACCTACCTCTGCCTGCTCATTCCCAGACAGACAGCTGCAGTAGCATGCTTTTGAGGTGCAGGATACTGATAGCACAGAGGCTTGCATTTTTTAAGCCTCCCAGAGTAAGCACCGGGTTGCTTTTTTGGCTTGTGCTACTAGAGGAAATGTTGACAGCATAGTTCCCTCAGCCTGCAGTGACCTGGTAGCTCCATGAGAAAAACCCAACCCACAAGTGGGTTGTGAACAGTGGGATGGTACATGACCATGACTGTGAATGATGGGTGATGTATAATGCCTGAGCCAACTTTTCTACAGGGCTGCTTTTTGTGTAGGGAGCTTAGCCTTACACCAAGATACCTGATGCTAAGACTGGGCATTTCTACCTCCGTGCCAAAATCACAGAGGTGATCAGAAAGGTGTTGGCTTCAAGGGATGTGACCTCACGAGGAACCCTGAGAAGAAACTGTAAAAGCACATTGCTCTCATAAGAAGTCATAAAAATATAGCAAATAAATGCACACACAGCTAGAGAGCAAAACTTTTGGGTGGTGACAGGCTGCTTGGCTGAGGCGTAGTGACTTTACCAAGCAAATCTCTATCCAGTGACACTGAAAACAAAGGAAGAAAGGGCATTTCAGAATAGTTGCTGAGGTTGAATGCAAGAACATCCCAGTGAGAAGGTATGAATCACTTAGCCACTTACCTTTAAAGTAAGAAAGCCAAACCCCAAACACCTAAAAGATCCACCCAAAATGGAAAAAATATGCTCCAGTAAACTTGTTTCCTGTCACAGGCATTGAATTAAGTCGTGTTCCAGAGCAGCTCTGGCCTATCTGTACAAACACAGCTACCACACAATAGCAATCAGGCTAGTTTATCTTGTGGGTCTAAATATGACTCTTACATCCTGATTTAGATCCTTGGCTTGTACTATGTGACCTTGGAGTCTTTCCGTGCCTTCCTTTCCCAGCCTGTGCAGTATGCAATGCGATTCCTCGCTTTGCTCCCAGGTGATACCTTCTTGCCTCTGCAGCAGGATCTCCCAGCCTGTAAAGCAAAGGCACCTGTTTATTTAATGGATTATCCCACTGCCTTGCATAGAAGTTGTGCTGATACTAGTTGTGCAGGGACTCACATGTACATACATGTGCGCATGGGTGTGTACATAACCGTAGGGATGGTGGGTTTGACCTCCTTAGCATGGGAATGATATTTGTGTAGAGGGATTCCTCTTGCCTGCCCACAGCCATTTAAGGGCTTACAGGTTTGGCAGTATCTGTGGTCAACATAGACTCATTGGTAGTGTCTCTGGGCAGTTCACCAAGATGTATCAGACACCATCTTTGGGATGGGATGGATTTCCTTCCAGAAGATTCTGTCTCATTGCTTTAGTGGCACAGAGAGGCCAAGGTGGGCTTATGAGGCTAACCAGGGTTATCTCCAGTATGAGCATCTGCATCTGTGCAGCTTGCTTTGTCTTCCAGTGAAGAGTTGGTCAACATATGAATCTAGAGCATGATTCATCCCCTCCCATCCTACACCGATGAATCATGCCCTAAACTCTGTTACATTTTCTGTCTATAATGGGAAAGACAGACAGCTCTGGCACACACATCTGCACCTCATACACATAGGAAGAAGGGTGATGAATCTCAGCTCAGTGACTATCCCAAGGTCATTCTGGGAATCTGTAGCTGACTGGGGTATCAAACAAGGACACATTAATGTTTGAACCAATACAGGAAGAATTTTCAAAATGCTAACTTTTTTTAAAAATAATAAAAGCAGTCATACCAGGTAGATATTTTAAGACACAAAAATCCTGTTTTTCTGCATATGGTTTCAGTTATAAAACCAGAGGGGAAAACAAATAGAGAAAATATGAAATATAAAAACCGTCGCTTCTAAACAGAATGTTTTTCAAAGGTTTCCATGAGGTGTTGGCTGCTCAGCAAAGCAGACTGTAAAACAACTTTACGAGCCACATTTATTCTAAGAGTTCCACTTATTGAAGTACAATTCAAACTCTTGTTCTGCCGGCCAAATTCCATAAATTAAACACTTGTCCAATAACACATACCTCTCCACTTGGTTTCTCTGTTTCTTTTTGGCTTTGGGTGTCTGTGTGTCTCTCTCACTCTTTTTCTTTTTCTTTTTTTTCCTAAATCCTTTGCAAATGGAAACAAAAAAAGGTTTTGCTTGTTAAAAATAAAGAGAGGAAAAGGAAAACAGGTCAACTTTTTAGTCCAACTGACTAAAATAAGGGTTTTGTTCCATCATTTTATGTCCTGGTAACACTGATTTAAAGCAAAGGCTAAATTGACAGTGCAAAGCTGTGTGATGTCCAACATCTGAGAGAAGCAGCACCTCATCTCCGTTGCAGGATGCTGGGCTCTGGATGCTCAGAGGGATCAGCATGGTGAGAAGGGAGGTGGGACCTGTGACCTGGTTTTGGAGAGAATCCAATTTTCCTCCATCCATCCCTGAGAGTGTTCTGACCTCAGAGATGTAAACACCAGCAAGACCAGACTTTTCTTACAAGAGGTTGGATGTTTTCAAATGGTTGCCCTGTCAGACCTGGAGCAGGAATGGGTCCGTAGATACACCAAGGAAAATTCCCACCAGTAGTGATGCTGGGGTCTTGTGTCTTCCCTTTCCCAGCTTCTTCCATGTTGCTTTCTGTCATCACCCCTGCCCTGCCTGCAGCTTTCATCACTCCTTCAGTTTAGTCTGGACCTAAATCTTGCTCTTTCTGTGTGATGTCTTTTGAAACCTGATTTTCTTATTTATCTGAGAAGTCAAAACTCTCATCACGTCACTTCTGCAGCACAGCGTCTGTCTCTCTGACCTTGGCAGTCATTCCTGCCATCTTTCCCACCATTGCTTTGACACGACCCTCTGCCTTTCTCCTCCATGTTGACTGTGAGCTACATGTCTTCACTTCCAGAGCCAGACATTACTCTGTCTTTTCAGGGGGGTGAAATTAATTTCTACCTTCACCTGACCCATAGCACTGCCTCCATTTGCCAGAAATACTTCTAAGTATTTTCCTGTGGTACAAAGCTTCGATGTCCTAACATGAGCTCCAAGGAAATTAATGCCTCCTTTAATCCAGAGAGTAGCAAGGTAGGAGTAATACAGCGAGAAACCTGATAATATCTCTGCTTTCTTGTTAATTCACAGTGGAAACTTGGGGAAGTTAGTTCCTGAACATCTCTTATCAATTCAGAAGTGACCTCTTAAATGAGAATAATCCTTTTTTACTCACTATAGTTGTTCAGGGCCTTACTCTGTAAGGCTTGAGTGTGACAGACATGGGCATTCAAATGTGAATCAGGTTGGAGCAGCTAAAGAAATTACTGTTCTTTGTTGGAAGGTACCTTCTTCCTGGCTGAGATACCATAACTAATGGGTGTGAAAGAGAGGACAGGGAAGGAAACCTGCTTTTAGGATGTTTTAGTGTGGAAGAAGCCAGATTTAATTTAGCTTCCACTGAAACTGCTTTTGGGCAGCCTATTCGTGTTGCAGTAAGGTTGAAGCTGTTCCTGTGGCCAGTCTCAAAGGCTGGAGACTGACCAAAAGACAACGGGGACATTGACTTCTTCAGAGGTGGTGGCTGAGGGTGATGATGACTTCTTGAACTGCCCACCTGATCTGAAAGAGGCCAAAGAGGACTCGATCAGGGAAATTTTCAAGAATCTCAATGGGGATGCTTATATATTCCATATGCATGAGCATCCATGGATGCTTCTATTCCATATGGATGCTTAGGTATACCATGTGGTATTCTTGCACCCTAGAGCACTGAGGGAAAATGGGATTGGAACATCCATGCCTGTACCGGGTTGGAGCATCGCTAACATGTAGGGCTAAGGTGCTCTGTGACCTGCGGTGCCTGTGTGCACACACTTCTGCTCTGAGTCCAAAAAACTAATGCAGACATACACTATGAAGTCTTGCCTGTAATAAGTGGAGTATTTTGGTTGCTCCACCTGTGAACTCTTCTGGGATTGGATACCCTGTACAAGCCACGGGGGATTGGCACAAAAAACCCCCTTCATTTTTGGTGTGAAATACACTGCAGATTTTGCTAGCTTAGCATGAAAGAATCAAACCTCTCTCCAGCAAAGCTTTGCCTGTAAATGTTTTAACTGCAGTAATGATCGCACCGTGTCTGCCA
The DNA here is from genome assembly GCA_022605575.1 of Laterallus jamaicensis coturniculus. Lineage (NCBI taxonomy): Eukaryota > Metazoa > Chordata > Aves > Gruiformes > Rallidae > Laterallus > Laterallus jamaicensis. Next base: position 2,516,410 of record JAKCOX010000082.1, read on the forward strand.
TTCCTGGGCAGACCCTGTTGAATACTGGACTGTCTTTAACAATGCACGGTAAACCGCAGACTGTAAAGTGGTAGGTGCTGTTCACAATGAATAAAAATGTCAGAGCTTGGCCAATATTTGGTTAAATCTTGAAATAAAACATACAGCATTTTAATAGGGTAGCTGTAAAGGCATTTCTCCATATAGTTCACTTTGCATGTTCTTTAATAGAAAGTTAATGGGGATTTTTCTTTTTCAGATAGCAACAATTTATCATGTGTTTCCCTGGTAACTACAACACCATGAACCTTCCTTGAAAACTCCGTTGGGATTCCTGCAGTGTTAGTGAGCATAATGAAAGGTAAATGTAAAGCAAACCCATTGAATCACTTTATTTTAAATTCTGGCAGAGACATAATTTCCCACAGTTCATAAACATTTACAATAAAGGAGTTTACATGTAGAAAAACAGCTGTTTTTATCACGCAGATCAAAGAAGGCGTTTATCTGGATGTACGGATGTGTTTTTCCGCCAGCTTTCGAGAAACTCGGGTGACAATCTTTAAGAAGCTTCACAGACTAATACCAAACCTTTGAAGTCGGCAGCTTTGCTCACCTGAAAATACAGACATCACTTCTGCTCTCTGTTCTGCATGAGCCTGAAGTTTGCACTTCAAAGATTATAGACGACAGGCCAAATTTCCCGAGCTACTGACAAGCGCTGGGATTTACTGACTGGAATGGAATGGAAATATAGGGCACGCTGCAGGGTGCGGGGCAGGGAGCGGGGGGCGGGGGGGGGGTTGCGATCTCGCTGCCCATGTGGCAGTTATGCAGCGGAGAATTGGCCTTGTGCCTTCTGGAAGCGTAATGGAGGGATTCCACGCATGCTAATGACCGTTTCATTGGGCCGTGAGGTGGAAGAAGCAGAGAGGAATGAAAGCTGCAAGTAACAAGTTTGCATCTTCTGGGATCCTTGGCAGAGCTGGGCTTCCTTTCCTTGATGCAGCTCAAGCCCAGAGTTCACTTGATGGAGTCTGGTTTTCATCTCAGGCTTTATTCCTCTGCAGCTGATAGAATAACGCAATTATCAGCAAGAGGAGAATCGTGCCCATCAACCTCAGTGGAGCTGCTCTGGATTTGTGCCGCTGTACATGTATAAGAGCTGTTATTGGAGGTTTTAGCAAGCGGGGGCTTGTTTACTATAGCAATGAGCATGCTTTCAGTGTGCCACTGAACTGGTGCACATCCCAGGGCAGATCAGCACCACGTTCCACTGCTGATTACATCTGTAGTCTACATCTACATTATGAGGCGTGTCCATTTATAGCCTGAGAGCTTCATGGAATGCTATTTTGTGGAGGATTTAGGAGATTTGAAAGCATGTGCCAAATGCACTGACTCCTTTATAAAAGTCTCTAATGAGAAAAAATTAAAGGACTTGTTATTTTTTAAAGTTGGATCTGTCAAAGTTGGATCTTAAAAGGCAGCCAGGCAGGTAGAAGGGGCTGGAGAAAAAATCCTGTGAGGACCAGCTGAGGAAGCTGAGGGTGTTCAGACTGGAGAAGAGGAGGCTGAGGGGAGACCTTATCACCTCCTACACTGACTTGACAGGAGGGTGTAGAGAAGTGGGCCATGGTCTCTTCAGCCAGGGGACAGGAGATGGGACAAGGGGAAATGGCCTCAAGCTGCCCCAGGGCAGGGTCAAATAAGGTGTTAGGTAAAAGTTCTTCCCTGAAAGAGTTGTCAGGGCCTGGAACAGGCTGCCCAGGGAGGTGGTGGAGTCTCCTTCTCTGGAGATATTCAAGTCTCGTCTGGACGCCTATCTATGTAATATGAGATAGGGAGCCTGCTTTGGCAGGGGGGTTGGACCCGATGATCTCTTGAGGTCCCTTCCAACCCCTAAGATTCTGTGATTCTGTGATTCTGTGTGTTTAACAGACAGGTAGATGAGGTACTTAGAGATATGGGTTTAGCATGGGACAGGAACAGTTGGACTTGAATAATCTTAAAGGTCTTTTCCAACCTTGTGATTCTGCAATTCAGTGAAAATATTTAGTTTTGCTTTAATCTTTAGAAATGGATATCAATAATATCAAGTTAGAGGAAACAAAGCATGGTTTCAAAATGTGATGCTAGTACATCAGAGGTTGAGTATCACCAGAGGTTTTTCAGGAGAAAAATCAGTCTCATGAGATTTCTGTGAAGTCCTTTGTTTTGTGGCTACAATTTTTTCACTTGGTGCTTTGTTACCATGCTGTGAGAACTATAATATCTTGTAACTGACATTAAACACATTCTGCCATCAGAAGACACCTTTGGCATATTTTAGTGGCCAGTGTGTTTGTGTTCAAGCGGGATGCTCAAATCTGACAGGGGACTGTGACAAGACTCTAGTAAGGTTGAAAGCACATGAAACCTGACTACTGTTTCTAATTAGAGGTGGATGCTATTTATCAGAAATTCAAAAAGTTTTAAAATTAAATTTGATGAATAAGAGGGTTAGATGACACATGGTAATTAGTTTAATATTGATTCTAATATGAGTAGGGGCAACTGGTCCAAGAACTCTGACTGCTGTGACAAAGCTATTAAATGTGGAATTTGCAAAGGAGGCAAAGGAAATTTCCACTTTCCCAGCAGAAATGTCTGAGAAGTTGTTCCCCGGGTAGGTCAGGATATATTTTGTGGGGGCCTCCTCTGGAGGATACTGCAAGGCACCAAGATAACCCCCCATCCTTAATACTGAAAGGTGAAAGTACAAGTGTGCAATTGCTTATTTTCCTGGCATGCTTATAGGCTGGGCAGAATTAATTTGGGGGGGATCCCCAGGACTGTTTCATGTTGGAGGCTGAGTTGCACAGCTCTGCAGATCTTTGGTGATGACCCACCACCGAGCTTGTCCTAATGCAAGCTGGAGCTGTGGTGGGGCTATCCACATTGGTACTTGCTTCTTTCCTATAAGGAAACAATTTTCCATGTCTCCATATCTCTGACATCTGCATCCCAGTCTGATTTCTTGGTTCTTTGTGTCTTCCTGCACTGCCAAGACCTGGATAGACATAGCTAAGTGTCTGTCATATGATCAGAGGGCTGGAGCACTCCTCCTATGAACACAGGCTGAAACAGTTGGGCTTGTTCAGCCTGGAGAAGAGAGGGCTGTGGGGAGATCTTATAGCACCTTCCAGTACCTGAAGGGACCTACAGTAAATCTAGGGAGGGCCTATTTGTAAGGGCATGTAGCAATAGGATGGGAGGAAATTGTTTTAAGCTAGAGCAGGGTAGGTTTAGGAACAACATTAGGAAGAAGTTCTTCACTGTGAGAGTGGCAGATCACTGGAACAGGCTGCCTAGAGAGGTGGTGGGGACCTCATCCCTGGAGGTATTCAAAGTCAGGCTTGATGGGGCTCTGAGCAACCCGAAGAGAAGAAAGACTAGAGAGCCACGATTAAGTTAATGTTCAACTTACCCAGAGGAACAGGAAGGAGAGAGGGAGAGTTAGGGGACAGATCAGAGCTGGAGTCTGTGAAACAGGGAAGTGGAGCCAATGTCATAGGCAGTTTCTGCAATTCGTGCTCAGTTATTCAAGTGAAAAGAGATGGAAACACAGTACTGGTGTCTATGTGTGATATACTCCTAACTTCATCCCCTGTGTGAAAAGAACATTGGGTTCACTCTCACAGATGTGTGGGTGAGCCAGTTTGGGCTCTAGGCTGAGCAGTGTTTATTGCTCGAGGTTAAAGGTTACTTGCAGGTGCAAAAGTGATCTAGAAGAACATGGAGGCATTAATTGGGAATTTAAATTTTAAATTTATGTGTTAAAGTTAAAAAAAAAAAGTATTGGAATTCTGGAAATCAAATATGTTCACAATTTGTATAATTTTTAAAAATGCTATATTCCTAATTTTAAACTAGCAGTTTAAGCATGGAAGAAACTAGTGTTCAAGCAGGATTTGGATCACAAAAAGAATTGCTGCACAAAGGTCAGGATTTAATTTTACGGGCCCTACGGAAGAAAACTCTGTGTTGCTCTCGTTGATTCAGTTGCCTTAACTTGAATTTTTGCTTGATACATACTCCTGCCAGAGACCAGGCTGAGACTTGGGGTAGTCTCTATGAAACTGGTGAGCACAGAGCTACAGCTATTTTCAAATTTGCAACTTCTGTGGCAGAGAATATTGGTATCACTTTACTTGAATAGCTTAAGATCAAGCACGTTGTGGTGCTTTATGCCTTTCTCATCCCATATATTATTGTTCAAGTTATTTTTACAGGGTTTGAAAGACTGCAGACCCAAGGTTACGGCTGAACTTTGGCACAACAGTGCAGGAACATGAAGAGTTTCCATCAACTTGTTTTACTCACAGTGAATTTTCACACAGAAGCCTTGTCTCTAGCCAGGTTAGATTTAGTGCTAGGTTCTATTGTCATGCTCAAAATGCAACATTTTGTTTTAATGAAGGCTTCCAGTTAGGTGGAGGAAGCATCTAACTAGTGTCAGCTTATTTATACAACATATTCTCATGCTAGTGTGACCTTGAGTGCCTTCCGCATGGCCAGTGCTGGGGTAATATAGGGTTTATGAGATAAAAGGATGCATAGTGCTTGGGTAATATAGGGTTTATGAGACTAAAGGATGCATAAAGAGGGTTATAATATAAATTTGCCAGTTGTACTGAGGCCAGCGAGAACGTTGGGATTAGTTTGGAGGCTCGTAAGAAGTTGAATGGGAAAGCCAGGGGCTTGGCTGAAGCTGGCCAGCAGTAAAGAGAAGAGCCAAGGGCTGCTTCTGCTTTGTTCAACTGAGTCCTTAGTCTGAACACCTCACTGGGAGCCAAAGTTGGGGTTAGGCCTGGGGTCAAGATGCACTCAGTGTTCCTTGCTACAAACAAACAAAAAAATAAATCCCTCCATGAGTTTGCCCTGGGATTTCCTGTGCTTCTAGGAAGGGTTGAAATGCTCTAGTGACACAGTTAGAGAAAGACACACACTATAACGTTGTCCTTGACATCAAATATGTCTCCTCTGGACCATGGCCTATGTTTTCCATGTCTATACCTTGAGCAAAATCCCATGGCTAATCCCCATGCCTGATTACAAGTAAATACTGCCTTCTAGGCAGGGTGCTAAGAGTGTCTGTCCCTTTCCCCTTTTCCCTTAGGGATGATAAAGCAGAACCTACCTCAGAAACTACCAGAGAGATTTTAGAGCACCTTGGCCAAAAATATTAATGAAAGTGTAACATACTACTTGGTTCTGTGCTGTAAGAGAGGAAAAGGTTAGATCAATCTCTCACTTTCTCTGTGTCTGGATGGAATAAGTTTTGAGGTAAAGATGCATTTTATTGCTAAAAAGGTAGTTTCAGGTCACTCTGCATCTAGCAATAACAGCTGTATTTAGCACAGTACTTTGTCAGAGGAAAATAAAAAAGATCAAATGAAAAGAAGGAAAATCAAAGAGTTACAGTCTGGATGTTTTAATGCCTAGTTTAGCTAAATTCAGCAATAATTTTTCAAAGGAAAAAATGCTGCAATAAAACATTTATTGTGATTTTGTGCTTGTTTTCATTCCATTGAGAAAAACGAAACAGTTTTAGACTTATACAGTACTTTTTTTTTTTTTTTTTTAGTTTTTCAGTTCAACCATTAAAACAACCAACCAACCACAAAAAGCCCATTATTGACACAGGTCCGATTACAGATTGTACCAGAGGAAAAATAAACTAGCTTTCAGGATGGTCTGACCCAGTACCATTCAAGAAGACCTCATTTGGTTTAAATGGACATTGGCAAGGTCCTAAGTAAGTATGTGAATGATTAAAGAAAACCAGATACTTGGAAATTAGAAAAAGGAAAAAGAAAAGATCTGAGTGTGAAAAGCCCTCAAAGACATGTGTGAGAACTAACTCATCTGCATGGCTTGTGCTCAGACCCATTTGGTGGAGAACTGTTGAGGCCTGAGGCGCAAAGAAAGATGTTTGGGCAGCAGAAGCCAACTTGGAGGCTGCAAAGTGATTTGTTTCCATTTCCTTGTATCAATTTGAACAGTCAAATCAGCTTTACAGCTCTGAAGTAAACACAGTTGGGAGTTTATGTGAGTTCAGGATGGTGTAATCTGTATGTTTTGGACATGGCAGGGGAAGGAGAAGAAACATTTGCAGCCAATTTGCCAACATGTTCCTCATTTGACATATCAACAAGTTGGTTGAGGTAATGGGAGAGATAAGTATTTGATGTTGTAAATGCTTAAGAAGCTAAGAATCTGGAAAAGGGAGTTAGTTTTGAGGTTCTTATACATGGGATAGTGTGAAGGGAGCTTGGGTATCACAGTTCCTGCCTTGTAAGTGCCTTGACTTATGCTGAAGCTTACCCTACTGAGACATGCACCCAGGCCACACAAGAGACCCTTGACTTGCCAGACAATGGACCTGGGCAAGCAGGAGCCCGGCTCAGCCAGAAATCTTTGTCCTGTGGGTTGTATTCAGCCTGCCAAAATATTAATCCAACCTGGCAGCTGCCTCTCCCTGACTCCTGTCCTGGGGCACACGCAATGAACTGCAGCTGAACAAGCTGCTCCAGCTGTGCCGGCAGCTGGCTCCTGGCTGCTGTTGTCCAGGGATGAGACCTGTTCAAGGAAATGCTTCTCCTTCATGGCTTTCAGCCTTGTTTGTTAACTGAGCTGAAAATAAGGGAGACCGAGGGAAGAATGATGCTATCACACACCTGCCTTAAGTTTCACCTGCAGAAAGAGTGGTGTGCCTGAGGACTCTGGTACCCACAGTGCTGACAGAAGCTCAAGGCTCTGTCCATAGCTCCCAAGTTTTCTTGTGACTCAAAGGCTCTAAGTGCCAGTTGAACACGCAGGAAGTTCAGAGGGCACGTGGATTGCTTCTACCATCCTCCCTTGGCTCAGCCGCTGAAACAGGAGAAGGAATTGTATGGGTTTTCCACACCTCCTATTATCCCTAAGCACATGGAATAGTGGAAAGAACAAATGGACTTCTCAAGCGTTTTCTCAAACCCCACAAATCAGGGTGGTCACAAAGATTATGGGATGCAATTGCTCATGTGAATAACTGGTAGGGAATAAGTGGATGCCTTAAAATTACACCATTCTGCCTGAAAGCTCTAACCCTGATCCCAAATCTCCATGGCACTGACTATCCCCAGGACCCCCTCTCATTTTCCTGGCTAACCAGTGTTGGTGAAATTACCCACCATTGGGACTGAACCACACTGCTCCTTGAAATTCTGATGAAGAAATACGCTTGGAAAGCAAAGGATGCCCATGGGAAGGAACACAGAATCAATACTAGGTGTATTGTTCCATCTTTTTAATAACCACCTACTTCCGGTTCCATAAAACAAAACAAGTTTGCTTTTTCTCTTTGTTTTTTCTTCTCAGATACAATCTTTGATGTCTGCATGAAGAAAATATATGAAGATATTGATGCCTGTATAGCTTAATAGTAATTGTCTTCTTGTCACCTTTAAAGTTAAGGGCTCACTGATTCTCTCCCCACCCCTTGCTGTTTTTTTTCTCTTCTTTCTTCTCACCAAGAAGCAAATTTGGTTTTCTTTCTTTTTCGGGGGAAGAAAGAAACCACAATGAGGATGCCTGCCTTGTTGTCAGCTATATTTTTCTCTGCCCTCATTTGTGGGGGTAGAGGGAAGCCAATTTCCTCTTTTTTTGAGAGTAATGTATTTCTCCTGTTAGCCAAATCCGTAAGTGAGGCTTTTAATTAAAGCCACTGTTGGATTTGTGGTGGACCTTTAGGGCTATCAAGCTGGCTGTGGACCTCCATGCCCTTCTCACAGGGGCAAAAGATGAGCAATTTCAGTAACACCAGCAATACTCCTTGGGACGATTTAGAAACATGGCCAGTTCAATTCCCTGATAAAGGTAAATACTGCTTAAACCACACCCAAGAGGGAGGAGTTAGTGTAGGAAAAAGCAAATGCCAGTGGATATATACATACAAGTGGATTAACAAAAAAACTTGGTCTTTGTGTATGGCTATGGGTTAATGAAACTGGGTGTAGCAAAAATTTTAAGGGATTTTGTTCAAACAAAAATGAATCCTTTGACACTTGGTGGCCCAATGGCCAAGGTTATATCCAGACTTGTGAATAGAAAAATGATACAGGTGCTTGGTATTGTACTGGACAAACAGAGTCTACTAGGGAGATGTAAAAGCACCTTTTCTGGCCCTCTGGGAGATCACAACACATCTTACTTGCAACACCTGAAGACTGCAGATGGACCCTTTGCAAAAGGGGCCAAAGCCAAAAAGGGACATTGCTGGATTTCACAGAATCACCGAATTGTAGGGGTTAGAAGGGACCTCAAGAGATCATTGGGTCCAACCACCCTGCCAAAGCAGGCTCCCTAGCTCATATTGCACAGATAGGCATCCAGACAGGTCTTGAATATCTCCAGAAAAGGAGATTCCACCACCTCCTTGGGCAGCCTGTCCCAGGGCTCTGTCACCCTCACTGTGAAAAAGCTTTCCCGCGTGTTGGTGCAGAACTTCCTGTGTTCTAACTTGCAGCCATTGCCCCTTGTCCTGTCTCCACTAACCACTGAAAAGAGGCTGGCTAATTCCCCCTGCATTCCATGCTTAAGATAATTGTAAACACCAATTAGGTCTCCCCTTAATCTTCTTTTCTCTAGACTGAACAGTCTCTCCTCATAGGGGAGATGCTCCAGGCCCTAAATCATCTTCATAGCCTTTCTTTGGACTCTCTCTAGGAGATCCCTGTCCTTCTTACACCAGAGAGCCCAGAACTGGACACAATACTCCAGGTGGGGCCTGACCAGGGCAGAGTAGAGAGGGAGGATCACCTCCTTTGACCTGCTGGCCACACTCCTCCTGATGCACCCCAGGATCCCATTGGCTCTCTTAGCCACCAGGACACACTGCTGGCTCATAGCCAACCTGTCATCCACCAGGACCCCCAGGTCCTTCTCCATAGTGCTCCTCTCCAGTAGGTCACCCCCCAGTTTGTACTGAAACGAATGGTTGTTCCACCCCAGATGCAAGACTTTACACTTGCTTTTGTTGAACTTCATTAGGTTTCTCCCTGCCCAGCTTTCCAGCCTGTCCAGGTCTCGCTGGATGGCAGTGCAGTGTTCCTGCATGTCAGCCACCCCTGCCAGCTTTATATCATTGGCGTACTTGCTGAGGGTGGATGCTATTCCCTCATCAAGGTCGTCAATGAAGATATTGAACAGGACTGGACCCAACACTGAGCCCTGGGGAACACCGCTAGTCACAGGCCCCCAGTCTAACTCTGCTCCACCGATCACAACCCTCTGGGCTCGGTCCAACAGCCAATTCTCAACCCACCTCACTGTCCACTCATCTATCCCATGCTCTCTCAGCTTTGTTATCAGGATGTTATGGGAGACAGTATCGAAAGCCTTGCTGAAGTCAAGGAAGATGACATCTACTGTTCTCCCTCCATCTACCCAGCCGGTGGTGACATCATAGAAGGCTATGAGATTGGTGGAGCATGATCTCCCCTTGGTGAATCCATGCTGACTACTCCTCATGACCTTCTTCTCTTCCAGTTGCTTGGAGATGGCATCCAGAGAACAAGCTGTTCCATAACTTTTCCAGGGACAGAAGTGAGGCTGACTGGCCTATAGTTGCTAGGATCCTCCTTCTTGCCCTTTTTAAAGACTGGAGTGATATTGGCTATCCTCCAGTCCTTGGGCACTTCTCCTGTTTGCCAAGACCTATCGAAGATGATAGGCTCAGCAATCACTTCTGCCATCTCCCTCAACCCACGTGGGTGCATCCCATCCGGGCCCATGGATTTGTGTGCATTAATCCCTTTGAGACACTCCTGGACCACCCCCATCTCAACCAAAGGGAAGCTCTTAATTTCCCAAACATTAATACTTTCATCCAGTGTCTGTGGGTCCCAGGGGGCCTTTGAAGTGAAGACCAAAGCGAAGAAGGCATTCAGTATCTCCACCTTCTCATCATCCCCCATTACTAGGACACCTGCCTCATTCAGCAAGGGGCCTACATTATCCCTGGTCATCCTCTTACTATTCACATATCTAAAAAAACCTTTTATATTGTCCTTTATGTACCTTGCCAACTGCACTTCCAAGTGGGCTTTAGCCTTCCTAGTTGCAGTGCTTATACAATTCTACCAGCAAATTGGTCAGGGATTTGTTATATTGGAATCATTTGGCCTCTATTTTTCCTTCTTTCAGAAGACAAAGGTCCTCAGCTGGGAGTGAGACTTTGCGACAATCTGGGTAATAAAGGTGTTGCACAACAGAAAAGATCTGTTGAGATGGAAATAGGTGGAAAACAAAAATGGGGGGAAAATGAGTGGCCTCCCAAAAGAAGAATAAAGCATTACGGGCCAGCCACATGGAATACTAATGAATTGACAGCCGGAGAAGTCAAACCAATTTATAACCTGAATTGCGTAATTTGCTTGGAAGGAGTTTTGGAAATAATCTCCAACAAAACTGCCAATGCTATAAGTCTCCTGAATCAACAGTCTCCAGAGATGTATGCTGTGGTCCTGCAACACTGTCTGGTTTTGGATTATCTATTGGCTGAAGAGGGAGGAGCGTGTAGGAAATTAAATATTTCTAACTGTTGTTTGAGAATCCATGATGTAGGTGAAGTTGTCACGCAACTGACCACAGACATCGGAAAGATAGCACATATCCCCGTTCAGACATGGAATGGCTGGGATGTCGATTTGTAGTGCTGGCTACCAGGAGCACCATGGATGAAAACACTTCTATTCTGTGTGACATATGGGTTAGCAACCTTAATGTTTTTGCCTTGTGAAATACCCTGTTTGGTCCAACTAATCCAAAATGTGGTGAATCACATGCAAGCAGTTACTGTGACTTCACCTGGCGGGATAAAACATATCAGGTTTGTGAAACCACCTGAACAGGTAACTGTTAGGATCATATCACCCTATTGCTTTCTTGTTTTTTGCTTGCTATAAAGCTATCTGACACCCTGTGTAACACCCCCCACCACCGCCCTTGTCTGATATATGTATGAATGAACTCTTGAATAACTGAACAACAAAACTAAATTTTATTAGTACACACTGCTGTAACAACAAAGCTAAGCAATCACAAATAGGAAGAAAGTAGTAATAGCAGCAACTCCTAACAGCACATAAAGTAATATCTTAAGGTGTCTTTGAGACACCACTACATCATTTGTGTCACTGCAACAAGAAGTAAAGTAATAGCAGGAAAAGGAAAATCTTGATCCTTTCTAAACCAATAACGTAAGTTTGAAGAGACCCGTAAGTCTCAGTAACACCCACCTCCCTGGTTGATCCGGGATGTAAAAGTGCACTTGTCTGGTAGGCAACGGTGTCCTGAAAATCTAATGGTAAGGGAACAATACACCACTATAGACATAGCAAGGACATTCTCCCTACAGCCTGGCTATAGTGCTGTAGAAAGGAAATGTTGCCACTTGTGGAGTTGTAGGTACATTTGCAAGCTCAGGGAAGTGATCCAGGATCTAATCTTTGCCAACGTCAGCCATCTCCTGCTATTTGAGTGCTAGTTTACCTAACTGTGTGTTTTTGGAAATGCACATGCACAGTTTTCCCCCTCAGAAAGTACTGGAAAGGAATATAAAAATCTCACTCATGTGTGACCCCAGTGGTTTAGTCATGAGTGTGACACAGGATGAAAAAGGAATGGGTTTCAAGGCCATAACTGGCAAAAGACAGCTCCAGACGGCCTTGACCATGCCTGGAGACCCACCTAAAACTTGATTTGCTAAATACTGGGTGAAGGGGTGGGAGCACTGTAGACTGCCTGTATTGCACATTCCAAAACGGCTCAGTTTTGGACTGGCTGTTGGCTCTGCAGCATAATTTGGCCATATACCCTGTTCCTCCTGCACCACTGCTTCCATATTTACCCCTTGTTTCTGAAGCATGACTAAACTACCTGATGAAATTTAGAGAAGCCAGTCCAAATCTGTGCTCCACGAAAGTGCTGGTTTAGAAATTTTAGCAGGTTTAAGTATCCAAGCAGTCTCACATAAAAAAAACAGAGTTTCTGGGATTTCAGTGTTTCTATTGGTAAAATTGGTTTCAGGTCTTTATTATGCTATCAAAATACTTGAATTACCAATTGAACTAAATGAAAGCTTACTGTGTGTGCATATAATTGTTTTTCTTGCTACCTATTACTTGATTGGGGTTGGGTAAGGTTAGCAAAAGAATTAAATTAATTTTCTTTGAAAGTTATGCATTATGAAGTAAGAGGTATAAAAGTTACATTACACATGGCAAATGTCTTGAGGGTTTGGTTTATAGACTTGTTTATATTTTTATTTTAATGATTATTACTTTCTCCGTGTCATTTCCACTTTTGCATCTCCATACTCATTACGTTTTTATTATCTCTTTTATAAAATCAATGGCTGCAAACCAGAGAATTCGGTTCTCAAAATAAATAGATCCAAACATGTCTACCCATAAATTAAATGTGGCTGTGAAAAGGGCCTTTTCCTAAGTGACGAAGCTTAAGCTGGAGCCGATTAATAGCTGACCTTTGGTTTTTATGGACCGTGGCATGCAGCACATCCGTCTGACTTGGCAGATTTGAAATTATCCAAGCGATCGCTGAACTGTGTTGAAAAATGTGTTAGCGAAATCGGTGCTGATGAAAGGCAGCAGATATGCAGCCTTAGGAACCAAATCTTCACAAGCTGGATGCAAACCCCACTGAAGTCAGTTGTAAGTCGGGTTGTGGGTGAGGGCCCTTGGCACCGTAACACATACTGCCTTTCCAGGGGCTCTGCAGTTTCCAGCTAGAGGTTATCTCAGTGGGTCTCACCTGGTGCATGTTCCCAAATTATGCTGTGAGACCTTTGGGTGGAAAGTGCTGACACAGAGGAAGAGGAACCTGCTTACAAAAAACCAATAAGAGAGGACAAAACAGAGACACTGGGCAACCCAGGGGCCACAGACTATGCCTTATCTAGCTTGTGTCCAGACAGTCCCTTGTGTCAACACTGGGGAAACTCTGTGCCTGGTCCAACAGCTATGGATACTTATCATTGCTCCTATCACAGTGAGATTTATTGGCTAGGGACAGACAGAGCGAGGAGAACATCTTTATGCACAGCTCCATGATTTGGTAGCTGTCATATCATAGCTAAAGGAAGGATTTATGTTTATATTGTCAGAGAAAGACCTGTGGATGTCTAGCTGAAGTTGGCTTCAGAAAGTCAAAGTAGGAAAGGTACAACAATTTTGTGTAAGCTGTAATGTTGCATCTAGGCAGAGAGTTGATCTAAATATGATCTGTCACAATGCAGATTCACAGATTCACAGAATCACAGAATTGTAGAGGTTGGAAGGGACCTCCAGAGATCATCAGGTCCAACCCCCCTGCCAAAGCAGGGTCCCTAGGACAGGTAACACAGGTCACTGTCCAGACAGGTCTGGAATATCTCCAGAGAAGGAGACTCTACCACCTCCCTGGGCAGCCTGTTCCACTCTGTTCTGAATATCTACTACATCCAGAGAAGCCTGGGCTGGGACAAGAGAGGAACAGGGTAAAAGGCCTGTGGGAGCTCATCTGTCTCCAGTCCCCCCGCACTTAGATGTTACTCTTTGCTAATGAAGGCCTGTGGTTCCTTCCCAAACTAAACATTGGATTTAAATTTCTACCATTTTCAACCACAGGCAAAAATAAGATGATCAAATGCCTTCTTCCCATAAGAGATGAGTTTGGGCTACTTGACTTTGACATATCATTTCACAGGTACCAGTGTGGACCAAGATCATGCATATGTTTGTTTTGTTATTTTATTTGTGGAGTCTGTTACAGTAATTCAGGAAGTGTGAGATGTCTCACCAGAAACAGGTGATTTTTCTGGTGTGATTGTGACATTCAAGTCTGAGTTTCCTTTCAATGGATCCCTTTAAGGGAGGGGCGGACTCCTGCCCCTCTCCTCTCTGTCCTGATCTTCGCTCTAGGGCAGGCTCCATTTTGAACACCAATCTCTTGTTGTTTGCAAGCAATGCAAATATTACATACACTAGAATAACTTCTGAACAGAAAGGATAATCAATATCATCTTAGAATAAGTTCAACATGTGCTATCTTACCCGATATTCTCCCTTTAAGCACCGGAACAATCTCTTTGGATAGTAAGGCAAGAAACATATGGGCCAGAAATAGCCTGGATGTAACAGTAGAGACCTCTGGACATGTTAAATCATACTTCTGAGAGATGGAAAAGGATATGATAGCTTTTTTCTTATTGTGAATCTGTTCATTAGCAGAATTTTTTAATGTGTGTATCTGTAATACAAATGTGTTTACCATATATAAAACTAAACAGCTCCTTTCAGCTGTATGTGACCATAAATATCTTCTCCATAAAACCTTTTTTTAGTGTGTATAGATTCTGTTTTTAATAACTTTTTTTTCTTTCTATAATTTTTTGAGGTCCAAAATATATCTCTATGTACTTTTCCTTTGGGCCTAAGACAAAAAAAACACCCAACCCACTGTAGTCCCATTAGTTCTGGGTCATCAAGTCCACCTTCTGGTTGCCTATCTTATAACCCCCCAGACAGACCCATCTTCGAGCATCTGAGAACCATCCAGGTTTCTCCCTGTGTGTTTCCATGGAAAGGCTGTTCTAGAGCTGTGTTAAGTTTGGTGCTAATCTGTGCCTTCCTATTTTCTCATGTCCTATCTTCCAGTCTGCTCCAGGCACACTGGGAAAATGGGGTGGTGAGGAGACTAATCGTCGTGTTAGAAGTAAGTGAACTGAATGAAATTTGCCCAGTGGTGTGAACAGTGAGAATGTAGCATTTGGAAATGATCAGGCTTCTGGTGTGATGCGCTCTTGCCTATTCAGCTGACCAGTATTGTATTGCATTGTGCTTGTATTTTCCCTTCTGTTTGCCTGTATCAATCTTTTATTTCGATTCATGTTTCAATACAAAGCTATTTTGGAGCTAGGCCATATTTTTGGGCTAAGTATGTACAACATCTAGCCCAGTGGGATTTATGACTAAGACTTCCATAAGGAACACAAGATGAATAATAAGAATAGTATGAATAACTCTAGAGAATATAGTCAAGCTTGCTGTAGACCATCTAACACAAATCCTATGCCTAGAAATAGAACCCCAGAAGCAAGAGAGATGTTCTAATTAAAGTGGGTTTTTTTAGTTGGAGTTTTTTTTTTTTTGTCAATGGGATTTGCAAGTGGTCAGAGTACTGTATTTCAACAAACTAGTGTTTTTCTAAATGGCATTTTTAGGAAATAACTATTGAATTATGCCCATCCCTGCCACTCTTTAGTGACCCTCCCTTATGCATATGAAGCAAAATGCCAGTAATGATGTGGTCATTTTGAGTTGTCTTGCTGGAGATTTGCCTGAGGATGGCTTTAAGGATCTAGCTCCTTGTGTGGTGGACAAAACACTTCATTGCATTTAAGCAATAAGCACAATGTTCCATTTTAACGGTCCTATTGTTGTTGGGGAGGGAGAAGAGTGATACAAAAAAATCCTTAAATGGGATTTGAAATAATGAAGAGCTATGATTATTGGAAGTGAGAATTTATAGAGCCCTTGGCTATTACTGTCAATCCTAATGGTAAAGTGTTTTACCAGGAAACCACGCACTATTTACATGGTTGCAGCACTGTTTGTGTTGATCATGGATTGTGCTGGAAGATCACAGAATCACAGAGCTGTAGAGATTGGAAGGGACCTTCACAGATCATCGAGTCCAATCCCCCTGCCAAAGCAGTGTACCTAGGACACGTCACACAGGTCGGCATCCAGATGGGTCTGGAATATCTCCAGAGAAGGAGACTCCACACCCCCCTGGGCAGCCTGTCCCAGGGCTCTGTCACCCTCACCGGGAAGAAGTTCTTCCACATATTGGTGCAGAAATTCCTGTATTTCAACTTGAGGCCATCGCCCCTTGTCCCGTCCCACAGACCATAGAAAAGAGGCTGGCTATTTCCCCCTGTGAGAGATATTTATAAACATTAATAACATACTGCACAAATGTAGAAAAAACCATCATTCCTTCACCAAAGACTTTACAGTCAAAGTATAATAGAGTCAGTTACTATATGTTCCTATGTGACGTTAGAATGAGGAGCCAAAAAGGATGGTGTGATGACAGCCCAATGTTTAATAAGAAATGAATGAAGGGTTTGACTCAGAAAAGTGGCTTGGTAATTTTTTTTACATCACTAACTGTAGGTTTTATCAAATATCGAGATCTGTTCTGAATGTAGGAATGGCGTGTTCTTCCTTATTTTTGAAATTTCTTAAATTAAAAAACCAAACCAAACTAAAACCCCAGAACAGGGAAGACTGTAAACACCTGTTAAATCTTCATGATATTCTACTTACTTACACAAACTAGTCAAGTAAAGAGCTGTCTCTTCTTGAGAATAAATGTATTATATTGGTGGGTAACTAAGGAGAAATATGATCACCTAATGGGCCTGACCAGAGGGTAACCAGACAGAATGGATGAGTCTACAGAAGGGAAGTATCTCACCAAAGAATTCAGAGATGGGAAGAAGAAATAAGCAACCAGCTTCTCAGAGTTAAGTAGGACCTTGGTTTTGCAAAATGACTTTGGTCCACACTGAAACCACGCAGAAGCAGTGAGAGATATGGGGTACTGAAGTGTATAATACCATTCTTTTTCTTCTGGGCTTCCTGTTTATTTTGTTGTATAAGTAAAGACCAGTGGGGTTAGAGACCTTTGTAAGGTTTATAGATTATGTTCCTCACCTCAGTGGCATCTCTAGAAGCAGCCTCTAAATCTGTGCTCATGAGACCGAGAGTATGTGCACATGGCTAGGAAATTTGGGAGCACTTATGCTTCATAATTGGATGTGACATATTGGTCAGAGGTGGTAAAAAGCGCTCTTAGGAGCCTGAACATGTTCCTTCTTTTGGAAGCTTTGGGAGGACAGGGACCCAACTGCATGCACACTGGTCTCTGTCACTAAAGGGAGCCCTACAAAGGATGTGTCCCTGTCAAATGGGTTGTTGATGACTGCAACTAGCAAGGGCTAGAGTAGGAGTGGGGAGGTTAGGACCAAGTCAAGGGTATCCAAAATTTTCTTTTGTCTCTTGCTACCTGGATATCCAGTAAAACAATCCCAGGCTATTTTGGGTTTTTTTCCCTCTTTGAACAGCCTAAATGCCGAGAGCAGTAAATGCGTGCATCCTGTGGCTGCCACTTTATCACATTAGTAGAGCTTAATAAGTCGCCCATTATTTTGTTACACTGTGGAGAATACAGGTGCTTTTCTGCATAAAATTTTCACACAACACAGCAGGAGTTGCACTTTAAGCCTAAATGGCATGCACTTATTTATCTAATTTTTGCACATTAATCTACTCAAGATGTCTGTTAACATAAGCCTCAATAATTAATGTTCCTTTAGCATCTGTGAATGTATGATTCAGGGTTTTAAGGGAAGTTGGAAGACAGCAGAGTACTGTGTTATGAATCGTAGTATCAATAACATTTAAAGACATATAAAGTAACTTAGGTGACCCCTTGACCAATGGTGGCACATGATACAGAAATAAACCACCCTGTAACATCTAGTCAACAACAAATAAGGTCTTATCTCTGTTACCTTCATTTTTTTCTTATGTTCTTAGTCAATCACAGCTGTAGTAACACTTTGGCAATTGTTTTCATTTCAATCTGTTTCTTAAGGGAAAAAATTGGATTCTCACCCAAAATAAATGTCTAAAAAGACATGGAGGTCTGAATGAGAAGCAGTAGACTTCCTTTTCAGTCAATGGAGATACACAGATGGCTCCAGAAGGTAATTCATCTTGGCACAACCTGAAAATTCACATCTAGACCTTACTTAAACAAGCCTAAGTTTAAAACTGTATAAATTTACTTTAGCGACTTGTGTCATTCCTTTGCCCTTCTTATTTTGAATGGGAACTAGCAGACAGCCTATTGTCTCTATTTTGGCATATCTGAGGCCAGAAAATGTGTCAAACATGCACTGTGGTCCTGAATTTCCTGTCCAAAGGGATCTGGGATTTTTAAGTCAATGGGCAAACTTCTGGATATTTGTCTTCCAAAGCAACTTCCAGTTTTGGATTGCTTTAGTGCTTGCAATAAGTCTATTCATCAAAAGATCTGAATTCATTAAGTAAGCATAAACCTCCACTGAAGGAAAATTTGCCCAACAGAAATGGGAAAGGTTGTGCCAAAAGTAGGAAGAGATATTTAAGCATCACCAGCATGCATTTCTACACAAAATCTTAAATATTATCTGAGGGTGGGGTGGAGCAGAACTTGGAGGACATGATGGAAAGAAAATGAAACATATTATCATAATTTTTACTCAAGAGAGTTGGACAGTCATAATCACAGATATGCAACTTAAATCCTCCCATTACTAATTTTAAACTTCATGGGTAACTTCATTTAAACTTCATTGCTAACTTCATTTAAACTTCATTGCTGGTAATGTTTTTAATGGAAGGGCTGATTAGCTGTTGGAGCAAACTACCAGGGACAGCAGAAGAATCCACTTCTCATTTTCATCTCTAAACTGGAAATCAACATTACTGCAGTCAGTATGGCAGCTACAGGGTGAAATTTACAGTTGGTATTACACAGGCTGAATGCTGAAATGTCCTTTCTGGCCCAAAGCTTTATGAATTTCAATGTTTCTAAAGTACCTACATATCCTTGAATGAAAGACAGAACTGGAAGTTCTATGGGAGAGCTCCATCTGCCTCACGTGGAGGTAAAGAAAACCTCATGCAGTTGTATAGTGAGCTCAGGTACACGTACATTTTATTAAACTTATTACAACTTTCAACCAAGTGGGTGCCTAGACATAAATAAGCAAGGGCAGATTGGTTTCACTAAAATACATACTTTTCTTACTCTGACAGGCGTGTGAAGGGCTGCAATTGCCTGTGTCTCGAGGACAATTTTAACAGCAAGACCATTCTCCTCAGGGGACTGCTCTCACTTTTTCATTTAAAAAAGGAGAAAAGAAACCCAAGCCTAAACATATGATGGTTTTATTATGTGAAATCCAATAGGAAATGAAGTAAGAATATCAGCCTGCTTTCAGTTGGGTAGTTTCCTAGCAAGGGATTTTGTTTTCAAGTTGGAAGAGGGGCAGCTGTGTTGGAGGCTGGATTCCTTTCTCCTCAACATCAGGACCTCTTCAGCTCTTTAATTGCATGGAGGTCGTTGGGTGAGCTCGGCGGTGCGAAAGGTAGGGCAGGTTTGATGGGAACTCCTGAGCTTTGATCAGCTCTGCTGGTTTGGAGAGGAAAAGACCCCTCTGAACTATTGCAGCAGCTCCTGGTTGTATCTATTGGTGCATACATGGATGGATGTGTGTGTGTTTGTGTGCGCACACATTCACTGTAGAAGCAAGCCAGCCGAATTCCATCTTCATGGACAGTTCAATGGAAAGTTAGCCCGAAAATGCAGTATATCATATTTCATGAATTTAATAGGGTTTTCATGATTTTACAAAGTGCTTCAACCAGACATTCACGGCTGGAGGCTGCACAGCAGGAGACCTAAAACACTGCATCTGTGTTTTTCAACTCTTGCCAGAATCCATTGAATTTGATCTGGAATGACTATGCATCTTTGGAATGTACATTCACTTTTCTCTTGCCTTATCCAAATAAAAAAGGGAGGGGGGTGGTGGTGGGGAAAGAGTCCTGTGAGAATTCCATATGGAAACACTAAACTAGCATTATAAAGGATTTCCTATAAACAAAATTACGGTCACAAATTTTGGACTCAGACCACATTTGAAACAAAGGGCCCTTTGTCTCCCTCTTTTTAATATATTATTTTATCTATGTTAACACACATATTTTTATTTTTTTATGGATATGTATAAACAGACGTGTACGTATATACTCATGCAAAAATGAATGTATATATTAGTTTGAGGTTCTTTTGCAATCTCTCTTCTTTTTTTTTCTTTACTTTTTTTTTTTTAGATTGCAGAACTCCTAACAAGAGCAAACTTTAATCGTTCTGTGGACTAAATCCCTTGAAAATAAATATCCAGGGCAACTTCAAAAGCCCTTAATTAGAAGCACATGTGTGGTGTTACAAATTTCTGGCTGAGGCGGCTGAGTTGTAATTTAATGTTATGATCTGCCATAAATATTATCCATAATGAGCAGACTTCATGTTACACTTCTGTACGTCAGATAACTGCAATATTTTTGTCTGCTTTTGTTCAATCACCATACCTTAAGTGAAGTTTAAAATTAGAATGAAAGGAAGAAAGGAAGAAATAACCATGTTTCCCACTGGGGCGCTGAACATTTTTGTCCTCCTAGATGGGATGAGGGCTATTGATTTTATTCTGTTTTCTTTGTTATGGTTCAAAAATGTGGTAAACAGATAACAACTTAGAGATGATGGGGGAAAGGGAAGATTAGTGAGATGACTGGGTGTTTTGAACATATTTCTGATAACAGCTTCCTGGAATATGTGCCATGTTCTCCCCCTCAAAAAAAAAGCAACCCAAAAAACCAACACAAAACAAACCCCAAACCCTCACAGTTCATTCCTACATGAAAAACTAAATAATGTCTGGCCCTGTATTTTACCTGGCCCAAGGGACAGTTTCCTATCACTGCAGAAAGTTGAGGGTGGAGGACAAGGTTTTGTGTGTTACTTTCAGGTGATTTTTGTGAATTCTTTTTTGCAGCCTTGGGATAGACTGTGTACAAATATATACCCGTGTGTTTGTGTGTGTGGAAGGAAGAGGGTAACAAACCAGCCGGTAAATTTACAGTGCAAATATACAGCTGTAAGGATTATGCACTGGTTTCCTAAATGTGTGTGAAATGATACAGAAATAGTGTGGGGCCATGGAACAAGTCCACAGACTCATGACTCATGCACAAAGAGCCAGTGCGGTTTTGGACTTCAACCAACAGTGCAGACTGCATGTTTTTTCCCTTGCACAGTGCCCTGGGACTGCTCTCCCCCCACCCCCCTGTTTAAAATGACAGGTCTTATCTGGTGGTTTTTGACTTCAGGTATCTGAGTGTTGCCTTGGCAGGCTTTCTGTAGGCACATCCACATCTTTTAACCTGAGCGCAACACACAGCGGTGCTGCTCTCTCTGGGGACATCTCTCCTAGACAGAAGATGTTGTGTGTATCCTCAGCTTGCACTCCCTCCAGCAGTCTGAGCATCTCCTGCATCTTCTCCCACTCAAACGATCTTTTTGGTTGGAACAGCTTTTATGCTAGGTCCAAAAAGAGCTACTGCAAGGGTGAGCAAAAGCCTCCATCAAAGAGCCCAGGGTGTGGACATGTCTCCTTTATTGACTGCAGCGACTCAACAAGAATGTGGCTCCTGCAGCTACGTGCTGACGGAGCAATTCAAAACGGGGAAGTGGTGAGCAAAGACATAATGGCTTCAAGCTGCAGGCACTACAGGGTCATATATAAAGCTAATAGATTGCTGGAAACATCATGCTCTGTGGGCAGGACAGTACGTGGTCAGATGGCAGTGTGGCATTGGCCCCATCTGTTTAGCATTTGCCAGACTTTCTGGCTGCTGCCACTGCTGTTGGGGAGAGACTATGGTGTTTGGGACAGTATCTGCCCCCAGGGAGATGTCAAGCCCTCGTAGGAACAGTCAATTCTCCTGGCAGCAGGAGGAGCTACAAATCCAGTTCTCCAGGGATTTTCCCCCACAAGAATTTCTGTCTCAGCTCTGCCCCTCATTCCTGACATGCCCATAAGCAATTGTTGCCTATGCTGTTGCAAAGTCTTGAGCTGGATCACATCCTATCAGATCACATAGCTCATATCAGATACAGAGAACTACAAGCCGGGTTCATTGCTTGTGCTAACTCCCTTCAGTTCATCTGAGTTACATCAAGATGAGCTTGGCCACCTCCTTTCCCTCTTTAGGTACTACAGAGCAGAAGCAAGGCTGCAAACCTTCCAGGTGACAAACTATCTCTAGAAAGGTTTGCCACATTACTTTATAAACTCAGCTACATCGGAGAGAAGATAAAAGCTATAATGCTCCTTGACAGTTCCAAAGATGGATGTGTTGCTCAATGTCTGACTGCACTGTATGTCTCCAACCAAACCTTTCATTAAAGTACTGGAAATAAAATACCTCTACTATCCCCTTCTGTTTCCATCTGTAGTTTCTGGAACCAGAAGTGCCAAGATATGGAGAGGCTGTTGTCAAGATGTTTCTACCAGATGTGATGGAAATGCCCATTTCTATGCGAGTTCCATCATCAGTTTGTAAGCTGGGAGGGTTCAGATAATGCCTGGAGACCTGTAGAAATGTGACTGAGTCTCTGAATTGTAATCAGCACTCTGAGTCATCTCCAGTAATACTTGTAAAGCTACATCCAGTAGTCTGGACCACTTACCAAAACAACCAACCTTAAACCAAATACATCAATGAAGAGATGTTTCCAAGTGATATTTTCATAATAATACTTAACACTTCACTAGTTCCTTCCCACCAGAGATCAAGAAGTCATTTTAAAATATTAATAATTTTAGTGTTTCAGAACAGCTCTCTGAAGTCCCCACTGCTGCCTCATCTCTGTCTGACCACTGAGACATATGTGACTTCCCCAACATAGACCAGTATGATGTACCGCTGCAGCAAGTTGAACCTCTCTCCTTTGTGTCCTTATTTACTACCAGTTACTCGGGTGAATGTAGATCCATTTAGAATGGGGGTTATTTAACACATCCCTTTAAATGGAAGCTTAGAAAAGCTACATGGAAAAATTGCTAGGACAGACATAAAGCATGAAAAGTACTTTTGCAGCCAAGGTCAAAAGCTAGTAGAGAGTTCAATCTGAATGAAACTTCAGATTTTATGTGGCCCGTCCCAGTGCTCCCTGCCTTGTATGAGTCTGCTCTTCTGCTCATCTTGCCCTGAGCAAGCTCTTCCAGAACCAGAAATCCAAACCTCCAAGAAGGGGCAAACACAGATATGCCAGAGGTACAAAGTCTGTGGGACCTACCAACCATGTTATGGTAAACACACTCTTCCCAGGGAAGGAGAACGGAAGTGTGGTTTCACTTTGCATGAAGCCCAGGTAAGGCCAATAAAAGGACCTTGTGGCAGGTTGTTAGATGCCAGCTAGCATATCAGCCACTATTTAGCTCTGCCATTCCCCATGTACACCCTCTTCTTAGAACTTTGCAAGGGTGACAAAAAGAGCTTCAGAATTTGACATCTTACTTGGTTGTAATTAGTGTCCCTGTCCATGGCATAGGCTTGAAACTAGATGATCTTTGTGGTCCCTTCCAGCTCAAATCATCCCAGGATTCTATGATCCTCCTTTCATGGCTCTGAGTATCAGATTTCCTTGAATTCTTAACTCACATATCAAAGTTTGGTCAACAAAGAATGTTGTGCACCAACCACACACATTTCTTCACTTTTCTGTAGATTATTCTGTTTGCCTCCACTGACTCAGTAATCTTTGTGTCTGACTTGAAACCAGGCCACCTGATAATGATGGTAATGATGGCCATTCTTCCTTTGGGTTGGCTTATATTCAACTTTTCTTACCTAAGGCACAGGTTTCTGCCAGGTCTGAAGAAGAATTTCCATTTAACCCTGGTAGAGTACAGCTTTGTCCTATCAGTTGCCCTGAAACCACAAAGATTAGTCATGTCCCTCAGCATCCTAAACTTCCTCCTTGTGAGGATAATGGGTCACCTGTGTGGTTGTACAAGGCTGAGCAGTGTGCTCAAGACAGATGGAAGAGACTTGCAGCCCCAAGGCACTCATTTTTTTAGGTCATCCACGAGAGGAGCTGAAGGAACAATGCAGAACACATGGGTGAACACATACATGGGCCTGCTTGCTTTTTTGGTGTATCAGGGAGGGACTGCTCTTGTGAAATGACAGATATGTAGCTGAACAGTGAGCTGTGGCATGAAGGACATGTCACCTCAGCAGTGAAAGTTGGAGGAGTGTTAGAAAAGTAACGCAGGACATAGAAATTTTCATCTGGGATAATATTTTTGGTGTCTATGTGCCTCTCCACAGTATATCCTGCACTGGGTTCAACTTCTACACATACAGCATAAAAACAAGGCTTAACTTATCTTGGTAAATCAAATTTTAGCTATAATTTGGCATATATAGCTTAGAGTAGACAAGCATTCAGGTGCTTTGTGCATCTGAGATGTTCACCTTGAGATGATCTAGATCTCAGTTAAGGCATGTTGGGTACACTTAAACTGTCCCTCTGGCTAAATAAATCACTTTGTGAAAGAAGCCTTAGTATTCAATGTAAATAAGGATTCTCATGTCATGGTTTGCTTAGTTTGCTAATCAAAACATGTAGCTCTGAGCACTTCCCATTTAGTGCAGCTTATGAAAATCAAGCATCATTATTGCTGTCTGATACATTATCAGCAGAAGCCATATAATGGGTGAAATGTTCCTGGGTTGGAACGAGTGCAATTTATGATTCTAAATTATTATGTATAAAGAAGGGAAAATGCAGCTGGATATTCATTAGACGCGTTCAATTTAATGTATTGAAAACAGTAAAGAATATGTTTTAATTAATAAGCCAAGTGCACATGGCATGAAATCCACAAAGAGAGCCTGCAGAGCTCTGCAATGCTCTCGTACTTATTGTGAAGTGAAATGGCAAAGCTGCTCCTCTCTCTCTCGAGGAAGTTCATCAACATTCATGTGCAAACCAGAATTCACCTGCTTTGATTGTTTCTGCTGATCACCAGAGTTAGTGGATTTTACTTTGCAGACCTATACCAGTGACACGAAAGATACTGGGTGGCTTTATGCGTCTCGGTGTTCAGACTTGCAATCGGGAAATCGGTTTCAAGAGGAAGATAGCTAGCAGACTCTAAAAATCAGGACCTCTGGACAAAGTTTTTAAGATGGGGCAATTAAGAATTGCTAAAAAGATGTTAAAAGCATTGAAAGCACTGCCGTTATGCTTCAGGGTTGGAAGGAACGAATAGGAAAAAGCAGGACATCTTCAACAGCTGTGAAGTTCAAGTCCCAAGATGACCTTCCAAATTAAGACTGCAGTGTTGACATTTTCCCTAAGGATTTGAAAACGTACGGAAGGTATCTACTAAAGGATCTATTCCTTGTGAGGAGGTTCTTAAAAGAAGACTTGAAATAGAAATGCAGTGGCATGAACAATTATTAAAGTTACTGCTGGGGCTGGAACTGTCATTCTAGCTCAAAATGTTTGTTGAAAAAAATATTTCTGGCACTTGGCATTAACCATGTTTACTAGAAGCCAGAATGTGAATCACTTTGGAAAATCTGAGCAAAATTTCCACAGCTGCCATCATGCAAGGGCAAATTACACATATTTCCAAATTACAAGAAATTTTTAACATGATTTTTAGCTCATAGCAACTAGCTCAATATCAGCCAATACCAGTCTGTAATATAAGTGGAATCTTCCTGACGTTTTGTACATTTTCTTATCTGAAAGAAAGCGAGGGGGCTGGGTTATGATATCATGCTATCCATATTCACATTAGCACTCAGAGTACCTTCTTTAGGCATGCCCTTTCCTCAAAGAATTCACCACCAAGGTATGACCATTGCCATTCACAAACTGGGATCTCTCGCTTCCAGTGCCCACTAAACAGGGCTGTATGCACAAGGTCTCCAAAAAAGCTCTGGTTTAGACCATGCACAGAGTTGGTGCTGAAGGGAATAAGCTTCATGCCTGCATCCTGCTCTAACCTTTTATAGATTAAACTATGTCAAGAGAGAGTTGCATGTGGAAGCTTTGCTAGCAAAGGGCATTTAATCTGCAAGCATTTAATCTGCAAGCATCAACAACCTTGGTTACTCCAAGCAGCAATTACAGTGATGATCACCACCAGTGCCCCGAGTTGCTTTTTACTTAGGGTACAGCTCTTATACGTATATCCTGGAACGAAATAAGTAGGTTGCTATTTGGAGAAACAACTGCTTCTTACAAGGGTCCTGAAAGTGACCCTTGTGGGGTGCCTGAACTACAGGGTGGGCTGAGCGGCTTACTATAGCCTGGATGTGTACACAGCACTGCAAAGAGTTGGTGAGGATCTCTCACCCAGTGTGCTGCCAGGATGTCCTCCAACATACCTGCATGTATGTACAACTTGGTTATACTTCCACTGAGCAACTCATTTGAAAGGCAGCTGGGAAGAAACGGTGCCTTCTCTGAAAGGCAGGTAAGTTTCCAGCCTGAATGAAAGTGTCTGGCCTTAAAGAAAGGAAACCAGCATGCTGAGATGAGAGATGTCATGGACAGAACACAGCATGTGTGCACACAAACGTGCGCGCGCACACACACACACACACACACACACACACACACACACACACACACACACACTATGGGAGCCTGAACCCACTAGGGTAGTGTGGGGTGGTCTTGTCTTCTTGCACTTGTGAAGTAGAGACTGTCTACTTTGGGCTGCATTGTGCTGAGTAATGTAGATGGCTCCTAGTCATGTCTTTCTAAAACAAGAATAGGAGCCTGAAATCCCAGAGGGACATAGAACAAGAGAAATCAATAAGTGTAAGGTTATGTATATGGCAGCATACCAACACCTCATCTAGGTGTAAAAGAGTTGTGATTAGCCCCAAGGGCCTATGGTATAAATGATGCAATCACTGGACCCCTTGTGGGCACTAATGGTGTTGGCAGGTCTGTTCCCAGATGGTGGATGGAAAGTAGGTCCTTTCTGCTGGGCTTCAAAAGATCTTTCAAAGTCTACACAAAGCCAGAGACCTGGACTGCTCCTCCTGTGCTCCTTCAAGACCCCCTGACTGTACTCAGAGGAGCTTTCTATTGTAACTGACCCAGATGCTCATCACTAACATTTCAAAACAATGAAACTGAAAAATGCTTGTGTAAAGAGTTTGCAAACAAGGGTGAGAAAAACCAGCAGCCTAAACAGTCTCTGAAAGGCTTGTTTTGTTGTCATTAGTATAATCAGTTGGTAAGTACTGGAAACTACAGTGTTAATGAAAGAAGTGTCATCTTTGCTATTATCTTCAACAAAAGATGTTATTGGGAACAAGCTGTTCCAAGAGCAGCAGAATTAATAACACCATGTTTGTTGTAGACATGTGTCTTAGGCTTGAACTTTCTGGTTAAACAAGAGTGCCAACTTAAGCCTTTTCCATACTTGTAATGTGAATGATGTCTCTCCCCAACATGGATACTCCAGTGTCTGATAAAGGGTAACTGGACCCTATCTCATTCTGGCTGGTGCAATTAATTAAGTCCCTGCCTTCCCCCAGGCTGTAAATTTTCATGAGACCTGTACAACTCTAACAAATTTTGTTGAAACAGGTTCAAAAGTTGTCAAGGGGATGTGGAGAGACGAGCTGATACACACATAACTTGGATCACGTAAGTCCTTATTTTCTTTGGAAACCAGGGTAGAGATATTCTCAGAAGGCAGATTTTAATGCAGAAAATTACTATTTATGGAAATCCTTACAGTCTTTTCTATCTTACAAAGAGATGCAACTTGGCTTCTTGCTTCTGTATGATCTATGACCTACAGGGGAAGGAGTTTTAAAGGTAACCTGCCAAGGATTTTCAACAATTGTCCCTCTTCCTCTTACAAGTTTTCTAAATTCTTCTTGTGTTTCTTTTTGATGAAAAAACACTCACCAACAAGTTTTTTATGATTTCACTTCTAGTATTTTGCTGCTTGTTCTTGCTGGGACTTTTACCAAAGAGTCTTTGTGCCGTTTCACAGAGACCATGTGCATCAACTCAAGTGTCAGTATTTAATTTTCTACATGGGTTTTCTGAAGACCAAAGTTTAATCACTGATGTTAAATAAATGGTTGGTGAAAGGTCATCTTTCAGTTAGTCTGCTTTTTCTGATCTCACCCATTCTCATTTTAGTAGACTGACTGTCATCAGACAGTCCTTCTGCACAATACCTATCTTCCCAAAGTGAAAATAAAAAATGAACTCTTAATAAAACCAGTTTTCTTTATGCTAAAGAAAGGCAAACCAATGATGCAAGGTCTTTTTCCTTCTCCCGGGTCCTCTTTCTCTCTTTCTCACCTGAAGGAATAGTGGAAGGCTTTGAATGTGTCAGCTCAAAACAAAAGTCTAGTTGAAGCTTACTGAGATTTTTTTCTTTCTTTTTTTTTTTGGTGTTGTCTAGACTAATCCCGGACTCATAAGTGATGGGCAGCACTACTGTTGTGATCTTAAGCAGGTCATTCTTCCTAGAGACAGGACCTCAATTCTCCATGTGTCCTACATGCATTGCAAAGCCCAACTCTACTCCTCATTATTTCTGCTCTTTTGATTCTCACAGAGAGTTTCACCAGTTCTTATTGTGGCTGGTACAGGTGACAAGCGAGATATTTATAGTGTTGAAGTCAAAGGAGCCAGCACAAGGCAGTGTTAACAGCACTCCATCACTTCAACCTTGTTTTTAGGGGGGGGATATAACTGCAGCCTTAAAGATCACTCATCATGATAGGAACATTTACCTTTTGTAAAGTGTTTATGTTAAGGCTGTAGTTCAGGGAAACAAACCTTGGTTTTCTGCATAATTTGTGATTATTCAACATCCAGTTTGAATAGTTCAAACAGCACACTGGTTTTCTGACTTGGACAACAGTAAACAGTGCTGTTTCTCAGCCTTTTTCACCCATTGTTTCTCATGGGGTTTGTGGACATGGAGAACTCTCAACCAGCAGAAAAAAAGGCTGACCTTGTGCTGGCATTTGCTCTGGTGCCTGACTATGTGTCCTCAATGGTCTTCAGGCTATAAGACTAAAATTAGAGGATCACCTTCACTTATACACTGTGCAGGACACTGTTATTCATCACTTCTCCCTGCAGTTGTTCTTTAAACTTCTGAGGTTTTTTTGTTTACTTGGTTTTCTTTCTGTGCCATAGTACCTTTTGCACTTGCTGTGTTATCCCTCAAACAGCTGCAGCATTGTCAGTGCAGTGTCAGGGTTTTTTTCCATACATCCTGTGTCCCTTGGTTCATGACTGAATTCACACTGCAGGGCAGCTCACAGCAGCAGGGAGACCTGTAGGTACCCGCAGCTCTGGTGCCTTACTATATGTCCTCAGTGGTCTTCAGGCTATGTGACTAAAATTTGAGGATCACCATCACCAATCACTCAGCTCCTCCAGACACCAAAGCTGAATGAGGGTTTGTCCCAGGCCACTGTTGTCAGGAGTGGGAGAAAAGTTGTTTGTGGAGTCTCCTTTGGAGACGTCCAAACCTGCCTGGATGCATCCCTGTGTGATTTAGTCTGGGTGATCCTGCTCTGGCTGAAGGGTTGGACTAGATGATCTTTCAAGGTCCCTTCCAACCCCTAATGCTCTGTGATTCTGTGAAAAGCATAATAGGAAATCTGGGGGTCAGTTGGGGGCAGAGGGGCTCTGGAAAGCATGGGAGATGCAGGCAGGAACTGCAGTTTGGAGTTGCCACCTTACACTGAAATTTTCCAAGGTGCAAAGTCTGCAGGGCTGTATCTATTTTTTGTCCCTGTCTTTCATTCTCCTCCAGCCCCCTTGAAGCAATAACCTGCCCCAGGCAACTGCCTCCTTTGCCAGTGCCGAGAGCTGGCCTCAGCTGCACCACCTGGCCCTTGGCTGTTTCCACTCCCCTCTGCTCTATCCGCTGAAACCCTGGCAACAGCTTGCAGTGGAGTGATGGGAGCCTGACAGAGGGGATGTGAATAGCTCGCTGTTGATTGACAGCCTCTCCATAGGGTAGTCTGTCAGATTCATTATCTGTACCTCAGAAATCCCTGGAGAACCCATCACCATTTCACAGGGTGCTGTAGAAACATATAACGAAGATCCATCCCCCTTTCCCCAAGAGATGGCAATCTGTTTCTAAGATAAGAGGCAGTAGGTGGAATCAGCTTATGGACAGTGAGGAAAGAAAAAGACTTTTAAGATCTGGGGAATGCACAGATGTCACAAAGCCTGGATGTTTCCCTTTTGCTAATGGCGTCAGTGTTTCCTTGATGTCCCCTGGATGTGGTGGTCCCCAGAAGTGGACCATAAGCCTGGATCTTGTCCCCTTACTTGGTGGGTGTACATAGCAACAGACAGCATCACATTGGATAGAGACCCAGAAATTTGGGTTTCAGTACTTGAACCTGCAGATGTTCATTCTGTTGATAAAACAATAACACTAAGATTTTTTATTATTATTATTATTTCCCAAGCAGCTGTCAAAGCGAATTTGGGAAAAGGGACTTCTAAATAATGTTTACGTGAGGAATGATTACTCATGGAAAATTCCTTCTCTGAACTTTTCCAATTTCATTAACAAAGGAATGTTTATAAAGCAAAGCCCTGCTCGACACACTGACATTTCTGAGTTTGGAGTTGTTCTTGCAGCAGTTGAAATTGAGGTCATGCATCGGTTTGAGAGCCTGTATTACATCCGGGTAGAAGAAGTACCTGCTTGTGGTAATCATGAGAGAAAATATTCCTTGTGTGGCTGTGGGCCAAGTACTGAGAGTATGGACTGAGGCACCTGGGACAACTTGGTGAAAGCAAGTTTTTTGATCAGAATTTTGACTAAAGGAATTATTAGTTGGGCAGAATAAACAATTTTTTCTCAGGTGAATGCTTGTAATCTCTAAAAGAGAGTTGTGTGTCATATTGCTCATTGTTGTTACTGGACATTCAAAGTCTGCCTGAGACAGAAGGTTGTGACATAGAGACAGGATTCCTGACAGAATTGGATCCTTGCTAGAGCTAGATTAATCTAATCTTTTGCTTGCTTCTTTGTGCTGCCACTTTTTTTGTTGCTTGACAGTGTTCTTTCAGCTCATTCTCAAAAATCTCTCCCGTCCCTTCTTCCTACTGAGTTACTGAAACTCTGCTTTGTTCCAAAATCCAGCTAGCCATAAGGACAGTCCTATGCCATTCACAGTCTCATGTTGTCTATTTTTAAGGGGTAGGTTGAAGGTTTCCTATTACAAGGCACCACGTGCTACGGTTGGAATTCATCAGCAATTTGAACTTCCCTATAATCTTTCACTGAAGGATGATGAGAACATTTTGCAAAAAAAAATACTCCTATCCCCATTTTGCCATTGAAAATGGAAGGTATAGAGAGTTATCTAATACATAATATCTAAAACCACTGGGATGCTGACAGAGCCAAGGTGCTGTCAAGGAGGACAACACCCCTTTAATTTTTCACTCTTGGATTACCATCCATTTCTAGTCTCTACTAGTGACCAACTGCTGAAATTCATCTCTTCTAGGGCATATTCAGATGTAAGAAGAATTGGAGAGCTATGGGCAATTTTGATTGAGATTTGATGAGGAAAATACAGTACTTGTGTTTTCTAGTGGAAAATGCTAACAATGAGGGAAATTTCACATCACAGAACATTAGGGGTTTAAGGGATCTCAAAAGTTCATCTAGTCCAACCCCCCTGACAGAGCAGGGTCATCCAGACTAAATCACACAGGAATGCATCCAGGTGGGTTTGAATGTCTCCAGAGAAGGAGACTCCACACCCTCTTGGGCAGTATGTCCCAGTACTCTGTCACCCTCATAGTGAAAAATTATTCCTTACATTCCCATGGAACTTCCTCTGCTCCAGCTTGCAACCTCTGCCCCTTGTCCTATCACTGGTCATCATTGGGCAGAGCCTGGCTCTGTTCTGACTTGTGACAGTTGTGTGTATAAAAACATGTGTGAATGTTTTCTGTGCAGAGTACTTGTAGAAAAAGGCAAGCGTGGATGTGTTAGGAGGAAAATCAGATAAACAGGGCTGCAGGGAAAGAAAATTTCTCAATGTCACCTTCTTAAGAGAAACTTCTCAGAAGACCCCATATATAGCTTCCCTGATGCTAATGCTATGCAGACGGGAAGCTTGTAAAGCTTGTATTATGTCACTGAGATGCTCAGCAGTCATGAGGTGTATGCTTTAGAAGATCGCATGAGGAATTAAGCATGAAGGTGCCATTTAGTGATACATTTATGCACTTGCCTTTTTTTAGGCAGACTCTCTACTGAGCATTTATTCCTTTGAGTTAATGACAATAATTACATGAAAATCCATTCGGGCTTCTCAAGATGCTGAATTTGCAAACTGGCAATACAAATACTTTAATACTCATTTAAATGCACTGTAATTGCACTTCATTCTAAGTAGTGGTGTTTTTAAAACCATGCCATTTGTAAACACTAGATCTCCCCCTTCCCTCCCTCTCCACACTAACATCAATCCTTAGCAAAGTACAGTGTATCTGGTTGATGTCAGTCTTGATAAATGATTCTGCTGAAAGAGCTGACCATAAAGAATAACATTCTCTATTAAAAATTAATATATACCCGTGTCACAGGTCCTCGTGTAAAAGCAATACAATGGTCTGCATTGTCTGCCTGTCAGCAGCTCCATACCTGATTTGCGGTTTACCTAGGTCCTACAAAGTCCCGAGAAAATTACAGTTTTGTTATGTGTCGCTGATTAGCAATATTTATGTAGTCATTCATTTGTACGTTGGCAAGTGACACCTGCAGTATGGCTAGCTGTCAGGCAGGCTCACAACACAGAGTAAAGGAAATGACCTTTTCTCATTGAAAGAAAGGGCCCAGTTCTTGCCATCTTTCCTTCAGCAGTTTGTTTTCCAAAGTGATTTCCAGTGGGCCTCTGATGTATTTTTTTGTAGGATGGGCATGGCTTTCTGTATCCCTGTGCAAACCTAGGGCAGCAGAATTATAGAATCATAGGAGCTGGAAGGGACCTCAAGAGATCATTGGATCCAACCCTCCTGCCAAAGCAGGCTCCATAGGACAGGTCACACAGGTTGGTGTCTGGATGGGTCTTGAATATCTCCAGAGAAGGAGACTCCACAACCCCCTGGGCAGCCTGTCCCAGGGCTCTGTCACCCTCACTGTGTAAAAGTTCTTCTGCATGTTGGTGTGGAACTTCCTATGCTCTAATTTGCAGCCAATGCCCCTTCTCCTGTCTCCACAGACCACTGAAAAGGGGCTGGCCATTTCCCTCTGTATCCCATATGTAAGATATTTATAAACATTAATTCGCCCCCCCCCCCTTAGTCTTCTTTTCTCAAGGCTGAACAGTCCCAGCTCCTTCAGCCTTTCCTCGCAGGGGAGATGCTCCAGGCCCTTAATCACTTTTGTAGCCTCCTCTGGACTCTCACCAGGAGATCCCTGTCTTTTTTATGCCAGGGAGCCCAGAACTGGACACAATACTCCAGGTGGGGTCTGACCAGGGCAGAGTAGAGGGGCAGGATCACCACCTTCAACCTGCTGGTCACAGTCCTCCTAATGCACCCCAGGATCCCATTGGCTCTCTTAGCCACCAGGGCACACTGCTGGCTCATGGACAACTTGTCATCTACCAGGACTCCCAGGTCCTTCTCCGCAGAAGCCAAGTCAATGAGCGAGATTCCCCATTACTGCAGGTCCTGAGTCACACCATTCGTCTCAGAAGCTCACTGAGACTCATGTCAAAAGAAGCTTGAGGTTCTCCCCTCTACACCCTTTCACTATGATGGACATCCTGGGATACTTTTTTCTCTTGTTCTTAGGAATGTTTTCCTCATTTCAGGGCAAAATATAGTCTTGGAGACTTTAAATTCTTCCTTTATTTTGGCAATATTGTTCTTTAACTTATATAACTTTTCAGTGTACCTGGTTCTTATAAATGTGGACAACTGTATAATTCCGTATTTTTAACCTTTTTCTGTATTTTTTTTTCTTATGTGCAATTTGTGTTGTGCCAGACATTAAAGCCATTTAAAAAAATGCATTTTCTTTCTTCTTTGCATTGTAGCTGGTTCAGAAAAATCTAGTTGAATGATTTCTCACCTGTTGAAGTAGCTTTGCCCAAGTGCTAACGCTTCAAAAATGTTGCTTAATATTAGTCAGATTTTGTTTCAGAATGGAATCAAAGCAAGATCCAAAAAAAGTCTATACTAATTTATTTGATGCTCTTCTGTTTTGATTTTTCCCAGTTTTGTGTTGCATGGTAATAGTGTGATAACAAGGGAATGCGAAGCAGAACCTTTCATTTGCTAGGAAGCAATTTTTTTTCATTATTTTCCAGTAGTCTGCTCCCAAACAGAAGGAAAGTGGACACCGAGAAATGATGCATTTTGCAACTTGCCTCCTCCAGAAAGAGAAAAGTGAGAGCTATCTATGAGGTCAGGCAAAATATTGTAAAATGTCTTTGCAATGACTGTCTTCTAAGGGTAAAGCTGATTGTCAGTGAACCCAAGGATCCTGGATTTTTCATTCTATTATATTATCATGCCTAGAGATACATGAATTTTTCTTTTCCCCTTCTCTTCCTTCCCCTCCTTTCCCCTTTCCCCTTTCTTTTTTCTCCTTATAGAGGAGTTGTTGCTTCCAGGGGGCACTGACCCATTCAGTTCTATACTGTCCTGGTTTTCTGAATGCTGCTCTTCCTATTCTATACAGGAGCATGGTGAGAGCCTTATTCTCAAGCAGCTAAAGATCTATCAAACATTTTCTTGGTAGAAAGTGCTCTTTCCGAATGGTAAAAACATTCCTCCAAAAATTTCCTGTTGTGTGAGGCAGTTGAAACCAGCCCAGCTTAAAAAATTCTGTTCAGTGCAGAGAAATTTGCTTTGCGATGACAGTAAGCAAGAACGCACATCGCGTGGAAAAATTCTGCCCAACAATCTACCCACCCTTGAGCATATCTTGCTGCTTTTGTGGAGGCTCATCTGCCCTGGCTCAGGCATCTAGGAAGGAGATCTAAAAAGGTCATCCCACTCACTGAAGAGCCATGCCAGAGCACAATATCCCCTAAAATAGCCATCTCACACGGGGCTGGCAGCATCCTGGTATGCTACAAGACACAAGCTTCAATCTTGATTTGCACAACCTTGTGTACCCGCTGTCAATACATCAAATATAAACTAGATGTACATCATCTGTTAAGTGATACCTGGTATATTTTTGCACAGAAGCTCTTTCACACATCGATGTTTATGCCTGTGCACTGCACACCCGGACGAATGCCAAAATATTCATACACTGCACATTTCTCACTTTTGCTTCTTACAGGGGAGGCTT
Source organism: Laterallus jamaicensis coturniculus (assembly GCA_022605575.1). Taxonomy (NCBI): domain Eukaryota; kingdom Metazoa; phylum Chordata; class Aves; order Gruiformes; family Rallidae; genus Laterallus; species Laterallus jamaicensis. The sequence goes on from JAKCOX010000082.1 coordinate 2,551,532, forward strand.
CTGAAAAACTGGGGTTTTGGGGTGGTTTTTGGTTTTTTTGTTTTGTTTTTGTTTTTTAGCAAAATGAAATGCATTGATAAGACTTGTTGATAATCCACTTATTGGGAGGAGTGAAAGGATCAGCTTTTCAATGAGAACTCTTTAGGTAAACTCACATGCTTGAATGATTAAACCCAAGGACAAAAATATCTTTTACAATGTGTAATTTTTTCCTTTCTCGCAATAACTTTAACACAGGAAGGAGGGGAGGGAGGAAGAGAGAGAAATAAGCTTATACTCTTAACTTTCCTAACCCATATTGCATTCCAGAACTATAAGATGTGGTAAAGACAGGTAAGCAGATTAATTTAGCAGACTTCCAGACTTCTGAAGCAAAAGAGGGAGGCAAGAACATTTTATCATTTCTGACATATGGAGCATGTAGTACTGACTGCAATATGGAATGGATGATCAAAGTCATGTTTTCAATAGATTCTAGGAACATTTTTAGCCTTAAAGTCATTAGTAAACTTCAATTTAAGAGCTGAACCCTAAAACCTTAATTTGGACAAAGCGCTCCTACTTGGGAGCAACAGTAACTCACTCACAGGTCAAAATTTAATATAATTCTTGAACTAGGCAGCTCCATGTCTTGGAGAAAACGACTAAAAAACACTTAGAAAAATACCTTCAAGGGATGAGGATGAAATTGAGAGCTAAGCACAGAAAAAATAAGAACTAGGGCTTTCAAAGAAAATTGAAGCTTTGGAGAGCCTTCAACTATTTTGATTTATATTTAAACATTTTAGAGATTGGAGCTTTGATTAGCTGAGACCCTCTCCAGTTCCCCTTCAGCTCTGATTTATGGGCAGGCTGAATCTCAGTAAAATGAAAGCTAAATGAGGTGTTCTTTAAAATTACCTTTGAACACTTAAAGAAGGTAAGGAAGAGGGCAACTTGACTGATGCTGACATGAAGGGGAATGGGATATGAGGGTGAATGTTTTTAGGAGCCACAGTCTTTTGAATACCAGAGAGGGGGAAGGAGCAGAAAGAACAGGATGTCAAGGGGTTTCTAATTGCTACATGCTATAGCACTAATATATACATCACTTTTGAGTGGGAAATACATTAAACAGGACTTGTTAGCACAAACAAGGCTGTTTGTGCATATGTAAGAAGGCTTTCGGTGTGGGCTTTTTTTGTTGTTCTGGGCTTTTTTTTTTGTTTTATTTTTGCTCTTGTTTGGTTTTGGGTTTGTTTGTTTAGGAAAAAAATGTTCTCAATATACTCAGGAAAATGGTTTAGCCCACCCGTGGGTATTTTTATAGAAATCTTATCACACCTAGGAAGCAGCTAAATCTAATAACACCCAGGAAGCAGCTAGACACCTCCAAGACGTGGTGATTTATGATGAATTACCGAGTGGCCCATTTTAGACTGGCATCCGTTGATATTGAGGTGAATAAAAAAAAGGCTGTACATCACATGTTCACTTCACTTGATCATGGCCTACCAGGTCTGCCCCTGGTTTTGCTCTTCAGACTGCCATTCTTTTTATTAGAGGAGATATGCACGAATTAGCCCGGGCATTATCAGGAACCAGAGAGCACTGCATGAAAGTGCCCCTAAACATGCTTAGATTTCAGCTAATATCCAGTTCTAGAAATTATTTCAGTCCTGCTCTCCTCACAGCTGCTGGCATAGAAACCATCTCCACTCCAGAATGTGTCCTGCCCTTATAAACAACTCCAACAGATGTACACATGGGGTCGTTGTCCCACCCTACCAGGCTGCTGCACTTGGCTCATCCTTGGAAGGATGCAGAGGAAATTGCACGTGACAGTTGTTTGAAAGCATGTCTCTTAAATGAAGTAAGGAATCTGACATAAGTAGATGATCCCTGAGAGAGTGGTAGTTGCCACAATCATGAGTTAGGTCATGATGTTTGTAGAAAGTTTTAATATTTTGCAGCTGGAATGTGCATATAATGGCCTATTCCCACCCCACATTCTTGCTGAGTTCGAAGACATGGATACAAATGATTACTGACTGATTCAAAAACTTCCTTGCAGATACTGTGAATTTGTTTCTTGACAGCCTTTATCATGGCAAGAGGAACTGTGGAGGTATTATGAGTGTGGAAGATTGAGACTGACTGTGGGGGGATTGCTTAAGTTTTCCTAGTTAGTCAAACAGCCGTAGGGCATCTTGGATCGGGTTCAACTTCACAACTTGGACACAGATCTCAGTTATCCTCTATTCTTGGCATTGGTCTTTGCTTGCCTGACAGCTCAGCGATGGGAATCCAGGATCTTTGACTATATAAATCTTTTCCTACATAGGTGTCACCTCGTTCTGCAGTTGTGTGCTCAGCATTGAAACATTTTCCTTGGTTGTTTCTCACTGACAACTGTTTCATCCCAGTGGGGAGTAGATGAGTCATGGCAGACCTTTATCACTTCCACATCAATCCTGAAGCCAACTGCAATCCTGGGCAGTCAATGGCTTGGATCTTTTTCTCTTTACCAGAACATTCTCCCGGCAAGGCAATCTCACCCTGATTGACACAACCAGCTCATATGCATGCCCCTGTCCCATGGGACATGCATAAGGGTGAGTAGTGACCTACTTATGATATCTCTTGCATTTCCTGTAGGGTTTTTTTTTTCCAGACACATGCAACAATTTTGCTGCTTGTGATGTAGCTATTCTCAGCCAATTTGAGAGGATCACTGTGGCCTAAAGAGAATAGTTGCTATTTTTGTAAGTATTGGCATCAAGTAATAACATAAGTGGCGTTGCCTCTGAAATTAGCCAGATCCCACGGTTTTTCATTTTTCTTCTTGAGACATTTGGCTTCTCTTGTCTACCTAATTGCTTTCTTATGTGTCAAATCAGGGTTGAGACTTTCTGACACATAGCAGTCTTTCATACACAAACAATAATATCACACATTGTTTCTTCATGCAGCTGGCTGGAGAAATGACAAATACGTAAGAGGACTGCATTGGGACTGGAACCACAGTGCTCCTTCTCTCTACAATTTCTGGGAGGCAGAAGGTCCTAAGAAGAACCCCAGACCATCTAGTCTGTCTGAATCAGACCAGTGGCCAAACTGAAGAAGGAGATGGGGTAGAGGAAAAGGATGTGGGCAGACATGCAATTTCCAGGCACAGCTGAGGAGACTGCTAACCCCTTTGGCTCTGAATTGCAGGTGCTGCCAGTATTTCCTTGGAAATACCTCAGTAATGGCATTTCCCTACAGCTAGTCCCAAAGGTGCTTCAGCCAGCACCAGACAACATAATGCAACGGGGCCACTTGCAAATGGCAATGAGCAATGTGTGCGCACTCACACACGCACACACATGTGATGATCTCTCACATTCCCCATCTACCAACATTTCTTCTCTAAAAAAAGTGGATTGTTTGTTTCTTTGCAAAGACAGAATAGGCAATAAAAGGTTTGCAAAGACAGGGTGGAAGCTACCAGTTTCTGACTGGAATGTATAAGCAGGGGCTACTTCATGGTTTAAGTCATCTTGCTATAAGTACTCCTGCAGGATAAATGGGAGAAAAGTAATCTCTAGAAATGGTTCTGAAGCTGTTCAGAGGATTTAAGAAACAAAGTTGTGCACTTCTTTCTCCCTTAAGTTCACAACTAGTGCTATCTAGCTGCAGTCATTCTCAGTTAGCTAAGACTCATTCAGCAAAGAATTTAACTCTGTGTTTAAATCCACTCCTGTTCAGCAAAGCATAGAAGCATGTGCTCCATATTATATATATATATTCATATATATATATATTTACTGAATTGCTTCTCCCAGGAGCCTCTTTGCCAACCTAAAGCTCTGCATCTAAATTCCAGCCAAAATTGAACTGATGACACGGCCCACGGATGTTGCTCAAAGTGATAACACAGTTTAAACGTGTACAACAGCAACGTAACCATAGGATCTAAACAGTTGAAACTTGGAGGCAGATGCAATACCACCATTCTCCTTGAACTGTGGAAACCATATTTGCTGGAGCCTTATTAGGATTCCCCACTAGTTTTATACAGGAATAAACACAGTGATTTCTAAGGATCTCTATGGCACCCACATTGATATAACATAATGTGGTTTGATAAGTTGAAAAATAAATACATCATATCTGCTTCTGGAAGCAGTATCAGATACATGTTTTCCGTACGTGTGGAACCAGACTACCGTTGCAGCTTGAGTACAGGTCACTCTCTAGGTAACAAGGGACAACAGGAGTACAAGAAATGCAGGCAGATTTCAAAGATGAAAAAGGTGCAAAAGTTTATTCAGTGCAGAATTCTGTGAGACTACTAAGTCTAAAATAACTGAAAATGGGTTTCCACTATTTCTGGAAATATCCTGGAAGACTTGCAATTGTTTTTGAACAGCTCCATGAGCACTGAAGTACAGCGTGGGACAAAAAGTGTGAGTAATTGTGAAAGACCACCCCCCGAATTCAAATTGTCTGAATGAAGTCATCCCAGTCATGGTCTTTCCTCTCCCTGACAATCCCTGTCCCAAAAGAAATGACCTCCTGTGGCATGCTGCATGAGAACAAAATGATTCAAGGGGCAAGAAGAAGGTAAAATGGTATTTTCAGACTTCAGCCTATCAAAGTTTAAGTGCTAGCTCAACATTTACACAAACTGTTCCTATGATGGCTACCGTCATCATCAGACTATACCTATTGTGTGAGAACTGCAGAGTTAATACTTCCAAGTGTTTCATAGACAGCAATCACACACAGAGCTATTACTCCTTTTCTGATATATACTATTACTACATTACAAGGTGAGGTGCCCTTTATGTGGGACAGCAGCTAGAATGTATTGAGATCTGTCCAGGGGCAGACAAGGAACAAGTTGAGAGTTTGTGGGTGAGAATTAAGTGACAGGCTAGCATGGTTGCTACTGTTGTGGGTGTCTGTTACAGGCTATCTGATCAGGATGAGGAAGTTGATGAGGCCTTCTACAGGCAGCTGGTAGCAGCCTAGCAGTCACAGGCCCTGGTTCCCATGGGGAATTTTAACTACCCATATATTTCCTGGAAGGCCAACACAGCCAACTATTTACAGTCCAGGGGGTTCTTCCAGTGCTTCTTGATGGTAACTTCTTGATGAAAATGGCAGATAAGCCAACTAGGAGAGGAGTGCTGCTGGATCTTATACTCACTAACAGGGAAGGTCTGGTTGAAGAGATGAAGGTTGAGGGCAGCCTTGGCTGCAGTGACCATGAGATGGTGGAGTTCAGGATCTTATGTGGTAGGAAGAGACTACTATGCAGGATCATGACCCTGGACTTCAGCAGGGCCAACTTTGGCCTTTTCAGGTAATTGCTAGGGGAAATCCGATGGGACAGGGTACTGGAAGGAAAAGCAGCCCTAGATAGGTGGTTTATATGTCAGGCCCACTTCTCCCATGCTCAAGATCAGAGCATCCCAATGGGTAGGAAATCCAGAAAAGGAGCCAGAAGACCAGCATGGTTAAACAGGGGACTGTTGGGCAAAGTCAAGTGGAAGAAGAGAGTCTAAAGGTCATGGAAAGAAGGGGTGGCCACTTAGGAGGTATATATGACTGTTGTCAGAGCATGTAGGGAGGCAACTAGGAAAGCTAAGGCTTCCTTGGAGTTAAACCTTGCAAGGGAGGTCAAGGACTGCAGAAAGGTCTTCTTCAAATGCACTGCAGGCAAATCTAACATTAGAGGCAATGTAGGCCCTTTGCTGAATGAGGTGGATGCCCTGGTGACTGAGGATACTAAGAAGGCAGCTTTACTGAATGCCTTCTTTGTCTCTGTCTATACTGAGGGTGACTGTTCTCAGGAGCCCCAGACCCTTAAACCCTAGAGGAAGTCAGGACAAATGAGGAGTTTGCCTTGGTTGATGAGGACTCAGAGAGGGATCAGTTAAGCCATCTGAATATTCATAAATCCATGGGTCCTGATGGGATGCACCCACAGGCTGAGGGAGGTGGTGGAAGTCATTACTAGGTTACTCTCCATCATCTTTGCTAATGGATGCTGGGAAACGGGAGAGGTGCCTGACGCCTGGAAGAAAGCAAGTATCACTCCAGTTTTCAAAAGGACAAGAAGGAAGACCCAGATAATTGCAAACCAGTCAGCCTCACTTCCATCACTGGACATGTGATGGAACGACTTATCGTTGGTGTTGTCTCTAGGCTTTTCCTTCCAGTACCCTGTCCTGTGGGTTGTTAGGAGAATTCAGCATGGTTTCACCAAGGGGAAGTCACGTTTTACCAACCTGACAGCTTTCTATGAAGACATAACCAGGTGGATAGTGATGGTAGGGCAGTGGATACAATCTACCTTGACCTCAGTAAAGCATTTGATACCATCTTCTACAGCATCCTTGTGGCTAAAGCTGAGGAAGCAAGGTCTGGAGGATCGGGTAATGAGGTGGATTGTGAACTGTTTGAAGGAAAGAAATCACAGAGTTGTGGTCAATGAGACACAGTCTAACTGCAGGACTGTATCTAGTGGAGTCCCTCAGATGTTGGTACTGGGACCTGTTCTATTCAATATATTCATCATGTCCCAGTAGACAGCAGGATGACCATGAGCCAGCAATATGCCTCCTTAGCCAAGAAGGCCAATGGCATCCTGGAGTGTATTAGAAGGGGTGTAGTTAGTAGGTCAATAGAGGTCCTTCTCCCCTGCTGGTCTGCCCTGGTGAGGCTGCACCTGGAATATTGCGTCCAGCTCTGTGGCCTGTTCAGGAAGGACAAGAAACTATTTGAAAGAGTCCAGTGCAGGACCACCAAGATGCTTAAGGGAGTGAAACACCTTCCTTATAAAGAAAGGGTGAGGGAGCTGGGCCTCTTTAGCTTGGAGGAGACTGAGGTGTGACGTCATCAGTGTCTATAAATATATAAGGGGTGAGTGTCAGGAGGATGGAGCCATTCTCTTCTCAGTGATGTCTAATGATGAAACAAGGGGCAACAAGGGTAAGCTGGAGCGCAGGAGGTTCCACATGAACATAAGAAAAAACCTTTTCATTGTGAACGTGTTGGAGCCCTGGGACAGGCTGCCCGGAGAGGTTGTGGAGTCTCCTTCTCTGGAGACATTCAAAACCTGCCTGAGGATGTTCTTGTGTGACCTAATCTAGGTGATCCTGCTCTGACAGGGGTGGACTAGATGATCTTTTGAGATCCCTTCCAACCTGTTAGGTTCTGTGATTCTATATTCTACATACTTACACTACAATATTGCTATATTCTATATATTACATACTATATACTACATCACAGAATTGAGGAATCATGGAATCATTAAGGTTGGAAAAGCTATCTAGAACCATTGAGTCCAACCATCCACCCACCACCACCATATCTACTAAACGATGTCCCGAAATGCCACATCTACAGGTTTGTCGAACACCTCTAGAGATGGTGTTCCACCACTTCCCTGGGCAGCTTGTTCCAGTGACTGACAACTCTTTCAGTATTTTTCCCAATTTTATCTAATCTAAACCTCCCCTGGCACAGCTTGAGGCCATTTCTTCTCTTCCCATCACTTGTTACTTGGGAAGAGACCGACCCTGAACTTACAGCAACCTCCTTTCCGGTGGTTGTAGAGAGAGATACTGAGTGTATATAAACACTATATTATTATATTGTCATATATACTATGCTGTCTGGGACCTACTGGACTTGAGTTGGAGGAACAATCACTGCAATGTGCGGATCAGCTCTACTTTATCCAGCATGTGTGTCTGCCTTTAAAATCACAGTTTGAATCCTAGCCCCATCTCACTGGCATCCTTTAAAATATGTGACAAGATAAAATTCTGATGTGACGATCTGGGTCACGATTCTTTGTTACGTGCCAATTATAATAATAAAATAGCAACAACTCAATGCCATTCAATGGCTGTACTAAGAATGGGTTGACTGAAATTTAATGACTATGTTTCATCATAAGAGAGCTGCTGAGCCTCAGAGAATCTCTCCTAATGAACAATTGGATATTAACCAGCAAACGATGACTTTTGCAACTGAATCTAAAAGATGAACTCATTGATACCATTGGATTATTAAGAGCTTAGGTACTGATGTTCAACCATTTTAAAAGATTTGCTTTCTTTATTGTAGAATATGACAATAAAAGTGCTGTGAATAGTAATTTCCTAATAATAACCCTAATAATGCTAATAATACAATAATCTTATTTAATCTAATTTAAATAGACAGCAAAAAGACCTACTTAGAACCACTTGTCTTTTGTTGGTGGAAAGATTTTCATTATGAAAATTAAATTGCTTTCAAACTCCTTTGGCACACTAAAATCAAAGCCACTCACCATTTACAAACCAGGCAAAAGTCCCAAATCTGCAAAATCTTTAGAAAAACCCTCATGTGTTGTGCTTAATTGGGATGAATTTAAGCATCCGTTTATACTTTAATGAGCTAGGCTTCCTCGAGGTTTTGGCCAGGGTCTTGGTTTTAAGTGAGATTGATTTTGCATCCACATCAGGACACTACTATTATCTGAGTCAATTTAGATTCCCAATGAAGTCTCTGTAAATGACTTTAGGAATTAACTGGCAAGGAGAGAGAATAGGTGAAGGCTACATGATAGAGTCACAGCTGACATCACTTGGTATAGCCTGACTGGCATTTCAAACTCTGATCATACACTAAATTTTCTTGACTACATGTGTACTTTTAATATCCCATACCAGAAAGAAATCTTTTGACATCATGTCACCCTTGTATGAACTTGCCTCAGTAGTGCTTAAATTAAAATCCACCGTCAAATATTTTAAAGTTGGATTCACCCTGATAATTCATGTTCTGTGTACAAACACTGAGAAACTTGGCAGAGCTGTATCAGACTAGGTACAAGGATGGAATGTTTTATCCTGAGGGAGGTGAAGGACTGGCACAGGGTGCCCAGAGAGGTGGTAGATGCCCCATCCCTGGAAATGTTCCAGGTCAGGTTGGATGGGGCTCTGAGCAAACTGATCTGGTTGCAGATGTCCCTGCCCATGGCAGGGGGTTAGATTGGATCACCTTTAAAGGTCCCTTCCAACCCAAACTTTTCTAATCTATGATCATATAAAGAATTAAAAGCAACTCTTTTAACTGCTAGCCCCATTTGTTTGTGTGTTGTTTACATGGCTTTGGAGTTCAGTCCTACCTTCTGGTGTGCAAATGCGGGCAGATTTGCTGTCTTTTGCTTGGTATCACTGCAGAGATGACATGTTCCTGGGAGTAAGGTCTGGACTCTCTTGTGGCTAACACTTCACACTGTGAGCATACCTCTGGTTGCAGTATTTTTACTGGTGGCAACAAGAGAAGCAAAAGGAATGAAGTTTGAATTCTGGACTATTTGTGGGATTAACAGTGAGGCTAAAAATACTTTCTTGCCTAGACACATAGAGTAGAATGGATATCACAGGGGGCAGGTAAACATGGTAGTCAACCTAGTTATTTTCTCTAAAAAAAATCCCATCTCCAAATCAAATTGTAAGCTCAAAGTGAGCAGGATGGGCTGTATTCACAGGGGAGGGTAAAATGCCATGTTCTCTGCAAAATCACTGGTGCTGACAGCACAGGTGGACTCACTGGTGAAGACTGTGCGGGGCTGACAATGGGACCGGGTGAATACAGGAAGAGAAGGGTGGAACGGTAGTGGCATCCTGAGCCAACTCCACATGAAAATAAAGTGCTTTTCTTTTTCTACCTGGGCGCCTGATGATTCAGCAAGAAGCAGGTTGATGGGTGATAAATCCAGAAACAGCATCAACTTGTGGAGCATGTGCACTGGCAGTGCCCGGGCTCTGCTGCAGGTGTTGGGCAGGGTGGGATCTGGCTGTGCTCCTCTGTGCTAGGGAGAGATGAAGTGCAAAGCATGGCATGGCCAGCTGGAAACATTTTACAGTGTGAAAATACAGAGAAAAGTTACTCTTTTGCTATTAAAAAATGCTTTATCAAGCAAATAATTTTGGAAATAGGCAGACACATTACAAATCCCCACAATGCTACTTCTCTGGTAGTACAGCATATGCAATTTCCTATTAGAAAGTCAACAGCTTTTTGTTTCTCACCGCTTTTCCACCCCAGCATCTGTCTGCTCACAAGTTTCAGCACCAAATAGGAAACATATCCTTGTTTGGGATAGGGATGCATTGCAGGCAACAAGTTTGATAACCATGCTTACGTTAACCCTGTTTAGGTCTCCAGACCTAGTCTCCAAAGTCATTGTGGGGAACTACAAACCTACTCTGACTTGTGCTGCCTGCTCATGGTGTTAGTGCCCGTGGGGAAAGGCTGGGTGTGAGGGTGCCTTAGGCCATGCCTCAAGTGTATGGAGCATGGTGGTGATGGGACCTGTCACTGAGGAGTTCCCCTGTGAGCATATCCCTCCCAGGGAGATTTAAGCAGACCACGAGATGATTGCACTTCTCAGTTTATCCCTGGGTCTGCAGGGATTCAGATATTCCTTTCTGTCTTTGCTCCTTAAGGGTGTTGTGGAGGGGAGCATGCTCCTTTGGGATGGCCCTGCCAGAAAGCGATCCCAAGGAGAAGAACAGACTGCTGGGGAGAATGTTAAAAATAAAATTAAAGGAAGACTGCAAATTACAGTAAAGTTGAAGACAGGACTTTCAGAGAGCACAGTTTGTCAGGAAGACAGCTGCTTTTTATAGCATGCCTGGCATGGCTGATGGCAAAGACATTTGACATTTAGCTCTGATTGAGTGGCAGGTGGGGAGAAGGAAGCCAGAGATACTTTAAGCAAATCACTTCGAAAGTGTAATTAGGAAGGGGCAGCATTTGGGGAAAGTTGTGTAGCTCTGGCTGGACTCCTTGGCTGCTTCCAAGAGTTTGAGGGCCTGGATTTGAAGTCGCTTGACATCAATCTCCCCATCCCTTCATGGAGAGAAAAAAAAAAATAGACCCACAGCTCCAGGAAAATAAGTTTCTTTCCACAAGGGTCTGCTTTCCTTGGGCTGTCAGAGCTGCCTGTGTCCAGGTCTCCTTCCCAATAAGCCAGAGCAGGATTAGGTCCTCAAGAAGGACAGTTGCAGGGACAAAGGTGAAAGACCTTCAAGCCATCAGTAGTCATGTGTGGGATCCACACTTTGACACTGAATTACTGCTGGGAGGGGAAATTGGATGGCATATGATGTCAATTACAATTGAGAGGATTTTTCAGGTTTTTGGAAGAATCCAGGTCCTGCTCAAGAGTCTGAGCAACTGGAATTATGTTGAAATGAAAATGGGCCTCAGGGTCTTACTTCCTTCATTTGCAAAATGTGGGTACAAATACAGACCCTCCCACTTCTCAAGGTGCCTTTGAACATGCAAAATGCTCAGCATTACTCCTATTAGGAGAGGCTTACACTCTACATGACAGCCTTTATCTGTTATGCTTGTAACGTGGCTGTGAGTTTTGATTGCTGTCCCCAGAGCTGTTCACACACGACTCTAGACCGAAAATGGGGATAATATGCAATGCTGCTTTTCTTTACATGCTTGAACTTTTTCACTGTCTTTGCAGCCAAGTTCTGATCCTGTGACACATGAGAAATTCTGGTCATCGTGCACTAGGAGTTCACCATAAAATACTGGGAGTACTTCTCTTACCAACTACATCTTCTCACATAGACATACTGATATATTTGTTCCAGACTCACGTGAGCTCCCAAATTCCATCTATTATTTTTATTGGTCTTCCAAATCTCCAGATACATTTTCTTGTTATTTATTGTTCAGGATACATTTCATAGAAAGGAGTTAAGTACCTCAGTAATTTACAGTCATCATTAATTTCATGACTGCCAATTTATTAGTGTTTACACCTTCTGTACAGGAAAGCAAATAATTTGATACAATAAATAAATTTATCCTCAAGCATTTGTCAGACTGCATTTGGTACTGTAAGTGTTTCTTCATCAGTGCAAGGATAAACTATGGGACTCCCTGCCACAGGACAGAAGAGGGGAGACAGTGAGCATGTGTGAGTTACTTAATTAGGACTAATGGCATGAGGGATGCCCTTAGGCAAATATTTTAACCTACATATGGCTAAAGAGCCTTGTTTGCAAGTTGAAGACAGAGAATGCAAATTCCACTAAACATTGGCTTTGGAAAAGAGAGGGATTTGAGAAAAAAAACCCTAAATTATTTCAAGTATTGTATTATAATTAGGGAAAATTAAATTGCACTTTTAATTTTTTGTAATTCTGAACTGAAACACTTTGATTTGTAGACCAGACCTAAAATGGTCAAGGAATGATTTTGTTTCAAACTCTATTTGACTAAGGTGCTATGATATTTCATGGAAGCTGTGATTTGAATATTCATCATCTCCTGCAGGCAAAACTTCTCCCACCAGGTTTGTGGCATAGATGTTTTTTCTTTTTCTCATCTATCTCACATTCAAAGTGTTGAAAAATTCCTACTGCAGGCCAGCTGTCTGGAGGCCTACATGTAATTGTACTCCTGCTTCCAGCAGAGAGAAATCTGTGTAGTGCGAGGAATGATGTGTTGATGTTGAGTTTATACCTTGTCACAGGCTCAGTATGTATTTATTGGAAAATGCATCTACTTTCCCTATGCTTTTCTTTCCATCTGAGAAGTGGGAAAACTAACTCTGGACAGAATTTTCTTTCTGCATAATTTTCCAGGGTGGGGGTGCAGAGGTGGGATTTTAGTTTTATTGTGATTTTCCATCTAACATCTCATTTTAAATTAAATCAGTCCCCAAAATATTTTGAACATCATGCCACAGGGAAATTGGAGTTTGGTGCTAAACCTTCCGTAATACATCTTGGTTTCTTTTTTTGTTGAAGGAAAGCTGAATGTTTGGGAAATCTCAGGCAGTGAAGTGTTAAAGGAGATCTAGTTTTGCTGGTGAGTCCAGCTTCCAGGTGAGAATGGGACCGTGGGCAGCAAAATTCACCCCCAAGGCTTTACTTAACAACACTTCTCCTTCAGCCAAAAACATTTGCCTTTTTGTGATGTTAGTCTTTCTACTAATAGAAAAAGAAATAGAAAAGTAATGAAAAATATCTCTGTGGAAAAGAAGCTTGTGTTAATTACAAATTGGACTTCACTAAACCACCAGTTTTCTACTGTAAAGCTACTTACTTCCAGAGGAAGTGCAAGCATGGAACTGTTCATAGTAATATTTCGCTTATTTCTATGTTGTATATTGTTAATGCTACAAGAGAGATTATTTCCTTTTTTTTCTTTCATCTATCAGCTGATTAAGTCCTTCAGTGAAGAAAAAAAATTTAATAATTTTAATGATAATAATAAAAGGAATAAGGTTAATGCTCCTTTGCCTGAGATGTACCTGAGAGCAGACTACCCACAGCAGGCAGACCATGAATGAGGATTTCAGTTTTGTCCCTCCTGTGTCTAGTGGAGAGTGTGAGGGTGCCCTGTGTGTGCAACGCCCAGGGGAGCCAAATGGGTCATTTCATGGTGAGGATTCCTGGGACGGTAGATGACTTCAGGAACATTGCAGGCAAAGCCCTCAAACTGTTCCCTGAGACCTTCTAGCTCCCCAGGGCTCAGTGCTGGGGCTGGTTCTGTTTAACATCTTCATTAATGATCTGGACAAGGGGATGGAGTGTACCCTCAATAAGTTCACAGATGACAACAAATTGTGTGGGAGTGTCAATCTGCTGGAAGGTAGGATGGCTCTGCAGAGGGACCTGGACAGGCTGGATTGATGGGCAGAGGCCAGCTTTATGGTGTTCAATAAGGCAGAGTGCTGGGTCCTGCACTTTGGTCACTATAACCCCGTGCAGCAATACAGGCCTGGGGCAGAGTGGCTGGAGAGCTGCCTGGAGGAGAAGGACCTGGGGGTGTTGGTCTACAGCCAGCTGGACATGAGCCAGCAGTGTGCCGGGGGGAGGGGGGGGGGGGGGGCAAGAAGGCCAACTGTACCCTGGCCTGTGTCAAGAATGTGTGACCAGCAGGAGCAGGGCAGGGATAGTTCTGTTGTACTCGGCTCTGGTGAGGCCGCACCTTGAGTCCTGTGTTCAGTTTTGGGCCCCTCACTACAGGAAGGATGTTGAGATGTTAGAGTGCATCCAGAGCAGGGTGCCGAAGCCAGTGAAGGGTCTGGAGCACAAGTCTTGTGAGGAGTGGCTGAGGGAGCTGGGGCTTTTTAGTCTTCAGAAAAGGAGATTGAGGGGAGACCTCATTGTTCTCTCCAGATACCTGCAAAGTGGTTGCAGAGATGTCAGGGTTGGTCTCTTCTCTCGGGTGACAAGCGATAGGATGAGAGGAAATGGCTTGAAATTGCACCAGGGGAAATTTAGGTCAGATATCAGTAATAATTTCTTTACTGAAAGGGTTGTCAAGCATTAGAACAGGCTGCACAGGGAGGTGGAGTCACCATCCCTGGAGGTATATAAAAGGCATACAGATGAAGTCCTTAGGGACCTAATCTAGACATGGACAAGGCAGGGTTAGGCTATGGTTGAACTCAATGATCTAAAGGGTATCTTCCAATCTAGGCGATTCTATGGTTCTTCTAGAAATTATTGGCTTGCTATAGGAATGACTGGGTGAAACCTTATGCTAGCTGTGCCTCCAGAGCACCGAGGTGAGCTGACCTGCACACTCAGGGTGATGAACAAAATCACAAGCTGTCGGAGAAATAGTTTACACTTTTCCTTTTTGTCCCACCATGCAGAAAACCCATCTGGAGGTTGCAGACAGTGAGGAAATTTTGGGGAAATCCCTAATCTGGGCAGTGTTTTGAACGCAGTGTGCACTTGCAATGTAGGAAACATAGCATCCTGCATGGCAACCTGCCTGGCCTGCTCCTCTGTGGGTAGCAGGAACAGTGCATTATTCCTGCCTGAACTGTTCTGACTTCCCCAGCCTTCACTTTCTTGCTACCCTTCCCAACGCTTTAGTTTTCCTCCCTCAGGTTTAAATGAAAAAGAAACCTCATAGGATGGCTGCAAAATCTCTTTCATTAGACTCTTTTGTATTGGTAGAGGCCTGTTTATATTTATGTTAAGTACTTGTCTAGTTTAGCTTAGGTCAGTGGAAAGTAACTAATATTCTAAGTATAGAAACGCTCTCATAGGACATGATCCAGCTCCTGTTGAAGTGAGTGAAGCTCAGTGATTTAGACAGGTCTTCTGAGAAAAAAAATGGGGGGGGAAGGGGGAACTTAAAAGTACCCAAGTGCATTTGTTAAAAATAGCTTCAACTGGAAGGAGTCAAAGTAAATTCTGCAAATTGCATATCCAGTTTATTACTCTCGGACAACACAGCGTGCCTACCTGCAGGGCAGAAAGTAAAACCCATTTAGCAACTTCAGTGGCTAAGCACAGGGAGGGAGGAATGTGGAGGGACTTTATGGCAGATTTTGACTGCAGGATGATGTCCCACACGTGAGACTGCAGGAAGAGCGCAGGGGGGAGCAAAAGAGAAAGCTTTAGGTGATAGTTTCATAAACTCAGATTAAAAATTAAACAAGTCTTAAAGAGATTTTTTTGAATACATTTGGATGTGGGAAACCTCTCTTAATTACAGTGTGTTCTACTTTGGTTACCTTCTGTTTCATTTCATTTCCCCAATATATAGAGGTACTGAGGAGCATCATCATCCACTGCTTTGAGCTCAGCTTGAGGGACACTAATACTGTGAGAATGACATCCCAGTGTGGCTGAACTGGTGAGATTTCCAAACCAGGGTGATTGTGCACATTAATTTTCATATCTGCAGTATGTTACAAAACTACCATACTCAGCTCTCCATCATCTTATATCAACTAGAAATGTGGCCACACTGGCCAAGATGACAGAGAGATAGCAATAAATACCGTGATATTTATCTGAGTGTACACACAGGAGATTTTCTGAGGCAATGAAAGGGCTGGACCCAGCATGTCATGTAGCAGCTCCCTTCACAAGGAACCCATTGTTGAAATATCTTAGTGATAATGCTGGTATTTCTTGGGTTGCCTCCATTTTGCACCTAGACCTTTTCCAGTAAACCTCTTAGCATGTGTGACACCAGCTGGTGACACCCTGGCCACGAGGCTTCGTGAGATTATGTGTTAAAGATAATATCGCCTAACATCCTTCACTCAGCCAATATCGTCACTGTTAAATCTTTAATGGCAAATATTAAATATTTTATTTAATGGAGAACTTCCCTTCACCCCTGATCAAGAATGATATTTTTCCCTCCATGAAGAATGATTGCAAACATTTCTGACAATAATTAATTTTCCGTTAATTATTTTCTATTTCTGTACAGTGTGTTCTTTTCATTCTAGCTCTCTAACAAATTTGGCGTTGAGACCCTTTCACCCTTTCCATCTATTCAAGTACAAGGTTCCATTCTTCATTAGGGCTATTTTAAAATCTGCAAAGAACTGTTTTCCAGATGTGGATATGCACAGACAGTAATTGCACTTCATGATCACTTCCAGCTGCCCTAAATGCCTGCCAACAAATTCCCACAAGGAGTGCATGTTTTGTGCTGCAAATCAGGGAGAACATTGTAAAATGATAATGTGTTGCACACTGCAGTACCTACAAGAGTTATGGACTTTATAACTGAACTAATTGGAATTAGGCTTTACTTTAAAGGTCAAGAAAGTGACAAAGAAATGCAATCTTGGTAAATTATTCTGTTGGGTTATTTTTTAGTTGTATTGAGTACCTGCTGGCTGGATAATACTAATTTTTGTGAATTATATATTTGAAAATTCTTCGAATGCCTTGTGAACTTGCATATCATGGACATGGCAATCTCATGTTTTGAATTTGGATGCATAATCAGACACCAGATATTCTTTTACCAAGTAAAACATTTGCCTTCTGGAACTCTTCTGGTGTGACCAGATCTTATAGTTATGGATCAAATGTTCTGCTGGTGTTAACGGTTTCAGTTTGATTAATATCAGTAGAGATATGTACACACTGCTAGAACTGAAATAGGTCCTGTATTTTTGTTATTTTAACAATGTAATTTATAAATAGGTGTTTATATAGTTCCACTGTAGTTTTCTCCCTTTTTACTTATACATCCTTATGATTCTTGGCTGAGATACAGTTTTACGCAAGAAGACCAGCAGAAGACATCACTTACAGCCTCAGAGTGAATAATAAAACATCCTAACCAGCAAGGCAATTGCTTTAGCAGTCTTCAAAAACTTTTTTTTTTCTTTCACATCAGCAGAACAGAATTTAAAAATCTATCATGTAACACCTTGTTCCATTACTCACAAGTGTGTGGACCCAATAAACTACACATACCAGCTCTCTGTATACACTACTCTGCACTCTGTTGCAAAGCTTGACCATGGCCCATATTCCTGGAGATTAATAATATAGAGTCACGCTTCCAACCATGCTTACCACCTTAGTGTTGTGCCCCAAAGCTGGGCTTTCCTTTTCGCAGCTGAATTCAGAAGTTTACGATATAAAGTGTGGAAAACCAGAACATGTCCAGGTCTGAGAGCAGAAGAGTCCCAGCCTGAAAACACTGGTCAGGTGAGTCCATATTAAAAAAAAAAAACGGATTTTGCTGTCTATGCTGAGAAGAAGTTTACTCAGCTAACCTTTTGGGGCCCTTTCTGGGAAACCTAGTAGACTTGAATGAAATGTCTTCTGAAGTGCATACACGCTGGTGCAGCATCAGCCTGGAACAATGAGTGCTTCCTTGCACATCCACCAAGCTACAGTGGTTCTGATTCATTGTTGCAGCATTGCTATACACACGTGTATGCCTGTGAGCATGAACAGGAGTCATATCTGCAGTTTGTAAAGGACATGACATCTCCCATGGCTTCTTGAGGAGTAGCTCATTATACTTAACGAAAGCAGAGTCATTCTTGAGTCAGTTTTGCTGAATTTGCCAGTGATGTTCAAATTGGTTTTTTTTAAATGAAGATGTAGATTGCTATCTTGCAAAGTTAAGATGTTGACTACGGGATTTGTTTACGTGGTTAGCTTTCCTTTTGCTACCTCCTTAGCTGTAGTTCCTGTATGACCTAGAGATCACATGTTGAAAACCACTCCACTGACTAGGTCTACAGCATATCTCATGAGTATGTACCTCATAAGCTACTTTCTACAAATACATGAAAGTCTTACTACATGTTTATTTAAGATGCAGTTCTATTCTGTGGTGCAGAAAAAATTGCCTCCTACTAACAGGGAATTAAGCAATGAGTTTGGCATCATGGCCAAACCTCGTCCCTTCCTGTCCCAGACATCATATCTCTATGTAGAGGCTACCTGCCCACTACCGGCTGTATAAACAGGCCCTGTGTTGTCAGTAGGGAGTCAGTGCAAGGTGCTTTCTGAGTCATGTAGATGTCATGTTTGTGTAAGCTGTCCTGATGAATATACAGCTGGGTAATTTGCTAGCTGAATGAAACAGTTGAGTGATGCAATGTAGTTACAGAACTTAAGTGTCAGAACTACAATTAGGAAAAAAGTAGGTGAAAATTAAGGTCCTATATCCACATTTACTTCTCTAATAAAAGCAGGTCAGCTTTGTAAACCTGGTGAGCACAAGGCAAGCCCAGTCCATGCAGGAATTACTGGGTGCAAGATATCTTTGCTAGTAGGAACCTGTATCTACAGTATCCTATTTTGAAGCCTTATTTATGCATTGGAAGAGTTTTCTTATACCAACAGAGATGTTTCTTTATTTTTTTCACCCCTATTATAAAGGTCTCACACTTGGTAAAGGAGAAAGTTGGTCTCTTGTTAGCATAATGTCCTGGGTTCAGCCCAGCATTTTGAAGATAATGAAAAGCTTTAGAAAAATAGGAGGATGATAGGAGATGCTTTGTCTGAGTGATAATAATGTCTCTGGGGGGTCTGTGTGTGTATGTCTGTGTAAGAAGTCCACAAATGCCCAGTGACTCGATAGGAAGGACTGTACTCCCTTTGCACTTTAGGACATTGACTGTGACACTGTAGCCCCACGGTTCTGTGCTCGTTCTGCATAGCTGGGCATATTCCAATAAGCAAGTGTTAGTAGCATGATATTGCATAGCTGACTGAAGGAAGGAGAGAACTAATCAGGATTTTAGCACATATGCCTCTGTCTTTGCATGGAATACGTCCATGAGGACATATTCAGGCCAATGCAATCTCACACCGCCTGTGTATTGAGATGGCAGGACAGGAGACATATAATACTTCTAAGGCTGATGATCCTGTTCCAGTCCTTTGTTGACTTTTGTATGAAAGCCAAATGGTCACACTGGATGAGATGAAGGTGTTTGCAACAAGGGAATTGAGGCAGAGAGATTCCCCGTAGGCTATTGCATGGTATCTAACCATTCCACAATCATCTTTTTCAGAATCACCTACTCTACCCTGCCTTTGTGTTGTAAAATTCCACTTTAACTCGTCTGCCTGTATTTAATGGATAGACAGTTCTCTCTACTTGATCTACAGATTTTTATTAACTTTATAGTGGGATATTTATGTGCTTTTCTTACGCTATGTTGGGTACTGCACTGAAGAAACCTAATGGAATTTGTATTCTTAATTCCAGAAGTCCAAAATGTAGAAGTCTCCATCTGATCTGTTTATCTTTGATTCATTTTAGTCCATAGTCAATGGTGAAAGAGAGGTTCTGAATCAGTAGTTTTAAGATTAGGAGCACTGCCCTTTGGAGTTCTTCGAAGGGAGCAGGGTGACCAGTCAACATGACTTTTACATTTGAGACCTGTGAAGTTGAACACCCACATCACGAGCTAAATTTCATAGACAGGAAAAAGCAGTAGATTCCCCCAGAAATTTCTTCAGGACACCGAAGACTGGTGTCTAGGAACAGGCAGAATGAACACCTCCTGTTTGAAGGTGCTGATGCTAAAGTAGTTCTTCCAGACATCAAATCAGTGACTAGTGCAGCATCTGATGACTTCAGCAAGCATTGATTGTGGCTGGATGCCTGATTTGGAGACCAGTGTGATGAACAGGAGGCTTTTGTGGGAGTTTCTGATGGATTTTATGTTAAGTCCTGTTACATAAATAATAGCCTGTCTGCATGTGACATTATCAGACTGATGATGCAGCTGTAGCAGTCTTTTCTCACAGTAGGTGGAAGTCACTGGCCAGAGCAGCCTGTAGGCAACATTTGCCACTTTATAGACAAAAGAGAGTGCCTTTCTTACCACGGCATTTGTCTTGGTAGGTGGGAAAGCACTTGTAGCTGGGCATGGGAAGAGGAATAACAACCTTTTGTTATAAAGTTTTGTTATAACCACGCCTGCATGGTAAAAATTCATCAACAACATTAATTTATTGTGCCTTCATGAACAATCCTTCATTCACTACCCTCCCACATCCAGACATCCACACATGACCAAGGTTCATAGCTGCAAGATACTTGCTGATGCACAATTCATCAACGGCTCTTTTCAGCAGTGAGCATTTCTGATGATGGATTTTTTAACTCTGCTCTCCAGCTGACCCAGCGCCTCTGCTATCCCGGTGTCTAGCCCAGAATCTCTTGGTTTTCTACTCTCCCTTCTGTTTAAACATATCTACTTCTTAAAGTTAAGGCTTATTGAAATTTCAGGAGGAAAGAGTTTCTGCCAAAAAATACAGTTTTGTCAAACCTAATTTTTGGCAAGAGAATGTCAGCTATATGTACTTGCACACACAAAACTTTGCCGGTGAGAAATTCAGAAGGAAAAAATTGTTTTGAGTGATCATTTCAAAACAAGATGAAATATTGTGTTACAGTACAACCTAAACTGTCATTTTTTCTTTTCAGTAAAATTCCCCTACATTTTAAGAGAAAACTTCATTTTGATTTGAAACATCAACCTGAGATACTTTTTTTTTTTGATTTTCTTGGAATCTGCTCAAGCAAGTTAATTTCTTTAAAGCTTACATCCAAGATCTTTCTTTTTTTAAACTCCACCTTTTTCGGGGGGGGGGTGGTGGTAAAGGTTTTGTTTTGTTTTTTTTTTAAACTTGTGGTAGTTTTCAGTCTCAGGATCTGCCATACTGTACTTGGATAGAGCCACTCTTGTCTACTGGAAGATTTGCCCATATCTTTTACTCAGTTAATGTAGCTGATAGCTATAAGGCAAGAATTTTATTTTACACTCACCTAAAAAGGACAAGTAAATGTTTTTGTTCCAGTTATGCAGAAGACTGCTAGAGAAAAAAAGGGTTGTATCTTTAAGCCCCTGGAGATTTATTTCTTGCTCAAGCACTCATTATTTTTGTAAAGGGTAGAGTGGAAGGACCATTTTCAAGACCTGGTCATTACAAGGCTGATCTTCAAAGTGTGCTGCACCATCATAGGAATTCCTCTGCTGCCTTTCCACCTGCCTTTCTGTTCATCCTCTCAGCACTGCTTAACACATCACTATTGTACAGATCTTGCCAATCTGCCAGGCTTTGCCATGCTTGCTGCTTCCGTCCTTCTCAACTTGCACTCTGCTGTAGAAAACAACTGATACCCTTTATAATCAGGCTGAAAGCCCCATGAGCGTGTTGGTTTTGCAGGAGGGGTTAAACAATAGTTGTGTGGTCTTTCGTAATAAACCAACCTCCAGTTGTAGGTAGAAAAACCAGCAAGGCTCTTGTGTTCTCTTGACCTTTCTCCCCAAAATAATCAGTATTTGTAGACTGTTGAGCATATTAAGCTCTGTGCCAGTAGAGAGGCTGTTTCATATATTCAGCCCATTTTTTTCTGTCTGGAAAACCAAAAGCGAGAGACCTATGGATCCCTGTAGTAAATTCCTGCAAGACGCTGTATTGCAACAGTCTTCCACAGCAAGGTATGTAAGGCTAATGCCCAAAATAATAGCTGTCTAGGCATGATGAGAATCGTAAAGAAAGCACTTGCCACTCTTAAGCCAAAATCAATAGTACATTTTTTTTTTCCTTAGCTCAAAAGGACAAAACTATTTGTTTTGCCATCACACACCAGCAGGCCATTCCAGGAGATGCACTGCTTCCATCAAAGGCAGCAGCATCTGCAGAAACAGAATTAACTTCGCTAGCCTCTAATCATAGAAGGATTAGGTAACTCTACCTCTTCAAAGTGGATAAACAGTTTCAATTGCCTACCATGGTAAGTGGGGTCTGTTTTAATTTTAGAAAACTTTCATAGCCTTGGGTAGTGCCTTTTGGGTGACCTTGACAGCAGCAAAATCCAGCCTGAGACCTTGCTCGAGTTTGATTCCTCCTCATGGGATGATAGTATTGTTGCTGAGAAGTTGGACATTTTTACCAAGTGCTACACATCTACCAGAGTCAAAAAAAAATCTGTAAAGTAACCTGCACTGTGTGTTTGCCTGTTGCTTCCTCTGAATCACAGCCTTCTCATGTACACAGATTCCTGTCTGCATTATTGCCAGGGCTTTCTCAAGGATATGATTTCAGCTGTGACTGTTGTAAATCCAGTGGTCACAGGCAAGTCAAAATCACTGTCCGAGGGTCCAGCACAAATCTGCAAAACAGTTTTCATGGATGGGATGGAGGTGGGAAAAAACCAGTGAAGGAGATAGGGGGAATGGTAGAAATGAAGTTGGGGAAGAGCATGGAAGACATGGCTAGAAGCTGGTTTTGATGAACTGAAAGCTTAATGGGCTACCTTGTCCTAGTAAGGGACAAGTATACTGTTTCTCATAAGCACAAAGAACACTACAAAGCCTCTTGCTTTCACCTGAAATGGTGCTGTTCAGCCCTCCTAGTGCCATGTTTTAAAGTGGTGGTGTACATTTGTTCATTTTGAAACCATCTTTTTCTCTTGCCCTTTCCTTCTTCCCTCTCTGTCTCTCTTCTCTTTCTCTCCTATTCTCCTCCCTCTGCCCTCAGTTAGTCCTCCTTTGACTTCTTGCCTACCCCCTAACCCCCATTTCCATTTCAACACGAATCTTTCTCTGCACATATCAACATGACATTTTTCACATCCCCTCAAATCCCTCTCTTCTCCACATCTTTTCAGTAAATGCTTAATTATCCAGAATATATTGCTGATATTACAGGTCCCAATATTTTAGGTATTGTGCAAATCTGCCTGAGAAATGGCCTTTGCTGAGGACAAATAAGATAAATAAAGGATAAGAGGAAGCAATGTTGCTACATTCCTGGTTGAGATAAGGAGCTAAGATACTTCCTGATTCAGGAAACAGCTTATATCTCCGGAAGTAGGTGAATACTTGTTTAATTTCTGTTAAGAGTCTGTGGACCCTGAGCATGTGTGTAAAACTTATTTAACTGCTTCCTTGAGCAACAGCTAAGTGAATTATCTCAGGTAACACAAGGGGCATATGGCTGAACTGGGAACTCAGTCCGTATTTCCAGTGACCTTGCCAAGTTTCTCCAAGACCACTTTTGGTTTATCTTTTCTCTTCCCCTTGCCTGTGTTTTAACAAACTCAGTAAACTGCTACCTCTAGGTGTAAAGACACCCTTGAACATTTCTGTGTTATTCTAGCTATTTAAAATATATTATTTTGAGATTAAAAAGGAAGGAAAGAATGAAGTCAAGAATAACATCTGTAATCATGAAAACAGCACAGATTTCCATAGTAAAAAAATTTATGACTCAGACAATAGGTTTCAGTTTAAAAATATAAATTATAATCCCACCAGGGATCAGTTTTATGGTGCAAAACTACTCTTTGACACTGCCATGGGTTTTTATTAAGGAGTTTATAAAAGAAAATCTTAAATAAATACAGTTGGTTCAGGCTACAAGGAGGAATGGATTGTAGATGACAAAATTACTCAGATAGATAGTCTTAAAGTCCCTTCTAGACAGGGTTTGCAATCATGATAATAGTGTTATTCCACAAAGGAGTGTCAAAAGAAACTGACTAAAGCCAAGGCAAAAGCTGTGAGACACAGTCTAAAGGATCAGTAAAACATGCAGAGGACACCAAACTGAGGGGTATGGTTGACATACCTGAGAGACAGGATGCCAGCCGGAGGGACTTGGACAAGCTTAAGAAGTAGGCCCATGTGAATGTCAGGGGGTTCAAAAAGGCCAAGAGCAAAGTCTTTCACATGTGGTAGGTCAGTCCCCAATATCAATACAGGCTGGACAATGAAGGGACTAAGAGCAGCCCTGAGGAGGATTTCAGGGTGCTGGTGAATGAAAAAATGGACGTGATCCTGAAATGTGCACCCACAGCTGTATCCTGGGCTGCATCAAAACCAGTGTGACCAGCAGGTTGAAGGAGATGAGTCTATGCCTCTACTCTGCTCTGGTGAGACCCTATCTGGAGTACTGCCTCCAGCTTTGTGGTCCCCAGTACAAGACAGACACAGAGCTGTTGGAGCAAGGCCAGAGGAGGCCACAAAAATGCTCAGAGGGCTGGAACACCTTTCCTGTGAAGACAAGTTGAGAGAGTTGGGGTGGTTCAGCCTGGAGAAGAGAAGGCTCCAGGGAGACTGTAGAGCAGCCTTCCAGTACCTAAAAGGGGCTTATAAGAAAGAAGGGGACAAACATTTTATCAGGCACTGTTGTGATAGGACAAGGCACTCTTGTGATGGTTTCAAACTAAAACACATTGACTTAACCTAGAATCACCAAAGATATTTTTTACAGTCAGGGTGGTGAAACACTGGCACAGGTTGTGCAGAGAAGTGGTAGATACCCCATCCCTGGAAACTTCCATGGTCTGGATAGATGTGGCTTTGCTGATCTAGTTGAAGAAGTACCTGCTTACTGCAGGAGAGTTGGACTGGAAATTCCAAACCATTCTGTGATTTTATAAATATTACATGTCAGGATTTGCTACTAGCTGATGTTAATGGATGTGCATTGTGCTGCAAATAGGGTTCAAACATGTACTTGAGGGCTTTGCAACATATCTTTAAACTTTTTTTGTTGTTGTTGTTGTCAGTGATTATTTACATTATAATGCTTGCTTTCTGAAGAAAAAATGGTCTTTTTCTTCCACACCATATGTTTTTATAGTGTTTTTTATGTTTCCTTATACTCTCATTTTCCTCTATAATCTACTGTTTCACATTGCAGTTTGGCAAGTGCCTGCTCTGATAGAGATTTCATCACGAGGGAAGCAAAAAGAAGTGGGGAAGATATATGTGAATTGTGTATCCTGGAATTTTCAAAAGAATAGGAGCAGGACAAAAGAGAACTATTATAGCTACTTTTTTTGGCTGAAAAATTTTTGGGGTTGCCATTTTCCTGATATGTCCATGTTTTCTACAAAAGCAGTGCAACAAGAGACTGCATCTACTTGGATGTCCCCATCTGAATTAGCCCTGTGCCTCAAATGTTTGGCTGCTCTGAGACTAATTTTTGTCAATACCAACTCTTTTGCAGTCACCTGTCCAACCCTACCAGCTAAATTATGATTCCCTCTTGCAAGTGGAAAATTCATTAATGTCTTTTTGTCTTTATTTCGTTGTTGTTTCAATAGGAGCCCCTTTTTTTTATAATGAGCAAATGTACCAACTATTCCAGAAAAGAATAGAAAGTCCTGCAACCAGGGGAATAAAATGCTGGATTTGCGTTCTCACACCTTATTCTCAAATTCATGCTCACTGGTGAACATAAACAATAGCTTAGGAAAAGCTGTGTGTCAAGATAAAAATGCCCATTTAAAGTTTGAGTTTCAGACACTAAATTGTTAAAGTGATTTTCCTCCACTTGGAGAAATTACTAAGGTAACAAATGAGAGAATAGCAAGAGTCAGAATATAAACTGTTTATCACCTCCCTTAAAAGCATAAAAATGGCAAAATTCACATAATTGTTTTCAAAGGAGTACTTTCACAGTGTTACTCTTTTCATGTGAAAACTTTGCCCTTCTCTAGTGCCCGTAATTGAAAGTCCCGAAAGTATTCACCTGACAGCAATCCCAGGCCATCTGAGTGCAGAGAAAAAATCCTGCCTGAGACACAGCTCTTGCCTCTATTGTCAGCTAGGGAAAGCTTTTTCCCCATCTCATCCCTATAGATATGCTGAGTTTGGGGGCGGGGTAGGTATGCCAGTAATGAAGACTGCCAGTCATGTAAAACCTCTCCAGGCTTCAGCAATTTGAAAAATTAGCCTTTTTTTCTTTTGTTTTGTTTTTGTTTGTTTTCTTTTCTTTTTTCGATTTTGTCTTTTCTTCTTCCCTTCCCCCAAGCCCCTTTGGCAGAGGGATGGAAATCAGAAGACAGCCTGTTGTAGCTTTGCTTGGTTGGGTTCTGATGGAGGAGGGGACTGCAGGGGTGGCTTGTGCAAGAAGAAGCCAGAAGATTCCCCCAGGCCCCACAGAGCAAACACCAGCTGGCTCAAGACCGGAGTTGCTGCTGACCAAGGCCGAGCCCATCAGCAACAGTCACAACGCCTCTGGGAATCACAGTGAGGAGAAAAAAACACAAGCAGAGGCTTTGTGCCCCAGGGAAGGGAGTGAGAAGGGGTGAGGGACTGTGCAGGCACCAAGGGCAGGGAAGGGGGGAGGAGGTGCCCCAGGTGCTGGGGAGAAAGATGCCCCAGCAGCCCATGGAGAAACCCATAGTGGAGCAGGGGTCCCCCCACAGCTCATGGAAAAGGCCCAAACCCCACCTGCAGCCTGTGGAGAGGCCCCAGGCTGGAGCAGGGGGAGACATGCAGGAGATGCTGTGACCTGCATTGGAACAAGCTCCTGGCAGGACTGGCAGCCCAGTGAGAGAGACAGACACAGAGATGAGAGAGAGCAGGTTTGCTGGGTGGGGAGCGGGGCTTGTGACCATGTGGGGGACCAGGCTGGAGCAGTCTGGACCTGAGGGACTGAGAGGCATTCTGTGATTGATAACTGCACCCATAGCAGTGACCCATGCTGGGGCAGCTGGTGAAGAGCTGAAGCCCTGTGGGAAACGACTCACTCTGGAGAAGCTGGTGGAGGACTGCCTGCCCTGGGTGGGACCCCACAGTGCAGCTGGGGAAGGGGGTGAGGAATGCTCCCCCATCCCAGCTAAGAAGGAAAACAACTGCTGAGGAATTGACCGAAACCGCCATTGTCCCAGCCCCTGCCCCTCCCCATGACACAATGGGGTGAAGAAGGGAGCAAAATCCTGACTAAAGTGAAGTCTGTGAAGAAGGGAGGGGTTGGGGGAGGTGCTTTAAGATCCGTCTGCTCTTCTCATCACCTGACTCTGGTGTCACTGGGGGTGCAGGGCAGTGTCATGAATTAGAAAGTTTTCTATCCATTTTTCCATGCTGAGTCTGTTCTGCCCATGCCAATGTGGAATGGTCTTTCCCTGTCCTTATCTTAACTCTCGAGCCTCTCAGTATCTATTTTCTCCCCTCTCCAGCTGAAAAATGGGAAGGACAGAGTGGCTTTGGTGGGTGTCTGGCTTCCAGCCAGCACCAAACCACCACAGAGCCAGCGGCCCATTTCTCCATTGCCTTGCATGACCCCATACTATGCGCATCTTTCCTCATCCAACACACCATGAATATCAGCACATTTGAAGCAGGATATCCCTGTTAACATGCTTCCCTGAGATATAGGTGCAAGTGAAGTCCGCACACTACAGAAATAATTACCCATTAAGCATCCACATCAACCCACAGCGGAGCAAGTCCTCCCACCCCAGTGAAAGAATGGGAAGTCCTTGCCCAAAGGTTCAACGTTCATGCTCTGCAGATAAATTATTTATTACTGTGCTGCTATCCCCCATCCTGCACCGTTATGTTGTATTTCATACCATGCTAGCCACAAAATGTATGAGAGTTTCAGAGTGTGTGTGCGTGTACGTCAAGGCTTAGAGAGGAGCGCTGAATTTTCTAATACTAAAGGGCCCATTTCATGTTATTTATGACCTCACTAGTGTCAAAATGGAGACCTATAAATCGTAAACATAGGCGCACTAATTCTAACAACAGCAAGTTTTAGTCACATGTAATTAAAACATCCCAAAGTCTTTCAGCTGTAATGTATTTCCAAATGACACCACTGGGATGGGGGGAAATGGGAAAAGGAAGAATCAGCAGTATTTCAAAGCTGTGGCCATTGTTAGATTTGGGGCTCTGTACAGCATTGGCAGTGCTGCCAAATCGGCAGGTTCCTTGATGCTATTTTCTATTACATATTTTAATGGCACTGTCACTGATTTCCAGAAACAGCAGGGACCTCAGATTTGCTAGGATGCCATCATGAACTTCAGGAAATGAATCTGACATCCACACAAAAATAATGCAAGCAAATTCTGTGATGGCATCTCCACTGTGGATTAGATATGTAAGAGTGCAGAACATGCTCCTTTTCCTCACTTTCATCCCCAAAAGTGAGCAAAAACTGGGGTCACAGACTTCTGTGAGGTTTCAGAAATTTTGGGTTCTTTTGCTTTTATTGTGTTTTGTTAGAGGAGTTTAGGCTTAGCTGTTTCTTTATAGTTGGGAGAACAGAGGAAAGATGATGCAATGTGAGGACAACACATTTTCAAATACAGTTTTGTTGCACCTAGCACAGGATTAACTTGTGAAACTCAGTCTACAATTGCTGCCAAAAGGTTGGAAGAACCTACCTCAGTGTATGATAGGGCTGACCACCAATGTGTAGACCCTGGACTTCAGAAATCAGAAAAATAAGCAGAAGCCAAGAGTGACAGCAACGCATCATTGAGCACAAAGCATTATCTGCTCTACTCAGCAGACAGCAGAAATCTGGTGTTTGCATGTGTGGTGGGAACATTTGTTGCTAGACTGGTTAGGGTTACTCTGAATTCAGACCCAAACCCTGGAGATTCAAAGCAATTGTGCAGCCTGGGCCAGCCTATGTGAGGATCTGGAACATTTTCTTTTTAAGAGGGGATGTAAAACTCCCACACTGCAGGGCACAAACCAGCACATAACTGGAAAACCTCCCTCTGGGCAGACAACTGCATCACAGCTTGTTGCAGTTCCTTCGAAGCGCCTGTTAACAACCTCAGAAACTGAGGGCTGGCTCAGTGGACCATTGGATTGATCCAGTGTGACAACTCCTACGCTCTTTTCCAGCCTGGATCCTCAGGCGAGCAATGGTGTTGGCTGTAGATCACAGGAGCAACTGTTGAGCCAAGCCATGCTGCTCCCGGCAAAACCTTGGAGCAAGCCCTGGACTGGGAGCCACACTGGCTTGTTTGCAGCTGGGAACTGAAGCTGGGAGCAGCAGTGGGCTGAGATAAGCAAACAGAACTGCAGATCCAGCTCTGAGCAGACCAAACCCTTGCCAATCTACCTGTCAGATGGTTTTCAGAGGAATAAGTTACTCAGTCTGCATTAAACTTTCTGCCATTGCATAATTATAGTGAGCGTAGCAGAGGGGGTAAGTTAAGGAAACAAAATATTAGTAATGACAGAGAGGATGAAGGGAAAATATTATTTTTGTGGCCAAAGTCCCAGGCACATGGATTTCCATGCTGACTTGTTTCCTATTCTCCTTTTTCATTATGATGTCTTTTTCCTCATGCATTCACGTTCACAGTCTTTCTTATCAGCAGGTAATGAGCAATGGCTGACACATGCTGTGGGAAATGATCTCTTTAAGGAGGTTAAAGTAAATGCAGAGCTAATCGCTGTGTAGTTCGACTGAATTCATTCCCTGAATTCATCCTTGATGACAGAAAGGCAATGCATTTCTGTGGCAGGTGCTGTGCTGCTCTACAAAGACTACCCTAAAGCACAGTCCCACTGGGTCATATCAATGGTCCCTCCAGGGCTTTGGGTTTCTGCAACAGAAGATGCTGTTGGTAACAATGAGATCAAGCTGCTCTGTTCCTATAGCCTGAGCTGAAGTGTCTGCTTTGTTAGGGAGTGTGGGGACAGGCCAGGGTGGTGGGCCAAGTTAGAGGGACATAATGCAGAGTACAGACCCTGATGGCACCAGTAAGGGAGGAAAAGAGATAATGAAGAGAACACCTTGGACATTCTTATGCTTTTCAGACAAATTTGGGCATTTTGGTCAAAATTCAGGTATCTGAGGAAAAATTAAGCCTTAGTTATCATTATTTATAGGAATGAGAAGAGATGAACTAAGGTCTTAGCAGAGGTGGAAAGGGGCTTTTCTATCGTAGTGCTTTTATATGTATTTTGATTAATAATGCTACATAGGGTTTTCCCCTTGAAAAATTTTGCAGAGATTAGTTGTGGGTGAGGCAATGTTGAGATGTATGAGTGAATCTGTGCAGGACAAGAGCAGAGGTGAAGGAGATGTTCTTAACTCCTGAATTCAGTGGCTGGGCTGGGGGCAAATGTTCAGTGAAGCCGTATGGAGATACTGCATTTTCCTGAAATCCTACAGAATCCCCTTTGGCTGGGAAGAAGGATTACATTGATGTGCCTCAATTTACCATTAGGATGCAATGTCCTCAGCTTTAGTTTCTACCTACATCTAGGGAACGACACCTTTTTCTGTGCATGAAGTCCCCGAGTTTGTTATCTATCACAGATTTATCTGGAACCTTTGGGGTCCTGTTTTAGCTCATGAGTGTTACAACACAGTTCCCTTTAGACTTCAATTTCCTTTGCTTCTCCACGCATTCAAGTGTCTGTTTACAGAAATGCTGCCAAGGCCGCCTCAGTAGTCAGCGTTTTGTGCTTTGGTGTTGATGCTGGTGAGGCATCACAGTTTCATTTCTCGCTTCAAACCACTGACATGCAGTGCCAGCTCACAGAAACTGCTAAGAGCAACTTGAGATCCAAAGAGTAGGGTTTCCGTGGCCTTGGTTTAGTCATGTAAAATGTGGGTGTTTTAATGTTTTCTGAGTGTCTTGACTCATTTTTTAGGCAACAGAGAGAATCATCTGCTGGTTAATTGCATTATTAATCTTAGACAACTGTCTCACATGCTCTACATAGTTCTCTAGACAGTCTTTTTCTTCACCCACTACAGGAAGAGCTCAAGTAGCTTAGATTAATCCCCAGCATTTTCAGGGTTAAAATTAGGGTGGCATTACATATTTGTGAATGTAGGAAGTATCTCGATTCTGTTTGCAAGCTACAATGGACAATCATATCAGATAGAGACAAGCACAATTACTGTTGCTTTTATGTGCAGGAATATTTTTGGCATCAACGGAACTTTAAGGATTCTCTAAAGTTAATTTTCATTGTTATTGGCCTTTCTCAGAGAGAGAAATGAGAAACATACTTGTTTCTTGACTATTTACTTCATCAGAAAATAAAAATTTAATTTCATAAGAAACAAAATGTTTCAGAAATTTCTGATAATCCTACATCTGAATGAATTAGATTTCTAAATTTGTAATAATAATAAGTGGTGTAAAACAGAGTTCAGAGAAGCTAACAGACTCTTCAGACCCTTAGGCCTCAAGTTTGGGAAACGTGCATTTACATCTCAGTGCTAATTCCAGTAGGCTTTTTCTCCATGACAGATACTGGTTCTGAAGCTTTCCTTCAGCAGATCGATTTGCCACACTTCCCTCCCCTCCTCCCCCCACTGACCCTGCCCTAGCACAGTAATGAAAAAACAGCCACTAACTCAGTTTTCTGGCTTCACTTGGGTTTCAGGGTAGCTTCTAAAGATATGTTTAGATGTTTCTTGTTCTGTAGAGCTAAATAGAGAACCTGATTCCCAGGGTTTTTTTCCCACAAATTTTCCCAGAAAATGAGAGGTTGAACTGGAGGGTGGAGGAGGCACAGAGTCAGAATTCAATTTTTGGGGCTGAATAAAAGTTTGCTTAACACCAACATTAATTCTGCATCCAAATATTTTTATTGAAGATCTGTAGTCTTGAATCTACCTGCTTATTATTTGGATGCAGAATTAATGTTGGTGTTAAGCAAACCTTTATTCACATAGTGGATTGCTGATTCTAAGGTTTCACTTTTTTTCCTTTGTTGAAAATAAATGTGTGCCCCATTCTGGGATGAATTGCTCCTGGAGATGTGCTGATGGGGATGTCTCAGTGCTCCATTTCTCAGTGCCCTTGCTGCAAGACCTGGAACTCAGGATGGCAGATGTCTGCTGCTGAATGCTCGGCTCTTTATTTTTTTCCCCTTGCTTGTGCTTCATCACTTGATATTTTTAGTTGCTAAATGTTGCAGAGACAGCTTTTTCAATTAGAAAAGCAACAAACTCTGCAAAATGAATTCCAGCGCTTGGAGAAGATCAGCATCAGTCTCCAGTACTTGCTCACTAACTTTGCAGGATGGGCTTGTTTTTCCTGAATTGAATGCTGTGACCTATTTGTCTCCAAAAGAAATAAATAAAACGAAACACCGACCAAGAACATTCTCATCTAATGACGTTTAGACATGTGTTCAAATCATTCCTAAGCAAACCAGCATCAGTGGACTCGGGGTGTGGTGGTAGGACAGTTATGAGACTTTGCTATGGATACAGGTTTTTTTTTAATTGAAAGCTGACGATTCATTTCTAATTCAGTGAGTGGTTAGGGAGTCAAAGATGTCCAGGTATGACGCATGTCTATTGCTCACTACAAAATCCTGTGTGTCTTAGGGCATAACTATTTAATGTCTAGGAATCAAACAGACCATCAACCCTTCTTTAACGTTAAGAAAAATAGTCAGGAATCAGAACTATCAATGTCTGAAGGAGAGATCTGATAAATGAAATCTGAGATGCAAATGAATGGCCACATTTCCAGGTAGTGTTTTAATTCCTAATGTACTGGGGGATGGCTCATGCTCTTGATCACTTTTTAGGATCTGGGAACCAAATCAAAACTAGCATCCTCAAGCCAATTCCCAGCACTACTGGTTTTTCAAAATAATTCATGATGCTACAAGAAATTGGTGATATGAGGAAAAAAGCTCTGTCAGCAGAGAACATGAAAACACAGACAAGCTCTCTTCTTGATGCACTTTCTTAGAATGGAAAACTTTGTTGTTGTTATTTAGCAATAAACCCATGGTGCTAGCAGGGCTGTTGTAGATATTTCTGGTGCAAGATGATCTGGACAGGCAAACTTTGGGAGTTTTGACTTGTGCTCTCAAGAATGAATTCTTTGGTCTGTTTATCCAACATGGCCTCAACGATGTTCCTGTAATGTGGACCATTTGAGCTAGCTGCAGGAGCCCAAGGAAACTACTCCCCTTCTGCAATCTAAAGTGGGTTTGGGCTGCCTTTAGGACAAAGAATAGAACAGAATGAATTTTAATGAGTATTAAGAGAACTCATTAATAGGACGAATGCACCTTGACAGATCCTATGAGCCTCTCCATTTCTTTTCAAGACAAAGTGAAACAGGCTGAGCTACTGAAGTACATCTGCTGACTCCTACCTGTGTGGGGGACTTTCGTGGGAGCAATGTGGTACCCTGCTGTGTCAACGTCACAGGTCTTGCCCAGCCAATCCAACCTGGACGTATTATAAAAGGCAGTCAGCCAGAAACTGAAGAGTCCATAATCAATAGATGGGCAATGAGTTAATTAGGAAAAAAATCTCTTCTCTACAACTTAGGGTAGAACATTGTGCAGCTCTGCCTGAGATTTTATTTGAATAAATGGGTTCTTATTAATTAGCAGTTCTTATTATTAATGGCTGTAAGTTAGAACACAGGAAGTTCCGCACCAACACACAGAAAATCTTTTTCACAGTGAGGGTGACAGAGCACTGGAATACGCTGCCCAGGGAGGTGGTGGAGTCTCCTTCCCTGGAGATATTCAAGACCTTTCTGGACACCTATCTGTGCAATATGAGCTAGGGAGCCTGCTTTGGCAGGGTGGTTGGACCTGATGATCTCTTGAGGTCCCTTCCAACCCCGACAATTCTGTGATTCTGTGATTTCTCAGGAACAACTGTCTCATTAAAACTAAAATAATAGCAATGCCTGGACTAGGTAAAGGGAAACTGTTTATAGCAATAGATAATGATTATAATAAATCTCAGTTTTGAAATAATTTTTTTCTGTGAGGGGACTCCAGATTTTCATTGCCCTACTCCCCAGACAAGGCTGTGTGTTCCTCAGGGCTCTGAAGTTCAAATGTGTCTTTGCCTGGTCAGAACATTTTCCTTCTTATAACCTGACACAATCTCACAGAAATCCTGCTACAGATTTGTGAGAAAAATTATTTGTTCTTCAGGGGTCATTAACTGGACTAAAGCTTGAGTAACTCCACAAACTATGCCAAGTAATACTAGTACAGTTAGACTTACGTTGCACCTTTCATGAGAACAGCCTGGTTTCCTGTAGAAAGGACATGAGTATCTTCTGAAAATTCGGCACCATTTAAGTGTTTCACATTGAGCAGAGAAGAAAGAAAACCATCAACCATCATTAAAAAGTTTGGACTCTGCCACCATGGCTTATCCAACTGTAAGGACGCAGAGAGAACTTCCACTTTTTTCCCCTCTGAATACTCCCATAATTAAAGGATCAGATTTTTTTACATTCTGGAAGCACAAGTGTTGTGGTCTCCCATGGTTAGGAAAATATCAATACAAAGCAATCATTAATGACCTCAAAGTTTATTCGCCAGGAGAGTTACTAGATTTAGTTCTTATATCCAGACAAATGAAAATTAAAACTCTTTGAGGTACAAGAATCCCTAAATTAAACCTGCCTCAATCCAGTTTTTTCTTTGATGACATGGGACAGCATTTGACAATGTTACCAAGAGCAGGACTGGAAAATGTGATCTGTTTGGAACTTGGAACAAAGCACTTCTCAGCAGGTAGACCCTTCCCAGCAGGTAGACTCTTCCTTGGCTCTGAAGTTGAAAAAGCAATTAGGAGAGGATACATCTCCTGAAAATTAGATACTGACAGCATTAGGCTTTCAGCTTGCACAGTAAAACATCAAAATTGAAAAATTCACCTGTTTACATCTCAGTTCCTATTGCAGTCAGTGGCTACCTAGGTA
The DNA here is from genome assembly GCA_022605575.1 of Laterallus jamaicensis coturniculus. Taxonomy (NCBI): domain Eukaryota; kingdom Metazoa; phylum Chordata; class Aves; order Gruiformes; family Rallidae; genus Laterallus; species Laterallus jamaicensis. The sequence goes on from JAKCOX010000082.1 coordinate 2,586,290, forward strand.
CTGCACTGATGGGATGGCAGAGACCAGCTCTGCTCTTCTAAGAGTAAACACCTACGCTTTGCCAGCTAAATCTCTCTCCAAGCTTCATTGACTCAGCTAAGAAAGACTGTTGACAGAGAATGTAGACATCCAACTCACTCATGGGCATCTACTTATGCACCCCTAAATGTAAGCATCTTCGCTTTGCACCCAAATGACTTGGCCAACATTCTGGTGTGGAGAGAGAAATGTTCTGCACTTAAAGGCTGTTTCAAAGCTGCCTGCAAGACATCCAGAGCCCTCTCACGTGTTTTCAAAAGAAAGCCAGATGCCTAATGTAGATTAGATGTCTAATTTCTGGAAGTGTAAAGATAGGTGAGTATGCCAAAATAAATCACCACAGCTCTGACCTGCACAGTCTGTCTCCGTTTATATATGATTCAACTGCAGCTGGAAAACTGCATTTGATTAATAGCTCTGTATTGCCAGCAAGTAGTTGAGGAGCAGAACCACTTCATTTTAGTTGCTCCCCTCTGATCAGAAGTCTGCAGGCGTGGGCTTATAGGGAGAATTAAAAGAATCATATCTATATGCATAGTGGAAGAGGCAATTAAGGGGAGTTATGAAAAGCCAAACTTCAAGAGATTGTTAACACAAAAGAAGTACAGCAATTATTTGGTGTGATACCCAGGGTAAAGCTAGCAGCAAGAGGATTAAATTAAGACAGAGAAATTGTGAAGTTTGGGCAGACCAGACAGGAAAATTTTCCGAGAACGAGACTTAAAGAGTATGGAAAAACTTGAAATCCATGAAAAAATAAGAAATATTTTAAGTCCAGCAAAACAGATTATCAGCAAATATTCTGGTGATAACTCTTGCAAGAGCAAGAAAATTCCCTGGATAGACTAACTGGTGTCTTCTCTGTCTAAATTCTGCAGTTTTGAATTCTGCTTCCTCATGCATGATGGCTTCTATGGTGTAAGTCCCTTAATAATGACTAGGATATTGTGCTTCATTTATCTTTGGTGGTTCAGTTATTAATTTTCTGCAGTAAGTGGCTGCACACAATGACAAACACACCAAAAATAAACTCTACCTACAAACATGCCTATCTTTACTGCCATTGTACTGTTGCAATAACAGGGCATGTTGACTCAGGGTATAAAGGTAGTCCAAGCTTAGTGCAGGGGTATAAATGGACTTATACAGATGCATGACATACTCTCTTTCCTTGCTTAATTTTTTTACAGCATCTGATCATAAAGGAGCAAAAGCTGTTGATATGTTGTCCACTTGCTGAGGGTTTAGCCCCAAAAAAGCTGTTTATGGGTCTATTGTGCTCATGGGCACTTGGGATGCTTGCAAGTGTCTGTGTCAGTAGAAAATGTCTAGTGGGAAATTGATAAAGATATTCTAAGGGAATAAGAAAATCAAGCTGGAGAAGTTCTGATGCAATGCAGTTCTTAACAATGAGATTTTCTGTGCAGCACTTACAGTATGAATTAAAGACTTTCTAGTACCCCTGTATTAACATATGGAAGTAAAGAGAGTTCTGGGGGAGACCTAAACTGTTTATGAAACTGGGTCCATTTCAGCACATTCTTTTATCCAAAAAAGGCACTACTTTTGAAAGCATTTCATATTGAGATGCTTTCCCACATTAAATGTTTCACTTTAGGAAATGCCAGAGCAATTTGTGTCAAGTGTTTTTTTAAGAAATATTTTGACTTTTGTTTCAAAATATTTTTTTTAATTTGAAAATTGTCTACAGTGAAAAGGGGGAAACAAAAAAGAGGTTAAGTAAAAAATTAATCCCTAAATACTCTGAGAACATAAGATGTTTATTTTTGGAGTGAACAAATTCTTTCAAGTTGACCCCAACTGAAGTTGGTTACTAGGCTTTTTTTGCCTAGCTAGAAATCCTAAGTGCATTTTCTGTAGACCTGCTCATGATTTTCTCTTGGGTTTCTTGTAGGCCACTGAACAACAACAAAAAAAAGTAAAAAATCCCTTTCTGCTGTGGAATGTATTGCAGGGAGTAGCCATGCCCTAGCTGGAGGTGACACTGAATCTCTCTTTTATCTTGATGACTAACTTTCAGACACCCAAATTGCCTCCTAACATATGGAAGATATGTGGACAGCATTTTTTGTACAAACCAGACTGCAGCAGACGGGTGACAAATACAGCACTCTGATTTAGCAAATAATCTGTGTCACGTTCATGGAGACTGCATGATTTCTCCATCAAGTTTCTATGTATGCTTACATCTCCAATGCTTATTTTAAAAATTATTTTTACTTTGCTCATGGTAGTTTTTGTTCAGTCAGGGAGAATCTCATGTCTTCAATGCCCATTTCCTCACCCTGACAAGCCCTGTGACATTTCATGCATTTTCAAAGCAAAGCTAGAGTCTTAAATCCAGAGAAAAGCTGCAGCTCAGCAGTTTCCTGAAGGATGGCACAGTGTCTGGGTGAGCAACCACCAATGTGGCCTGGAGAACAACCTGGGCTGGTTCATAGTGGGCTCTTACCACTCACTCAGCATGGGGCAACTAACTGCTGGGCTTCCTACATGTGGAAGGTTAGCTGATGACTCAAAGGGTGGGTTCTGATAAGCTCCAGGTATTGAAAGGATATAATAATTCAACAATCACATGGTCCATGTGGTGTTGTCCCTGCCCTATGGCTGTGATGTTTACAGAGACATTTGTGTGTCAGTTACACAATTACGACTGCCACTCAGGATGTGACCCCATGAGTAGAGTTTCACATGCATAAGAGGCACTGGGAGGCCTCTAAGCCACGTCTGCTGAAGAGTCATATGGTCTTGGCCCCTGAAATTCAGTTACAAATGTCTGTTAAGACATTTTACAAGCCAAGGGCAAAAACATCCTTTCAAGCTCAAGTTACATGTGATCATTCCAAATCCAAATTTCATGGCATTGTTCTCTCTTTAGTGAGGTTGTTCTCACACCTGAGTGGCCAGACAAAATACTTTTCAAGAGTGGTGGAAAAAAAAAAAGAATGAAGGGAAAAAAAGAAATCAGAGGACACGGCAGTCAAATTTACCCACTGGTGCTGGGAAGTGGACACTGTTCAAGGACCCTACGTGGCAGGGATGCTTTCTCCATGTCTCAAATGAGGACATGTGGGACTCAAGAGGCAGAGCCAGGCTGGTCCCATGCCTACTTCCTCCTGCCCTGCTCTGTTTCCAGGCCATCCAGGGCTGGCAGTGCTGCAGAGCCAACCCATTTCCTAAAATGAACCTTCTCTAGCGTGGTGCTCTCTGTGCTTTGCAGGTCTGCTCCCTCCCACACCAATAAACTTTCGCACTTGGGAGGCTCACCGGTGCAGTCACACACATTCCTCTGCTCTTACCGAACGTGGTGAGGCTTGGGTTTTTCTATTTGCTTTCTTTTTGTTTAATTATCTCTGGGAGAATATGCTGAAGAAGCAAACTGGGTGGACTGCAGCTCTGCTTTGTACACCAGGTGGCCTCAGTGGTATGTGCTTCAGCCCTGATGATCTCGAGGTGCAACTGTCACTCCTGTTGATAACATTCTTGTTTGCTGTGGTCTGAGCATGCTTTACAGAACGGTGAAACAGCCAAGAATCATGCAACAGTAGAAAAAAAACCCAGAAGATAAAACACATGCATGGATGGGATTGATATCACAAGGCATCTGTTAAACACACATAATCAATTGCCTGTTTATATGAAACAGCTCTGCAGACAGTGAATACTGCTGTGTTGTAGCTACCTGGAAGAAGAGGGAATTGTTATCCCTGCCTTAGAATAAAGTCCTTTAAAAATAAAAGCCGCAGCTGCAGTCAAGCATTTTGCATGTTTCCACATAACAATGTATTCATCAAAGAGGAGGTGCAGGAACTGACTGATGCCTCATAAACTGGCTGCATTGGAAAATGCATAAGGTCTCAGTGAGAGGTTCCTCCTACACATGGAGGGAAGCCACTGGTGGAATTTGTCATCTCACTGAGCTGGTTTAATATGTAGACAAAGCAGGAGCACACAGATGAAACATGCTGGTTATGTGAAGGTAGAGGACAATATTAATGTGATGGAAAATAGTGAGACAGAAATTTGATGGGGTTCAGTAGTACCAAATGTAGGTTGTCCACCTACAGTGGCAATCCTCTGGGTAAATGTAAATTTTTATGAAGCAGTTACTCACCATGACCTCTCTTTACTGTTAGTAATGACAAAAGCATTTTAAATGTTCTATTAAAGTCTGCCTAGAAGAGATACTGAAGATAGAGCTAAAGGACTTTGCACTAAGCCTAGCTATCACTCACTCTTGATGGCAAGGACACCTAAGGAGCCTAGGTCAGATGCAGATGCATGAACTGTACTCATCTAAATATTGCAAAATGAATCACATCTGTAGGCTTTGCCAAGGATTGTAAACAAAAACTTTCAACCCTCCTGCTCCGGCTAAATGGGGATTAACTGGTCCCAGCCTAGGCCAGGAGTCAGTGCCACTTCCTACAGCTTGACTTTTCCCCTTCTTTTTTACCCTTCCTCTTTTTTTTTTCCACAAGTGGGAGAGGAACTCAAACGCTGAGCAGTTAAAGGAGCCATCACAACAGCAGCTACTTGCCAGGATGGAGTGATGTATGTCTAGAGAGACAGAAAAACTGCAGAAAGATCTGAGGGACGGCTGGATTGGGGAATTAAAAAGATCAACTCCTAGAATTAAGCCACCAATCTAAAAAGATTAATTGCAGGGAGGAAGCAAGGCAGGCCTATGCGATACCTGGCATATTCTGTTTTAGAAGGAGTAAAATTCTCCTTTTAGGAAATGATCAGTGGCCAAGTTGGTTAAAACAGATGAAAACAATTTGAGACTCTATGTGCCTAGCTTTTGTGAAGGAAAAAGCACACCTCTCCAATCTCCTAGAGCTCTTTACACAGTGCCCTGAGGGTGACATGTTAGAAAGTAGATGGACAGGCTGCCCCAGGGCATCCCTCACTTGCCCCTCAGGTGTGACTGGGAGTCACAAAAGCCACCAAAGAACAGGTAGCTGGCTTCTAATGGGACAAAATTCAAGAAGGGTTTAGAAAAAGAGGGATTAGTTTAACACATCTTGTAAGAAAGCAGTGGACTGTGGGAAATTGAAGAGGCATGGTTTGAAGATGACAAAGTTACTTAGGGAAGGTGGTGAGGTACCTTGGTGAGTTTACGTACAGCCATGCAGTTGAAGAATTAGACCAGGCCTGGTAAGGGCATGGTGAGTCAGATAGTGGGCAACAGGGAGAAACATTTTTCATGGTTGTAAGCTGTGACGGTTGTGCATAAGAGGTTAAAACCACTGGAGTCTGCTTATCTCTTATACAAACATTGTGGATGGAGATCGGCAAGGTTGGTATGAGGCACAGATGGAGGAGGGAGTCTTATGGCGGCAAGACAACCCTGTTTTGGGTAGAGAGTGCAGAACAAGCAGATAGTTTCTACTCAGAATCCTGAACACCACAGTGCCTGAAGCAAAAGGTGCTTAATTATCTGTAAAGTCAATGTCAAAGTTGATACCCCTAAATATGCTAATGAGCTAAAAGAAGTCCATGCTAAATATATATGGCTATAGTTCTTGACTCTCCACCGAAATCATGTAAAACATCACCTCAGGGAGGGGACAGCTAAGGGTGGGGTATAAAGGGTATTGAGGAAGTTGCCCCCAGGGGGAGAGATGAAATTGAAGACCCCAAAGAGGCAGTTGATGGGCTGTGCTCCTCTTCCAATGAAAAAGGGACATCTTCTTGGTATTACGACTTCACCTTTATGGAGAGAATACCCTGGATAGCATTGTGCTGGCACTGTAGTCATATACTAGTGCTACTGCAGTGAGTGCATTTATCAACAATTCTGAACTCTTTGTATCTGTTGCTTTCATAGTTTCTGTCCGTTTCCACTGTCTCCATGAAAGTCCTTCGGGGGCTCTGACAGGCAAACATTGACTCTGATATATGGCTACAGACAAAATCCTTTAAACATAAACTGTTGATTAAGTCTGGGACTAAGGCTGGATTTAGCCACACCTAGGCTCCTCTGAGAAGGAGTTTGGGAAGTGAGGGGGTCCTTTCTGAACCTTGTGACTCAACAGGAGGGCTTCCCTCAGCCACACATCAGGCTCACACTCTTTACATGACATAAACAAAGACTGTATTTGTTGGGGAAGACAGAATGCCTGCTGGCGGCCTAGCTCTCTTCTCCCAAGATTTAGGCCCTGACAATATTCTTCTGTTCCCATGAGACAGGAAAAGTTACTCATGCAGAGAGGATCCTAATAATCCCATTCTCAAAACACAGCGGCCTTGTTGATAGGTGTACAGGCTACCCTAAATCAAGAAGCAGTTATGGGAAGGTATTTGGGAGTAACGGAACATGTTAGGAACTAATCCTAACAAAAAGCTCAAAACAGCAGGTGTGTGGATACTTTTAGGCATTAAAGGTAAACTAAGGATATTTAGGTATAAGATAAGTTTATCAGAACTCGTTATAATTACTAACCAATCAGTACGGTGTGAACAGTCTGTGAAACCAATTAGCAGTTTTTTAGCTTGCCACATTTGCAGTAATAAAGGTATATGATCTGTGTGATTTCACCTAATAGAATGGCTTCACCTAAAATTCATATCAAATTGCATGTTGCTCTCTCCCGGACACCACAAATATTTTCCTCCTACAATATTTAATTGATCTCCAGAACTCACTAAATTCATGCTAGGCATGAATTTAGTGGGGGGAAGATATAGTTGGAACTACTCTGAGTTATCTTGCAGAGGATTGATGCATAATGGAAATACAATGTAAGGTAAACTCTTATACTTCAGGGTATACAATCGTTAACTGCTGACAGGCTTCTATGGCAAAATTGGTCCATAGTTACTCAATGGGGATTCTTGTATCTTCCTCTGAGGAACTCATGGAGGAAGGATGCTGGATTGAAAGCATTGTTAAACATACCCAGCTGCAGTCTTCCTATATCTTAGCAAATCTTTTCAATTTCTGACCTGTATGGTACAGGAAAAACCCCGTATATCTTTCAGGTTATACACATTTCAGCAAGGACAGAAGTTTAATTTCTATGAATGGCATTCTTGGAGAAAAGGAAAAAGGAAAAAAATCCCAAACAATGGCAGAAAGCTGTAGCGGGCTGTCTGTTTTGCTGGTTAGCTTACCTGCAGACAGCTAATGGCAGAGAGAAGGTTGACAGTCAAAGAACAACTCCCACAAAAACCCACTGCCTTAATTATAGGGACCCCTGAGACATCCTCCACTGAGACCTATTTGGCTATGTAGCACCTGTCCAGGTTTATAGAAGACAGAATTGCTTTCCCTCCCCCCCCTTTTTATTTTAGGTTTGAAAATATATAATTAAAGACTATAAATCCCAGCATACAAGATAATACTAAGGGAACTAAGTCAGAGACTGACACATATCAAACTTCACAGGACATTTGACTTTCCTGGGGGTGCAAGGTGCTGCTAAATGACTCTGTTACCTCGGATTTTAGGTGCCTCAAATAGTACACGTTCACAGCAAAGATGGAGAGAAATGCATTTGATTAACCTTTGGGATTCCTATGGTTTGAGGAAAGAAAGTAGGCTCTTGAGACCTCAGCTGGTATCTTTGACAAGAGCTCCCGAATTCTGCGTCTGTGCCAATAAATAGTGATAGTAAAATGTCTGAAGAGGAGAAGAATAATTATTCTTCAGGATGGTTAGGAACATATGATGGAATTCCCCATCCTCTGATAAACATATCTACAACCAAGTGATCAAATTGAAATACTTTTCGTTCATAAGCAGCTAATCTGCAAAGAAATCTCTCCCTTGTTCCTTCCATCGCCTTCACAATATTATTTTCATTTCTATCTAAATTTGTTTGCTTGTTAGTCTGTGGCCTGCCCCTAAGGATATAACTGCAGATGGATGAATTATTTTATTTTATTAAATATTATTCTTGGCTTTTTGGAGATGTTTTTTGTTTTGCTTTAATGATTATTCCTCCTGGTGTTATTTCAGTTTTCAATTACAACTTGTGTGTATGTGTCTGGTACACTACCATTTTGTAAATGGATGTATGCACTTATTGTTAATTGATTCCCCAAATAAACCCAAATGCTTGCATTGAAATCATGTATTATATTTCTTGCATTCCACTGAGCTGGAAGTCTTCCAGTTTGGCAACCACTGCTACTCTGGAGGTGGGCATCTTTCTCTCCCTCCCACTACCCCTGGAGTGAATAGAGATGCTCACGTCATTTTTCTCTGCAGACCTTGCACCACTGGCTGATGTGTTTGAATAAAAGGGGACAAAATTGCATTTCTAAATATATATTTAGCCTTCTAGGTGATGATTCCTTTTAATTTTTTTTAATGAAAAGAAAAAACCCCACAGGTTTGAGGGAGGGTTTTCTTCCCTAAAGTCAGGCTGTTATGAGGGATATTTTTCAAAAGCAGCCCTTGTTGGACTATATCTGCTCCCACTGTCTTCTTGAGAGTTATCTTCTAGGAAAGGAGAGTTAAGCCACAATTGGTCCTTCAGACGATTTTTGCAGTTCCATGTGTTTTCAGGCTTCAGCTAGAACACACAGCCTAAGTCCCTGATGGTGGGACTATGTACTTCATCCAGTTTCAGCAGGTCATCTAGTTCCCCTCTATGCCAAAAAAGAAAGATAATCCCCTTTCAAATGTGATACATCCCACATATTACAGACTTCTATCTTAGGAGAAGATGAATCATTTCCTGGAGGTGCTTCTCTCCCTCTCTCTGTCTCTTTGTTTAGCAAACCTAGAAAAAAGCTTAAGCAAGACTATAAATTGTAGATAGACAAAATGGAGGAGATGGATCCCACTATGCACCAAGGATCAATAATGCAGATTCACTGAATTCCAAGTTTCAAATGCTGTCAGCATTTCCGTTTTGACAGCAAAATTCTTTTTGTTTGGGATTTTCTACACATTTTTAACACAGACCCCCCAGAACCCCTCCATTAAACTGTGATGTTGTGTTTGTAGAAGTATGGACATCTGTAATGGGATTCAGTTGCTCAATCACAGACACTTTAGTGTTGTTTTAGATACTGAGGGGTTTCATGTCTGGTCTCCAGATCCCAAAATGAGTCAGGTGTCCCTTCACAGAATCACAGTCACAGAATGTTAGGAGTTGGAAGGGACCTCAAAAGCTCATCTACTCCAATCCCCCTGCCAGAGCAGGATCACCCAGACTAAATCACACAGGAACGCATCCAGGCAGGTACGGATGTCTCCAGAACCTCCAGAGGCTCCACAACCTCTTTGTACAGTCTGTCCCAGTGCTCTGACACCCTCACAGTGAAAAATTTCTCCTTACATTCACATGGAACTTGCCTTTCTTCAGCTTGCATCCATTGCCCCTTGTCCTATTGCTGGCCATAACTGAGCAGAGCCTGGCTCCATCCTCTTGACTCTCACCCTTTATATATTTATAAACATTAATAAGGTCACCCCTCAGTCTCCTTCAGGCTAAAGAGGCCCGGCTCCCTCAGTCTTTCCTCATAAGAAAGGTGTCATCCCTTCATCATCTTCATCTCTTCATCCAATGCAGATGCCCCTGCACTGGGCTTTTTCAAGGAGTTCCCTGTCCTTCTTGAACTGAGGGGCTCAGAACTGAACATAATATTCCAGATGCGGTCTTGAAAGTCAAGCCAGGACCCTTGAGTCTGCCTTCGTGTCTGCTGGCCCCAAGAAGATAACTCCAATGGAAACCTGTAGCTGGATCAAGCCCCTGTTAAAATGCTTTCAAATAAAAGGAGGAAGAAGCTGGAGAAGTGGCATGTCTTGCCTCTGCCTGGACATTTTTTAGCTGTGGAGCAGCCAATGGGTGTTTCTGTCTTGCCTCTGCTTCATGTTGTTGCCTCCTGCCCTGGTCAGTGTTACTCCTTGGAGGTTTGCCTTCTGATGGCAATGGATAGAATAAGGTCGTGATTTCTGCTCATAGATTCAAAAGCACAGTTCTTGACAGAGAGACTCCTCCACACTATTTAGCTGATGGGAAAAATGGTACAAAACAGAACAAACCATCCAAAGCATGTATGTTCAGGGCTCATCTGTGCTGGAGAAACCTGAGCTAGTTCCCACCAATGGGGAACATCTTGTCAAACACAGCTCTGGCCACCATGCAAAAGAGGCAGCTAAGGTCCTGGTAGCAGAGTCTTGCGATGGCCTGGGCTGAGCAGCCTGCTAATCAGCCTGGCTTTTCAGTGGGATTAATTATCACTGAGCTGATACAGCACAAATGCTTTTGGCTGCAGTACTAGGTTGGTGGGGACCTCTGTGTGGTGCTATATTATACACTGCAGTCAGGGCCAGAGTCAGCAAGGAAAATATTGTATTGGTGATTGCACAACTCTGTGTGTTGATGGCAGCGATTGAACAACTGGAAGCGAGTATGAAAAGCACGTGTATCAGCCTGCTGAATATAAACTACTCATGTCTGTGACACTTCCTGGTTTAACAAGCATATTTGTATCCTATGGGGTACAGCAAGGTTCCCTAAAGACCCAGGATTTAAAATCTTTTAGTCCTTCATAGTGAACCAACAGCAGAGCATCTGAAGTCTATTGAGCCTTAAAAAGGGAAAGAATATCTTTCAGATACCTCGATATTGCCTGTTTATCTATTGTCAAAGTTGAAGTCATCCTCTTGCCTGGTAGAACATGGGAATATTCTAGAATGGGAGACACATAAACACTAAAAAACCCATGAACCTATAAGAAGTTGACAAAACTGGTAGCTTATCTTACTCTTGTACTGATCACTTGCCAGCCACAAAATGCAGTACAGAAATATCAAGCATTTGGTATTCCTCAGTGTGCCGAAATTATCTGACATTGGTATCTGGAGTGAAACTGTGCACTTCTGAATGATACTTTCTCTACAGGAGGGACAAAAGCATAAAGATGGTTGCATCAGAAAAGCCCATTTTTCTATTTACTCTCCAATCCTGTCTCAAAAATAAAGCTAGAAGAAATCATTCCTGAAAACTGCAGTTAGGAGTTTAACACATCCTGATATGAAAGATCCTAATCTCCATGCATGTACTAATTATATCATATGGGAAGATGAACCTAATTTGTATAGTACTTTTTCATAGAATTCTTTGTTTAGTAGATGACTTATTCTTAAAATGTAAGGAAAATCAAAAACCATGACACAACTAAAATTCAGCCTACCAGTACCTAAAGGTGCCTGTTGGAAAGATGCGAAGGTGCTTATTATAGGGAGTGAAGAGGCAGGACAAGGGGTGATGGGTTTAAATGAAAAACCAGTACATTTAGATCAGACATTAGGAAAAAATTCTTCCCTGTGTGGGTGGTGAGGCCTTGGCACAGGGTGCTCAGAGAAGATGTGACTACCCCTGGATCCTTGGCAGGGTTCAAGGCCAGGCTGGATGGGGCTTTGGGCACTCTGGGCTGGTGGAGGTGTACCTGCCCGTGGCAGGGGGTAGGACAAGATAGTCTTTGAGGTGCCTTCCAACCCAAGCCAGTCTGGGATTCTGTGATTCTACAAAATCTTCCCTGGGGCTGTTTTGTCAGGGAGGGTACTTATCTACGCAGGTGATCTTGATTCACCCTTGCAGTCTTGCAAATGGGTGTAGTTAGCACTTAGAAGTTACTTTGGGGTTTTCTGGCCATATCCAGACAACTGAGTTCAGGCAGTCTTCCTCCTACTTTGTCCTTGTTCCCAGCTGTCTTCGACCAGGTCTGACATACCAAAATAGCCCCTACACTAAAGCTCATGTCCCACAAGTGCCAGTGGAATAATGCATAAACTATCTGCAGAGGCTGGCAGCTATTCTTCAGAGGAGACCTTAAGAAATCCCCCAGGATTTATTTTAACATCCTCTTCAGACACCAAAATAGGTGAAGAAAACACAGCCCCGTAGAACTCTATCTGTTTTCCTAGTTGGCAGACATAAGCATTTGATACATGTCAGTTTCATGAGCATTTTTGTAGTCAGACTTTGTGCACCCTTTTCTTTTTGAATACTAGTAAAGGTCACGTTGGTCTTGGCTACTCATTTATTTCCTCTCTCTCATTGAATTTTTAACAATAACAGGCACTCATCCAAAACTCTGGGCTCCTCTACATTGAGTTAAAACTCACAATGTCATTTGCTTTCGGTAAATATATTCAAATGGGCTGTCTTCAAAGCAGTAAATGATTCACCATCCAATCAATCCTAATTGCAGGACCCTGAATTTCTCTTCTACATGTTGTGGTTTAGTGCCCAGAAGGAACACATGATGTAAATCGTACCAAAAACTGGTTCAGGAAAAGAAATTACATGTGATCATTTTTATTCTCTATGGAAAACTTGCTAAGTTAAATACAGGACCAGTTTTGACTGGAAAGTGAGACAGATACATGTAAATTTTATGTTACCACTCTGAGCTATGAGAGTACTGCACTTAAGAAAATTTATATATCTAATCAATTATTGAGCTTCAAAATGGAACATGTGCTTCTTTCTTGCTAATTTCCCATAAACCTTCTCCATGACATTAAACATAGAGATTCACGTGCTAAAAGTCTGCTTGCATACTCTGAGGTCAAAACTTCCAATCAGATCGAAATTACCAAGGCATCCTCTTACAGCATATAAAGTTATGCTAAGGAAGCCAAGTGAAAAAAATGGCTAACTAGAAATTATCCAAAAGTTTGTGGGTTTTTAAAATCATAATCTCATTTTCCTCACCACCACATGCAATTTAAAAAAACCCAATACCATAACTAATTGGAAATCTGATTAGTCCTGATAGGTAACTGTAATAAAAATATATGGAATTTGTTTCCAAACCAGCAGATGGGGAAGTTAGAGTTGCTAATGGGCAAAACCCCAGGAGACTACCTCCTGATAAGGTGGCAAGATACCTAATCTCAGAGTGGCGACATCCTGCTGTATCAACAAGCTCTCCTTACTCTTCTACACTGGGCCAACATGACCAAATAAGGAAACTGACCCACAATGCAGAGGAAGACCACGACCTTTACGACCACCAGGACCAGGACGATCCCCCCAGTAACAGCATGCACAGCCACAGGAGCTTATCAGGATGTGCTATGCATACCCGGAGCTACTGGACTATAAAAACGGGAACTTTGGTGGGGTGAAGTGTGCGCCTTTGGAGGGAGCAAGGGTCTCCCGGGCTGCCCAGCGCTGTTTTGCCTGCTTGATAGCTTGCTCAAATAAATTCTCTTTGGAAACTGTAAATTTGTCACGACCGCTTATAACAGTAACAATGAAACTACTGCCTTCTCCTGCATTCTTGGTAAGGTCAGGCACAGGTTTATCATTAAACAACAGATATGAGAGGTAGAAGAGATCTAATAGGAAATTCTGGCTTCTCTTTATAAGTGTAGAACTGTTCCCTCCAACATAACTTTCTGAGGTTTTCTCTGGTTGATCATTTTATGCCTCAAAGCAGCAAGGTTCCAGTCACTCCCCTTGAGAGACAATTTTACTACCTAATAGATCTCAGCATGAGGGACTGAGTTTCAAACTAAATTTTACTTTTCATGTTCCTAGAGAGTTACTTTCTCTTGGGAATGACTGCCTTTAACCCCCTGCCCTTTATCCTGTGGTAAATCTTACGCTGTGTTCAGACACCTTTGTCCGAGTGTTCAGGTCCTGGTTTACTGACTTTGCTACTCGAATCCGCACGATCGTTCTCAAGGCTGATTTAAGTTACTATCAACTTCATTTAACCTACTGGTGCTTGATGGGTATATTCAATGGAATGGTTAAATTCCCAGTAGTCAACACTTTACTCCTACAACAAAGTTTACAAGAAATCAGCAACAAATACAGTTAGAGATGAAAAAATATGGGAGATTGTAGCTGTAGACCCCAGCTGTAGATATTACTGAGAATGAAATAAACAAGTGCAATACATATCAACTTTCCCTCTGCCTTTTTCATACATTGCTTGTCTTCTTTGGGTCTAATCCAAAGACCTCTGAACTTTAAATACAAAACTTTCAGTGACTTCAATAAGCTTTGGGTCAACCCCTTAAGGGCAGTGAATGTATCTTCCCAAAGTGTGTGGCCATGAGTCAGCGAGACACTTAAGCATATGATTGTGTTTCAGTGTTGGAGTTATCTCAGGGCCTTCAGTGAGATTTTTCATACACTATGTAAGAATATGCTTAAGCACCCTGCCGATTCCTCATATTTAATACGGATTGGGCCCTGTGGACTGCCAAATGTCATATTTTTAATATAATAGATTTTATCTATATCAGATGTGTTGAAGCTAAATTTTGTATGACAATAATTCAAAACACAAAGCCAATTACTCTGCTGGTTTGTTTGTGTGTATTTAAATTGCTCAAAAATCTCCCCCTTGATTTTATAACAGCTTGTTCATACAAGTTTCTTTCACTAACCTGTCTCAAAACATCATAAGAAAGCAAAATCAAGTAGAAATATAAACTTCATAACCTATGATATATGTGGAGTAAATCCAGTGGAAATATTTTTGATAGAACAATTTTACGTTTAAAATGAAGGCTCATTGGAGCTGGAATATTTTGTAGGAACATGACCATTTCAATGAGAGTTTCTATGGGAGAAATGCCTCAGCAAATTGCCTTGATTTTCTTATTTGTGCCACTAATGTAGAAATGATTTGTTTTGACAAAACAAAAAATGTATTTTTGAGTTTACTGTGTCGTTCTGTTTTGACTTATATCAACTACTGATTTCATCATGTGGTTTAATATAGTGTATTATATTCAATATTTCATTACAGTGTTTTTCAACATTGCAACAATGAGGTATTTCTACTTTTTCAAACAGTGCATCTGTATTTCTCCATGAGGATTTTCAGCTTTTCTGTTCTCTGAAGGTTCCGCTTTAAAAATTTAAAATTTTTATTTAAGTTCAACCTGCAGTCTTCACCAAGCTGACAGCATTCACAGAAGTTTGAATATCTGGGCACTTGTAGAACCCACTCAATTATGTGTATTTACTGGTTGAAACAAGCCCTGATAAAGTCAACAACAGTCAAATTTGAGTACTGTAGGTCCGGATTCTCAGCTATGTCCAGTTACAGTTTGACCTTTGATATGCATACCCTCAGGACTGACTCTAAATCTGCAATTTCAATCATGAGTTAAAATTTTATGAAAATTAGATGAGTTTTAGGAAAAACATGCTAAGTCAGCAAGTTTACATTTTACGCATAGATACGAATAATCTTGTAAGCTACAGGCAAAAAAGAATCCAGCTACCTGGAGTTCCTGGCTAAGGACCAGCTGCTCCTCACCCTGCACCACTTCTCACCCCAAAACCTGGTGGTTGAAGCTCCAGAGTCATTAGAAATCTTGCTCTGGGATTCCACATTGTAGTGCATGGTAGTGAGCCACACATGGCCACGTTTTGTTTATGACAGATGGCTCTTCCCAAAAATATGATGTGCGAGATTGTGCTCACTTGGACAGTTCTGCATAAACTGTGGGGGATTGACAGGGTGTAATATACATTTTATGTTTACTTAAAGTCTAGAAGAGAATGGGCCAAACCCAGTGAAGAACAGCCTGTTTCAAAGATATTACGGCTGGAAAATGTTGTTTCTCACAGAGATCATCTCTCTATAATAAGCTCCATGGTGATCCTGTATGGTGGGGGAAAACTATGCAGATTGGGAAAAGAGTCAATCACATGATTTTAATTTATGTGATATCACGGAAATGTCTGTGAGAGGAAAAGGGAACTTCTGCTCGTCTCCAAAGCTCAGCACAAAGCCAGCCTAGCTGGAAACAAGTTACCTCATGGCCTAGAAACTACTCATGAGAGCTATGTGAAGTTCAAATGTAAGAAATAGAATTCATCAGTGATGAACAGGCATGCACAGAGAGGGTGAGTTGATGGATGATTTGCAAAAATCAGCTGGGAATTGGACCGAACAAAACACGCATGCAATCTCGCTTGAATAAAGAGCTGTGCTGAATGGAAGGGCCACGTCGAATTTCCCAGGAAGCTCTGAAGCTGTAGCTCACACATGGGACTTGCTCTGCCTTTGGTTTTGGGGCTTTTTCCCTAAAATTTGTTGAATGTTTACAAATGCAGAATGCATGCATAACATGGGGTTAACCAAAACTCTTTTTCTAAAGTCTGGGGATTATAATTCATCACGAAATATTGGTCCTCAATCAACGTAGATTAGTCTAGGTCTGGTGAGGTTAATGTGGCTGAACTGATATATGTCAGACAAAGATCGAATCCTGTTTTAAATATTTCATTGCAAAAAGGACAAATTAATTGTTTTCCTCCAGATTTTTCCAGATGCTCTGGACTGTAACCTGCTACTGAAATGGGATCTCTCATCCCCTTTGGTTTTTTAGATTACACAGCAGACAGACAGAGCACAGAGGGCATTTAGATTGTGGCTTCTATTTTTGCCACTTCCTCTAAACTCTATAAACCTCCCATGACTAAAATGTCTTTCTTCAGCACAGGGAATCATGTCTATTGGGCTGATACAACTACAGTTGCGTGGGAAGAATTTTTTTCCTAGTCTAAGAAATTGATGTTATAAAGCATATCATTACATTCCAAATTGAGATCTTTGGAAAAGCTCACGGGAGATAGGAGAGAGCTACCCCCAAAGCAGCTGGTTACCTCACTCTAAGGTTGAAATTGAGGAATTCTCAGCATTTCAGAGCACGTGTTTTTAGGTGCTTGGGAGGAGCCTCCTTTTCTGTGGCTGTAACATTGACTGGAAAATCCTTTCAAGAAGAAAAATGTAAACCATATGTGCTTCTCTGAACAATTTTGTTTCTATCAAACTAACATTTGTTGATGACAAAACATTTTGTCTCCAGAAATTCCTCTGATGATAAGAATTCACTAAGTAAAGTTTGCCTAACCTTTTTGGAGTCCTTGACTAAAAAGCCATGACTTGAAAGCAGATGAAATCTGCCTTCTTAAAGAGCACAATGCCTTTCTCTCTGTAATTAGTATGGCTGAGTTCTGCATGGAAAAGCACTTCCAAATTTCCTAACGGGTCTCACCAAGTTTTTCTTTCAGACTGTGTAATCTCATGATTACATGGTGATGTTGATGCGACGTGACATGTCAGTGGAGTCTCTAACAACTTACTTTGTAGCAGTGAAGGAGAAAAATAAACATGAGCTTGCATGCTTAAAAAAGAACAGAATTAAGTAAAAGAAATAAATCTGATAATTACAGTTGTAGTCTGCTCATAGGTAACTGACTACCTTTCCTGGAAGTTTCAACTAGTGCACAAAATACTTGACAGTCTGCCAGTCCATTCAGTAGATTTCTGTATTTAGCAATGTTTTCAGAGGATGCTTGACTGGTTGACAAAACATCCTCTGGTATCAACCTGGGTGTGAGCCACAGATCAAACCCTTAGCTGGCTATGGTACCCCCTTCGAATGGATTACCTGAGCTGGGGCACAGTGTCCCCTTGGTCTTTTCATGCACCACTCAAAGATTGCTCTTTGATCACAAGTAGTAGGAGTATGATGGTCTTGCATACCCTAACTAGGCCTCTTCAGCTGTGCTTTTCTCCTCAAAGTGTAAATGTTTCCCCTGCTTGAAATTTTTCATTTTTGCTAAAGATTTTGCTTTTCAGTCAAGAAAATACACTTCTCCCTCTTTGTACAGAAATGCAATGTAGCTGGAATGCTATGAGGAGAATGAAAATGCTCTCCAGGTTGCATAAGAATACCTTCCCCTCCTGGGTCTAACCCCAGATGGGAACTAAGCACCAGGCAGCCACTCACTCACCTTCCCCTGCCAGTGGAATGGGGAGGAGAATCATGAACAAGGGGAAAAAAATACCCAAGCAAAGAGTACATCTTCTGGGCTGAGATAAAGACAGTTTAACAGGACAAGGAAGACAGATTAAAGAAAAAAACCAACCAAAAAAACCCCCCAAAAACATCCCAACCCAACTCAAACCCAATCCCAAACCCATACCAATAATAATGATAATGATAATAATAATAATCTCAACAAGCGGTGCACAGGGCAGTTGCATACCACCTACCGTCAGTGTCCAGTGTGTCCCTGAGCAGTGATCATACCCCAGCCAACTTCCCCCTCAATGTATATACTAAGCATGACATTCCATGACATGAATATCCTTTTGGTCAGTTTGGGTAAAGTGTCCTAGCTGTGCCCCCTCTCAACTTCTTGTGCACCTC
The DNA here is from genome assembly GCA_022605575.1 of Laterallus jamaicensis coturniculus. Lineage (NCBI taxonomy): Eukaryota > Metazoa > Chordata > Aves > Gruiformes > Rallidae > Laterallus > Laterallus jamaicensis. The sequence goes on from JAKCOX010000082.1 coordinate 2,604,513, forward strand.
CTGCAGAAGTCTCATGGCTTCTTGTCGGCAGGGCCTTGATTTGATTGTAAAAACTGCTTAGGAACAACAAAAAATATCATTGTGTTATCAACATTATTCTCCCAGTAAAGCCAAACCACAGCACCTTACTAGGAAGAAACTAGAAGTTAACACTTTCCCAGCCAAAACCCAGACACCTTTCTAACAGATAAGGTACAAGGTAAGACCAAGGAAGATTTTGAATGTTATACAACATTGTCAAACCACAGATGAACACCTCTGAACACTAGCTGATCACAGAGGGAGTGCTGAATGATTATGGTGATAGTCATTCAGCTGGTGACAGTGCAGCATGCTGTATCAGTGAGCACTGGTAAGGAGGTAAGATCCCACTGAGCTGGAGTATCTCAGATTTAATTGTGAAAAATTAATCTATAAAGAGTACTTAAAAATGTAAACAGGCTTGATTTAAAAATAATTTAAGGCAGGGCTACTCAGGCATCAGGGTTTTGATCTAGTTTATGAGTACTTTTAGGGGAGTAGAGTTCTTACTGTTCTCTCAAGAAGCCACTGTGATGTGGTACCTTGGCTCTGCACCATGAAGGTGTATGGAAAAGCTGGCATGAGCAGGAATGTTCTTGCACCTCTCAGAGGTGAAATACTTCCTGCTTAGTGGATACTTTGGTAACTGAAGACCTCTCAAACTTTAATAATCAAAGATGTCTCACGGGAAAGGCCATTTGAGCATCTCAATGCTCAAGTCTCAATCAACCATGATGGTGGTTTTCCCTAAAAGTGTTCTACTGAAGACAGATATATCAAGACAATACTTAAGAGGCAGTGCTTAGTCCTTATAGCTGTGAACAATATTAAGCGTGGCCACCCAAGCTTAATTTTCTAAGGTAGTTCAAATAGGTGGCAATAAAATCTCATCTTCAAATTTATCTAAACTTCTTTAAAAAAACCCAGAAAGAATTAATCTATGAGGAAATGACATCCTGATTTAGAACACTCAAAATGAAATGTAGCAGTCTGAGCTGTGATTTTTTAGAAGTGTTAAATGAGTATGAATTTCAAGGAAATCAAGAGGAACAGGAGGGTGTTGTTTAGCCACAGTTTCACAGCTTCATCTCTAGTGAATGCTCAGTTTGCTGGTCTAGTCTACTCTGGTCTTGAAAGACAGCTGCTGCTCTATGACGGCTCTTTGGAGTAGAAAATGGTGCATGTTTTAGTCTTCACCCTGTACTGGCGAGAGGAACCAAACTTCTTTGAGTTCTAACAGCCCATGAGCTGTGCTGCCATAAATACCTGTGTGAGTGCCCTTTTTCTGAGGTTTAAAATGCCTCTTCGCATACAGCACAGTCTCAGTGCGTACACTTTGATGAGTTACCCCATCTCAGGTGAGGCAAAGGCGACCACCTGCTTTGACAATTTACCCCTGTACCAAAGGCATAGGCAGCAGTTGCCTCCCAACTGCTTTTACAGATAGCAGATATAAGGCAGAATTCAGTGGACTTGCTTTAGATGCCCACTGCAGAAATGATGAATCATGTCCTAGGAGTACTATTTTGTTTCCAACACCTATTTTGGGAATCTGGAGAACTAGCTTGGTTGTAGGCATCTATAGTGTTGATGTCTAAAGTTAGGCAGGATTAGTCCACCCCAATGGAATTTAAGTTATGATACTGTAAGTCTGAACCCATGCTGCTTTTGGTCACATGATTGTTAGATAAAATAACAGTATACAAGTGCAGTGGTCAAAGGCAATGAAGACAAATAGACTCAGTCTCAGCTCAGCTATTAACATACGTAGCTGTACAACCTGTGGGACCAGCTGACTCCTTCCAGACAGCTCAAAATGCAGCCAGGAACCCCGAAGCTTTCATTATCAAATTAACGAAAGCTTTGGCATCTCAAGATGCTCCTGAGAAAGGCTGTCTTTGTTGGCGATCAGACTGCTGATCCACAAAATCTGTTGAATAACTGTCTTGAACATACTATTAGCATGTTTTATTAACTTGTCGTGGATCATTGTTAGTTTCACAATTACAATTAGAGATGGATAAACATGCTATAGTCAAATTTGGAATTTGTCCTACAGCTTCTGCAGTGACTGTGTCTTAAAGCATTTTCTTTGGAAGATGTAAAAAGCAGCCCCCTATTTTTATAAGTGTGGATTTTCTTTTCCCAGAAAGCTAGAGATATTCACCTCAAATCAACTCAGAGAGAAGCAGAACAGTTCTTAGAAGGCAGGACACATTGATACCTGTATGAATAGTGACCAGTCACATACTGTGGATGATGTGTATACGAATCCAGTAAGAAAGATAAAGACAGAGAAAGCATCTAGTTGTCAAGAAAGTCTTTCTACGAATGAAGGACCGCAGCTGAAGAAGAGCTCTAGGCCCATTACAAGTTTGGTTTTCCCTTTTATTTTGCCTGAGCTGACGTGAGATACAGATTCATCTTTATATTCATTTCCCTACAAATGCTTTCTTGTCTCTTTGGGTAGGAAATGTTATTTTCTATTGCAATCAGATATCACTATCTCCAAATATATATCTGAAGAATTTTTTTTTTGTTGCTCTTCATAATAAAAGAGAGAAAAAGAAGGAGAAAGTGATGAGGTTTGGGTTTTTTTTTTAAAGATATGAAGAATTTAGCAATATGATTGTAGATTCTTGAATCTGAAAGGGGAATACAACATCCATGAGGTAATGTGATGCTTCTGTGTTGTTGAAATGCCTTTTCATCAGTGTAATAATTTCAGCTGGATTCATTTGAAGACAGAAGTAGTGCATGCTCTAGTTGCCCCAGAAGGTCTCTTTCTGGGGACATTTAACAAGGACTGCAGTACATTTAACCTCAGCTGTGCCTTACTTGAAAATTCATCCCCCTGTATGCAGCATAATTGGTGGTGAGAAGCCTGCCCTGAAAGGGTGAAAGCTTTTTCCTCCCCTCTCTCCTGTCACTTAGACAGAATGGATCTAAAATAAGATGTCTCCAGATGAATGCCTGAAGATCCCTGGGGAAAGAAGATCACAACACTCAGACCACTCCTGAGCAGGCTGCTGGGAGAACGAGGACCAGGAACAGATGTCGATGCTGTTTGGTGAGTTTGGCTCTTTATTCTCCAGGCTTCTGGTAGAATTGTCTGAAAACAGTCTGTCTGAGACAGCATCTTTGGGGGATTTCTCTGTTTTGTTGAGAAAAAGTGAGCAGCTTTATTTTGTTTATAGCTGTGCTACTTTTATTTTGTGTTTTCTGCTTTTCCAGCCAAACTGAAGAATTAAGTCTTTGTCCAGCCCGAGTGATATGGACAGAATGGAGGGAAGGAAGATAAATGAAAAGGAGAATAAAAGAGAAAGAAATGTACTGCCAGGGGAGAAATTTCCACAGAGAGACGCATGATGGGTTTATGCTGATGGATGCAGACTGAAGCTCCCTTTCATGAGCAGCCCCAGACCTGAAACATGACTTGGTTCAGAGAACCATGACTTGGTCTTTCAGGGAAAGAGCTTGGGTCTGCAGGGCATCCAGCTACATTAGGCCATAGCTGAGACTGAGAGATTGAACCATCAAACCTACTTCAAATGCATCTGAATTTCCAGTTAAACTGGGAGACTGCATCAGGGACTTAGTTGGGGTCTTGACTCTCTCAGCTAAGGCAATTACAGGGTCCCTTTTCTGTGTGTGCTTGAGGGAAAATATCCCTTTGGGTCTTTGCTTTCTGGTTGCAGATTAAAACATACATGTGAAATCATGGTGAAGTCACAGACACTCATATCAGCTGAGGTTTCCCCTAAAATCTGTGGGGATGGATGTGGGGGGAAAAAAAGATGAAATGATATTTTAGTGAGGAGCATCCAGATAAAGCTTCCCTGCATTTAGAGCATCAGCTTTATAGAAAAACATAACCCAGTTAGATTTTAACCAAACCACACTCTTGTGCTGTCTTTTTGAATACAACTCATAAACATGACAGGTGAAACCAGAGGCTTGACATTTGAGACACTGTCTTCATTTGACACTGCCTTCATTCAAAGGATGTTTGGCCTATTGGAGAGAACAGAGCTAACAGTCTTGTTAGGAGCTTGATTAATAACCAGCTTTAATGCATGGCCAAGCTGCCATGTAGCATGGCAATCATTCCATGCCACTGTACTTACTACATGACCCTAGCAATAAAAACACTGCTAGCTGCCAAGATCAACTAAAAAAGAAATAACCTTGAAAAGGGGAAGCTGAGACAGTGGCATGGGATTTTACCACCATTTTTTCTAATGAATCTCCCCTGGACTAATTGCCATCAGCTATTCAGCAGGTCTGAAACCTGCTGTCTCAGAATCTGAATTGTGGCAGGGCTTGAAACTCATGGTGGGGATGGAAAATCAATTTGAATATTGTTTCCTAAAGGATTAGGGTTGCTTTGTTGTTTTTTTTTTAACTTCTCATGGCTCTGACAATTTAGTAGTCTGGACTTTTTGCTCTTCAGAGAGATGGACTCTCCAGCGGCATACATATGGGCACTGATTCAACACTGAGTCAGATGGAAGAGATCCAGCAACTGAATCACCAGTGGCAGCGTCTGCCATCTACCTACTCACAAAGTTTATCCAGGCTTAGCTAGGGAAGTCCGCTACGTATGTCCCCCAGCTTGGCAGAGCTGTCAGAGAACACTTAGAGATCATCCCCTCACTCCCAGGAAAATAACTTTCAAGACTAAAATGCTGGAATAATAGTTGAAGCTGTTGAGATGTTCCAGGAACAGTAGCTTCCTTTTCAGTTCTTTTGCACAGTTGAGAATTAAGCCCTCTAAGCTTTCATCTGTTTGTTAAACACAGGATGGGCTATTACATTCTTCTCTGGAGACGCTTTTACTTAGAGTTACCGATTGTGGAGAGATACTGTACTCAAAACCAACTCTGAAAGCTTATTGTCCCTATCTCCCAGCAATAAATGAATTCCATAAATTGCAATTAATGAAGCAATTGGGGAGTCTAGTTAAATGAGTGGCATTCCTCCAAATACATTGGCTCTTACTTTAAGAAAGGGCAGAGGTGTTCTATATTTTGGCAGTGCTTGCACATCTACTTGTGCCAAGAAAGGCCCACTGAAGCCGGAGGGACATTGCCTACAACAAAGATGCAGTGGCTTAGCATAGAAAACTGTCATTTATTTTGCAAGAGATCTGCTCAATATCCCTTAAATCAGGCCCAAGAGACAGGGATAGAGTTAAGTCACCAACGGCTAACACAGTCCTAAATTGTGCCTGTACTCGGTACAAGTTTAAATTTGGACTTGTGCTACATACTGCTTATCTTTGCAGGGTTCAAGGGTGGATTGGTGTAAGAAATAAGGGCAATTCTCTGTAACACAGTTCAGACTGAGTTTATTTTGGGGAAGACATGCTGCCTTTCACTCCTCATTTATCATTAGCTGATGCAGCTCATGTTGTCCTGATTATGTGAAAGCCCAACCTCACTTCCCAAATCCTTATTAAACTGTCAGCATCTCAGTCCTGTAACTCTCCTGATACAGAAAAAATAGTTATTTTGAAAACATCAAAGAGCTGTCATTAGTTAAATGAGTCTGCCTGAGTTTGCTGAGAGTCTGAAACTGTGGCTCTGGCCTGTACTCTAAGACTTTAATTTCAATAGATGTCATCAGATTTGCACTGAAAAGACAAAAGTTGCTGAAGAAAGGACAGATATGTTGCACTAGAATATCTAAAAACTATGCAGAGTTTGCTTCTAAATGGTGATGTCAAGAGATGATTGTTTCAGAGTCCAAACAGAAGAAAACTTTGCTGTAAATATCTATGAAATATCATGTAAAGAATTGTGATTTCACATGAAAAACTGCATTGATTTCCACAGCTAAAGTGCTTCTGAAGGATACAAGAAAAGCCTGGTGATATAAGACAAGAGGAGCTTGTTCAGAAATGCAGGCGAATGCCACTAAGAAACATTTGTGTCTATGTTAGTGATTAAAAGAACTTTCATGTGTATACATGTATCCAACACAGATCACCTTTTGCCTCTCTGAAAATGATAATTAGCAACATTTTTCAGGAAATGTAAAGGTCTGGATGTCCCCCTGCCCTTCCTACAATTTTCTTTCATTTCACCAAACTCAAACTCACGTAATTATTGTGCCCACTGTGAGCAGCCTGGGAGCTACATATTGCCCACACAGGGTCTATCTGTTCATCCAAGCTATGCAACCAAACTCTTTCCTCTACCAGAATGTTTTTTTCAGGACAGGTTGGGTTGTTGGGGTTTTCTTTGAGCTGTTTTGACTGGTGCTCAACTAAGCAGACATGTCAATCTGGATTTTGAAACCATCACACCTGCTCAAGTTTATAATCCTTTGTATATCATGCCCTAGTTTTGTGAATGAATTGGTTCCTGGGGGCATGCAGGCCATATTTCTCTGGTGAGGATGTGTGTGCTTGCTGCTGCTGAGGACTTGACTCCTTCCAACATCTGCTGCCTTTCTGTACTCAAATAATTTCTTTGTTTGCACACTTTTGGTAGTAAACAATAAAAAACCCTACCTGAATGTTTGTCCTTTTAAAAATGTTTCTTTCCTCCTCTTTTCTTCTTAAAGTATTTGCCGCCTCATCTTTTTTTTTCCCAATGCAGGCATTCTTCTCTTTCTTTCATGTGTACAGGACAGTTTCTCTTTCTGTTGACCTTTTTTTCCCCATATTTCCTCACCTGATGCTTTTTTCTGCCCTTTCCTCCTCTCCCTTCCCATTTCTACTCACCACTCTTTGAACATCACCAGGTGTATCATCAGCATCAATGCAAAGTATGCTGGATATAGGCATACAAGACTAGAGGACTAGCGACAAGTCTTGGGGAATCAGACTTGTGGCAAATGGGAACCTCTAGCTTGCTACAAAAAGTATTTCCCACCTACAGGTTTCTGATCTTCCTTGTAGAGGGATGCTCACTGCTAATTGGCTTGTAACATGGCTGTATGATGTTTTCTGCATGGGACAAAGCTCTCCAGAAAACCCATGAGTGGTCCTGTGGACAAGTACATGTGGCCAACACAAGGCTTGCTTTGTTAGTGCTACGATACCACACAGTTAGGTGCTGACCATGCCTGGAGATGCAGTGCAGAGGTCCATGGAGAGGTTTTTGTTTGTGGGGTTAGGGAAGCATCAGGGAAGGTGAACAAAGAAGTGGGGAGGATGGTAAGCTGAGCCTCCAGCACAACATTTTTGTTGCTTCTCTTTTCAATACGCCTGGCAGCAGTTAAATGAGAAGAGCAGGAGTAGCGTGCTTCAGATGATGTCCATGCAAGGGTTGACCTATGAAGTGGGCTTTCTTTAACTTACTGGGTGATGTGTGTGCAGAACTTGAATCATTACCATAGGCTGGTGGAGCCAGCTCATGGAGAATATTCAGCTCCGGGTGAGATTGTAGTTTATTTCTTCTTTTCACAGTCCTCTTTCATTGATCATTCCTAAACTGAAGTGTTTTCCATGTGGAAACTCTCTTATGGGCCCTCAGCTGCCTGCCAATTTTGGCAGCTGGGTTAGAGGAGGAAGATGGGGAGAAGAAGCAGCTGCTTTCCATGTTTTCCTTGCAGCACTTCCTGGGTGGCTAAACCTCATCAAACTGTGCCCTCTTCACAGAATGACAAGCTTGAAAAAGACCTTTAAGATCATTGAGTCTGAAATTATTCAGATCAGAGGCCACTGTTCCCGGTAGATATATGGAAGTGGACAGGGTCTGTCTGGGTTAAGTAATGCCAACATTTCCTGTAGCACAGGATTTATAGAATAGCACAGGAAATTCAGGGAAAACAAAGACGTTTTCTTGCAGAAAGCACAAAGATGTGACTCTGGCCTGATAGAAAAGAAATAGAAATGGTTAACTGTGCTTTCTGGCTCTGTTCTCAGGATCCTGGGTAAGCTGAAAGGTGGTAATTTTGAGGCCTGTATGTTTCCATTTGTGTGTTTTGATTGTCTTTTACAAGTCACAAATGACTTGCATGGTCTAGGAAAACATCAATTACAGTTGGGAGACCTTTCCAAAGGAGCAGCAAAGGCCTTCTTTAGCTGATGGTAACAAAACAGCTGCTTCCTTAAATCAGAGGGATATACTTTGAACCATGAAGGCATTGTTAAAAAATAAACTGGGACCCTTACAGGTCTAAAGGTGGGAAGAAATAGGATTGCCCTTGTGCAGGAGCAATGGGATTGTTTTGATGTTGAATACATGGCTACCACCACAGTTTGGTCAACTCCTCATGAATCGACTGCTTAGGGGTTTACCCAGTATTTTGGGCAAAAGCTGACACCGCTCTGAAGGGGAGTGGGATGCATTTATATGGGCTGCAATTACAGCTCATTGGCAGTGCAGTCACGTAAAGAACTCCCTGCCTTGTTCAAGGCTGCATCTTCTGAGATGTGCTATTTAGATTGAAGTGAAGCAGAACATAAACTCCCTGGGGGAGGTGCCAACTTTGGGCATCGCCTAAACAAGGCATGACTGAGTCTGAACTGACAGGGTTGAGACATTCCTCCTGTCTGATGCCAAGTCCTTCTACAGAGCAGTGAGAACAAGGACCCTTTAAGGACAGAATTTCAACATAAACATGGAAAAATATTTTAGGAGAGAACCAGCTTATTTAAACTGTAGAAAGAAGAAAACACGTGACTGAAAAATTAACTGTCTCAAAAGTTGGACCATGTTTTAAGGTGCCCTAGTATTTACAAAATTTCAATAAAAGAAATTTGAAACAGGGTAAAATTAGCATCAAAGAAGCAACACTGATGCTATTTTGAAGCCTTACTACACATGCAGTAGCCTCCAGCATGACACAAAGGGCACAAATATGTAAAGATAAAAGAAAGACTAGATGAGAAATTTATGACTTGGATGATTAATGAGGGATGACCAAGCCTTTTTTCTTTTAAAAGACATATCAAATTGACAGGAACCAAATCTTATTATCTGAGATAAGTAGGACAGGGGATAGTGCTGGCAGAGAGCTCTCTAGACAGCAGTGTACCTGCTCAGAGATTTTCAATAGCCAACACTGTCACCCTGACACCTCTTCCCTGCAATAAATATACGACAGAGTGATAGCTCTGATTTGTTGACCTAGACGCAAGAATCACTGGGTGAAATGTATGGTCTGCATTGTACAGCAGATCAGACTTGGGGTGAACCTGTTGATCTCTTCTAACCTTAAAACCCATGAATCAGCAGAGCAACGAACTCTTCCTGCATAAAGAAATGGAGTACAGAAGCAGGAGAAAGACAACTAAGGAACAAGATCTGGGAGGTGGGATGGGAGCTCAAGTTGTCTCCCATCAAAACCTTTTTGTCCCGAACAAGGTAGGGTGCATCAAGCCCAGGTGCATGAGGATTTCCATCCCGGGGCTCCCGTGTGCTGCCTTGGTGCAGATGGTCAGTGCACACTAAATGGGCTGTAGCTACCTCTGCTGTCACAGAGTGGAAAAGCCAGAGTCTGGGAAAACTTGGAGGTGCTTCAAGCATAACTTCTTAAGTGCCTAAATCCAAAATCGTGATGCTGATTCAGCTGTTATTTAGACCCACATTTCAAGGGAACCTCAGACTTTTTCTGCTTAATTTTTCCAGATGCCTGAACTTTTCTCACTCCCAATAAATTTCCAGAAATCAACAATGACTTTGGTTTTCTCCCCTGAGAAGCAGAAGCCAATGGGCTTTCTCAGATTACCTTCAGGACTAGGGTTTTTGACTTTTTGCCATTTTTTAAGACACCAGAAGGGAGACCCCTTGTTCATGCCACAGAACTCATGCACAGAGGGATATCCACACCCAACACCATTCCCTCCATAAGGGCATCAAATCCCTGTTTCTGGCCTCTCAGGAAACTGCTGTAACCACTAGCCTGTAAAGTGGTGTAGGAAAGAATTCGAGACTCATGGTCAGGAATGAGGTTGGTTCAGAGCACTTCCAGCAGTGTATGAGAGGAGCTGGATCTGCTGTCAAGGGTAGAAGAAATAAGAGTTTTTACAAGAAAACCACTGAGAATGACCAAGCCAGAGTGGAAGATTTAGGCAAATATTGTGTTACTGTTCATACAAACAGTATAGTCGCTCTTGGAAGGCAATAGGTTAGTGTTGGATCTCATCTCAATTCAAATCACAGTAAGTGGTCTTTTGTCTTCTAAGACAGATTTTCTTTTTTAAAACCATAAATAAATACAGAAAGCCACCAAATCAAAGACCCTATTTAAAGTAAGGATTATTAAAATGCAATATTTGGTATTTAATTTTGGTTATGACAATAAGGTGGTGTGTATCCTGTCTTCTCCAAATACAGTATTTTGTTTCCCACTGAAGGCCAGAGATGGCCTTCTTTTTCAAATAACCATCTATTTTTACAATAAACCAAATCGCAGTGTCAGCACTGAGCATCTCTCAAAATTCTTTTTTCATGAATGGTTGCTGTTTTCATAAATCTTTTCCAGCCCTGATAAGATCCCAGAAATTCCCCTCCCAAGAGTCAAAGCAAATTTTCCCATTAATATTTGCAGGTCTTGAATAAAACACCTCAGAAAAAAATTAATTTCTGGGTGAAATGAATAATTAAAAAAATGTAATTTCTTCTGGTTTTGTGTCCTGTTTTTCTTCCACTCCACTGGAATGACCTCAGCTTTCTCAGCTGTTTCTGTCCCCCATGCAATCCCCATGTACATCCCCAATTCCTGCCCTCATGGGCACTGTCTGATCCTTCTCTGTGTCTCAATTAGCAAGAAGCAGCACTTGTGGCTCTTGGAAATGCATATGCTGATTAGTGGCCAGTAGTATCACGAATAAAGGCCAGCTGGCAGCTAAAACTGAACAGAAAAGCTACTAATTTTAATGAAAAACATTGGAATTTAATATATTTGAGACCTCTACCCTTTTGTGAAAGGTGATCAGTGAGCTTACAGGTTATGGAAAGAGATTGACAGATGACTGGACAGGCACAAGGCACGGTCACACAAGCCCTGTTTTCTCAGGGTAACGACCATGATTAACTTTTGAAAAACAAAATTCAATGTACCTGGATTAATCTTATCTTTAGCAGTGATTTATAAGCAACCTACAGCATAACATGCAGGGTGATTTATGCGCTGGTGATGCACATCTAGAAACTTTTCCAGCATTACGAACTTCTAAACTTCTGTTTTTGATAGCATCCTCCTCCACACGGCAGCAAATTCAAGTCAGCTAAAGAGATAAGCAGCTTATCTATTTTTAAGTTGCTTTTCTTTCCTCTTTCCTGCAGCTACTTCATCAGTTAGAAAGCTCATGGAAAAAGGGCATTCCTAGGAGAGATTCACTAAGTGAGAGAAGGAAAGAGCAAAATGCAAACACAGCTGATCCTCAGCGAGTTGAAACTTCCCCAAAATACTGTCACAAATAGATACACGTATGTCTTCTTGGGATTCTTCTTTCTTATGCATCATATGCTAATTATCTTACCAGTGAGCCTGCAACATTTGACTCGGTGATTTTCCTGCTTCTTGCTCGTAAATTTCCATCAGAGGAGAGACAGGGTGAAATTATTAATGAAAACGTATCCACAGGAAGATAGCAGGACTGGTGTACACATCAGAACCCACTTTCAAGGTTTCCTTTTAATGCATTCTCATTTAGCTCTGAACCCCACTAATTTGCATAACCAAGGGGATAAAAGCAGCAACAAACATCTTGTCTAGTTCCGAGTTTCCCCCATGGACAGGATTATATATCTGCTGTTCCTTTCCCTGTGTTTCTCTCAGGAAGCAGACAGCACAGTTCTTTTTAGTGGCATCCCAAGTTGTGCCCAGCAAGAGGATTCCTCCATGAGCTAGAGATGTAGTAGGTGGAAGATGTCCAAGCAAAGAAGTTTAGAGCTGAGCTGAGGCAGAGAAAGAAGGACCTCATCAGAAGCAAGGGTCTGAAATGAAAGGGATTGTGGCCTAACAAGAGCTCTTTGGCTCTGATGAAGTCCCCATGGCGACCCCTGGGTGCTGAGGAGGACCCATGGAGGAGCTATCAGCAGTGTCACAAGCAGTTGTGAGGGAATGAAGGAGGAAGGATGAGCTTTTCTCTCCCCCTGATGTGTATGTATGTGCCTGTCTTATCCTGCAGCTAGAGTAAATTAGTCTTAGTTGCTCAATAAATGGGAGGCATCACACAGCAGTAAATCTGGAAGATGGATGTGAACCAAGGATGCACAAGAAGATCAGCTCAAAGTGGATGTGTTGCTTGAGGAAAAGTGCATTTTTTTCTTTTTCCACAGCCAGTAAGGAGGTACCTTTTCACCACGCAGTGACAACACGCAGGACAGCAGCGAGGCTGATTTACATGTCTAACTCAGTAAATATAGCAACGAGGGTGGGTGGCTGTTAGATGCTCACTGCTCTTCAAATGATGAAATGTGGGCTCACCAGCCTGTCTGCAATGCCCTGCTTTTGAAAGCTGAGTGTACGCATATTTGTAGCGGGAAGGAGTCAATTATTTTCTGCTCTGTCACAGAGCTGTCCCTTAGTCCATGATATATGGACAAGCATTCACTGTCCAGTGCTCTATCAGGCATGCTTACTCCAGCCTCCTGTTTGGATGGTTATTCATTACTTTCTGACCAAAGGATTCACTTCTGTTTTTTATCTGCTACTTATGGCTAACCAAAACTTTTTGTCAAAGAAATCTTTCTATTAGAGAAGCAAATTCCCATGCCCCCCAAGAAAAAACCCCAAACAAAACAACAACCAAATGACAAGGAAAGTAAAACTACCTTTGACTGAGAAACTGAAAATGTCAACTGCAAATTCAGCTGCTTTTTGCTTTTCCATTCTTAGCTATTTCCAACTTTGAACATTCTGCCCCCACCCCCCCCACCCCCGCCCCCCGTTTTCAGCTACAGAACAATAGGGAATCCTTAGCTTTCAGGTTTTTCTACTTAAAAAATTCTGACCAACTTTTTTTCAACCAATCTCTGGATTCAAAACAATCCAATTCCAATGCAATTTGCATAACTCCTGTATCACACCAATTGCTCCTGACAATTCAATGAACTTTGTCCTGTATTTCACCAGAACACTTATGAACCATATTGGGCACAGCAGAGCTGTTAATGAAACCGGAACAGTATAATTACAACATGCTCATCCTTGAAGATGCAGGCAGATGTGGGGAAGTGTACTCCATTCGTCTCATTGAAATACCATTTCAAATTACCTCTGCACTAACTACATTTAAATAGGAAATAAAAGGAGAAAAAAAGTCTTCCTTGATAATGACAAGACAAGAATATCTATAAAAAGGAAATAGAGATGACATAATTCTTTGCCTGCGACATACATTTTTTACATGGCTTAGGGGCTTTGCTTCCTGAGAGTTTACATCGTCAACTGTCAGGGCCCTTCCATGCATGATTTATGTATGCATAATAAAGACATTGAGGCTGAGGAACAGATCTCTGATTTGCAACAGCTTTGGAACTAACAGTAATAAAATATACAACATATGAATAATATAAGGTTTAGTAAAAATCATAATTTTGAAAAATGGGAGGCATATTTGTTTTCTGTTGTTTCATCTAATCTACTCTTTCGTTTGTTTTTTTTTCAAGTCAAACTGAATGACAGCTGTTAAGGGAGACAGGTTGAAGATTTCCAATCCAGGGGGCCAGGTTGTTCGCAGAGCATCACGTGTGCTCCCTCTCTCCCAGGCACCCTGCGAGAGAGCAATTGGTAGCACGAACCCAGTGCAAGTCCTCTCAGATTGGATTTAGAAGAAAGACAGAAGCTGTGAAGCTCTTGGAGCATGCATTTAAATAAGCTCTTCCAGAATTTCACAAGACTTCCTACACTACTCTTGCAGCAAGGCTCTTGTGCTAGTAACACTAGCTACTGGTATTGTTCTGCAATAGTGTCGAGAGGCCATTGGCAGAAATCACCGTGGGCATGCTCACACCACGCAAAGAAAAACAGTGAGGTGATGGCTCTTAGTGCAATGAGTCTTGATGAAATGCATCTCACCCAGCTCATTATCCCGCATGTGTTCCCGCCTTGCACACACAATAAGGTTAGGTCGTGGAGCTGTTTTTCTTGGTGCTGCTGTCAGCATTTTACAACACTGTACAAATGTACTGGACGAGGCCACATCCCTCTGGAAAATCTCACTAGTTCAGAGAGTAGATGAAAAAAATCTTTTCATTTTTATATGATAAAATCAAAAGAGAGAAACTCCATGATTTGGATAAAATTGTGTAGAAAATCTGTGCTAGCCAGTCCTTAACTCCTGCATTCTTGTCCATTCTCGTGAAATTATCCATTATATACTGGTAGAACTCTCTCAGGTGTCTAGGGAAATTTTATTGGTGCTGTGCTGCAGTCATATTTCAAAATTTGCCCCTGTTCAGGTTAATGAAATGAAATGGAGGATTAGATCGTGTTTAATGACAACAAGAACATGGCAAAGGTGCAAAACCCTTCAGGAGTTATCTCCGAATCTACATTAAAGTTCTCATTTGGCTCCATAAGTAGGAAAAGCGGACAGAGGTCCTTCGTAGCCTCAGAACCTATTTTAATTATCCCCTCCCTGGATAATTATTAACGGGGGAGGAGAGAACTGCCTGTAAGTGTAAATGCTAATGGGTTCCCCCGAGAGCATGAGCCCAGAACATCAAGGAATGTACAATGGGCTAACAGCCTCTTCAACACGTTGCTGCTGGCTCGGAGGGGGGATGCCACAGTTGAGATGCTGATGACATTTCTCAATGACTTGAAGACTAAACTGCATGTCTTTATAAAAGCAAAGCTGTTACTGCACTGAAATATTCAAGGGGAAAGGAAATTGTGCAGCTAAAACTTGGGCTTTTGACATAGTCAAATGCTGTCAGAGTGAATAAAGAAGGAAAGGTAGGAAGGGGATCTGAAAGAGGTGGGAGCTTTGCCTTTACCACTGGTTAGGGTGCTGCTTTTAAATAATATCTGCCTGAGTGATTTCAAAAGGAGAATGATTCCTCACAATGAACCAAGGAAGGGAAACCAGTTCATACTTGCACCATGTCAAGGGGATGACGAGGCTTCTTAGAAAAAATAAAAGGTGTTAACTCAGGTCTAGCACATCAGGTCTTTGTTAGACCATTAACTAAGGATATCCTTCAAAATCACCCACCTCCCTGTTAGGTGTTCCAGGTGCCAGATGAGAAGCACACTTGAAAAAACTGATGAGCAGATACTGATTGTGTTAAAAACAATGCTTTTCTCCAAAGCTGAAACCAATTCTGCTGTGCTTGGAGGGCATTTAGCATGTGTAAGTGCCAGTACAGAAAATAGAGTCAGGAAATTATTCTTAATGCTTTCTCAGGTGTTTTCACCAGCAGAACAAGTCCGCAGAAAAACCTTTGCATGGAGGTGGCATCAGGATATAAGAACACTGCTTCTTTGACAGTCATTTTTCTCTGAAAATAACTTAAAATGGGATTTCACATTTGCTGTTCATCCCAAATTTTATGCATTGAGGTCACCAGACTCTTTTTCAAACTCTCCCAACTCATCACCAAATCTGAGAGCTGGCTGGAGTTCATCCCAGCTCAAACCCAATCCTCGAGCTGCCTAGTGACCACCGAGGTCAGTCCCAGCCTTGCTGTTCAGCCTTTTTCGCAGCATAGGACCTCCTGGAGGGACCCATGAAGCCATAGGCACAGCTACAGACAGTATCTGGGAGCAGTTTCCTCCCTGGCCATCGCACACGAACACTGGGTCAGTCAAAGGCACATGAGAACAGAGTGGTCAGTGTGGTGATGGGCACATGAAAGCTCAGGAGGCATTTTTATCACTGTTTGGATCACGTTTTCTCTGCATTCTATACAGGGAGGATAGTTTGGGTTCTGCACCATGAACAAAGCCGTTGTGGGAGTCTATAATGTTCCATTATGTCTGCCTTAGAGAGAAGGTTTCAATGGGATGTCTGGAAGAGAACTGATAAGGCTGAATGCTATTAGAGGCTTTATGAACAAGGCAAGCCTTGACGCACTGTATTCTAGGGTCTGGCCACTTGTGAGCCCTTTGGATGCTAGTACGGAGGGTAAGCAATGTAGCACCAGAACCAGCAACTGCATCTCACAGGATATACTGAGATCCAAGGCACCTATAAGGATGATCAAGTCCCACTACATCTTGCCTAATTAATACCCTGGGGTCAATTAGTCTGCTTGTGTCACCATATTGCCCTGACTGTCATGCTTTCAGGGCCCCAAGCTGGTGTCTGAGCATGTGGTGGAGACAGGACCCTGGTTGTCCTGGCTCTGAAAGATGAATGGGGCAAAAAACTGCTGGAAGACAGCAAGAAAGAATATGCATTCAGGGCGAGGAGACGGACTGAGTGGATAATGAAGAACTGTGGTCAGAATTGGACTATGACATCACAACACCCCTCCCCAAATCACTGACGACTAATTTAGGCAGCGCTGCCTCTTCTGTGCTGCTGTTGCCTGTAACAGAGACATAATACTATAGTTTTTTCCTCTGTCTTTGGCAGCTGTCACCACCTCATGCCAATAGTTCAACATTAGGAGTGTTTTGAGCTAAAAATCCCTGCTCGGACGATCATGCTTATCTCAGCTGAAAGGTTTTCAAAGCCCAGCTTAGCTAAAACATGTGTGATACCTACCACGAGTCAAATCACCTCCTTTGTAGCCCTTTATGAAGAGCTGTTTTTTAAAAACAAGCTTTCCCATTATAATTTTCTTCCATTCTTGCTTCAGCCCACTAAGCATTAACCACCATGACCTACTGCATAAACCCAAACCATATTAAACAGATTAGGCTTCTAGCCAAACCCGAACACTCTGTTTAGGGAATGGCTACAATGCCTAGCTGGTTCTACAGCTCTGTGGGCTGGGTTTGCTTTTTTCCTTGGACAAAGTTAAATCTGTTTACTTGACTGAAACTTTTTTTGGATGAGTTAAATGGTGCACTGCTAAAGCAAAACACGGAGACAGAAACAACCCATTTATTTAAGAAAAGTACTAAAAAATAAAACAAACATAAGCCCCAAACCTTTCTGCAATGTATATCCAGAACTTATAAAAAAGGAACAGACAAGTTTTTATGAACTAGCTTTTTTATATGTCCGTATCTACATTTTATTCTCATGGTTTGTGTTTATGCCAGAACATAGGAAATGGCCTTTACCTTTCAATTTACATTGTGGCTCAACATAATCACAGGCTTTCCCATGGATAAGAACCCACTACTCCTAACAGAGCTGCCAGTAAACTGATTTAAGAATATCAGCTTGCTGATATAAGAAAAGAACGTTGCTGAATATCACAGTTTTAGTTTTCAAAGGAAAAAGAAAGGGAAGGCAAGGGAAAAAAAAAAAGAAACAAAAAGAACCCCACATAGGATGATAATCAGCTGACAAAAAGATAAATGACAGGTCCAAAAATTCAGATAAATCATTATCAACTAGGGGCATTCTGAGCAGCGTCTCCACAGAATCATTTTTATGCTTGGGGCTACCGGATGTTTTCATCTGTAATCTAGAATTGGACATAAAGTCACCACTGATAGAATTTGCAGCTGATGAAGATTGGTAGAAGTATAAATAACTGCAGGGACAGCGTAAGCTGGATCACTGAAGAAGCTGGGCTTATTCAGGCAAAATGTGTTTTAACCGAGCCAATTGCAATGCTGTCTATGCAGGAATACAGAATGTATACTCTGTCCCTATCACGTAGTTACGAAATTTCATATGTAGGAAAGGGACAACCTTCCTGCAGGCAAGGAATGTGAAGGATGTTTATATGGGAGAGGTCATGATGGGTGAGTAACTGAACCTGAGCTTCACGTCGTGCTGAGATACTCAACATTCCTGGTTGTTCCAGGGCTCCCTGAGCAGAGATGGATGACTGCTGTGAATGGGAGGTCCCAGCAGAGATGGATGACCTTGGTCTGAGGGGTAGCTTTTGGCCGCCCACTGTCAGGGCTTGCACTGTGTCATGTAAAGCCTGTTGTAGCCCAGTCAGAGCTGGGAACTGAGAACTAAGAAGCTCAAGCCAAAGAGGCTCAGCCTTCATAGCAATACACCTGAAAGTATTTTAATTAAAATCTTGACTAAATGATACAGTCAGTGAACAAGGAACGTGATATAAATATGACATGATGAATTCCTAAATGAGTGAGTGTGAAGGATATTTCTCAGAAGATACAGCTGACATAATTTACTAATAATTAAAGTCTATGCTATAGGTAATACTAATGTGCCCAGCCTGCTTGGTACTGAGTTTTACCTAAGTGCCTGTGTTCTGGAGACCAAATTTTCATCAAAGACCTTGGAGCAGACAGGTAGCTCTGTCTGACCGTGAGTTTGGGGCAGGAGGTTTCCTCTCCGAGCTAATTAATATAGATCTAGACAAGGCAGGCAAGTGGACATGCCTATTGTACTCTCTCTGCTTGTGCAAGACCCCGATTCATTTATTTTTTCTGACTCTTTACACTTTTGACTTCTTTCTACCTGTTTTTCTCTTACTGGCTTTAGTCAGCTAAACTTACCTGAAGGCACAACCGACACTACTACAGAATTATTGCTGTTATGGCTGTTAGACTGCAGAGCCAAGATGTATCCAAATCTACAGGTGTTTATCTGTATGTATATATATGTACTATACATAAACTCCATACACTCTACTTCAGGGCCTTTAACTTTAAAAGTCACAGTCCTTTCCTATATATGCATATTCTCACTTCAATAGAATCTGATTGCAGTCTTGCACCTGCATACAAAATTAGGGTGAGTGAAATGGTAATGCTGCAGGCATCCCAGCTTGCTTGCTTTCAAGAATGTGGGGGGAAAAAAATAATTAAAAAAAAAATCAGGAAAGAGCCAGACAAGGGCAGTAGAAAATTCCTGAGAATGAATGACTTTTCAAACTCATCCTGCTTATTTGGACAAGGAGAAGATGGAGGGGTAATTTGACTACTGGAGAAATATTTGTGTGGAGAGAAGAACCTGTTTGGAAAAGGGCTCTTTAATCAGGCAGAGCAAGGCATGAGAGGTACCAGAGTGATTTAGAGCAAGATTAACTTTTTGCTGAGGTGGATTACAAGCCAGAACAAACTGCTAAGGAAAGCATTGGGTTCTCTGTTTCTCCCTTCCTGCAAATCAAGGCTGGGTGTCTGTCTGGAAGAGAATTTTCACTGAACATCAATTACTGGGATCAATCTTGGGGGCAGCTGGGTGAAACTTAATAACCTGCGACATAGGTGATCTAAGCAAGATGATCCCTTGGCCTTAGTATTCCTGTATCTTGGGGATGGTGAAGAGCAGAGCTCTATATAGCAATGGAAACATAAGCAGAGTGTAAATATTGGAGGAGCAGAGCAATTAGGTCCAAGCAGCTAGGACGAGGAGTGCCATATCACTCATTTTTTACACCTAAATGTCAGCTGGATGTTAAGTGGATGTTTTCAGACCACAAGGGTGCCATAAAACTTTTGTACACAGAATAGATGCACATAAGCCTTACTGCATCACTTGGTTCCTTTTATGATCTCTCCTTCCCATACCTTAAGCTCCAAAGAGGAATTCTGTTAAGCAATGTGCTGTGCAGGTACCATGCAGCACTGGTGATTTCGTTTTTAGTTCAGTTTGTGTCGTCTTGTGGTGGGTGTTTTTGTTGGGGTTTTTTTAATGAGGAGATGGTATTTCATGAGTGGAAGAAGCTATTCTACCATGCCTTCTCTCAGCTCGTGGCTTATTGCAAATATTGATGTTTTACGACAGGGATGTTTTATTGTTGAATTTTCTGCTGGGCTGTTACTCGATTTCAGTAATGAATTCCAGCCTTCTTATTTATTTATTTGCTTATTTTAGGGAGAGCTAACAAGTTTCACAAGAATTATGTGTTTTAGGGAAGTATCTTAGCTAATTCAAAGAAGTAAATTGCAAAAGCAGAAAACCTCAGCATGTGAATTGAATTATGTGAGAGAGACACAAAGTGCACCATGTTCTCACCATGGTAGAGGTTTCTACTAAGAGAAAGAACAGCTGCACCAGGCAAGGAGCACAAGCAGTGCCATGCAAGACTGTTTCCATCCCATGAAGACTGCAGCAGGTCAGATACATGTACTGAGAGATGGACCTGCATGATATTAATATTTATATATAAACAGTTTTAATTTAAACAGAAAGAGTGATTTATAAGGAAGGTAAACAATCCTGTTTGGGAAAATGAGGAACATATCAAGGTGCGTTGCTATTCCTGAGGTCTTTTAGTAGACTAGAAGCAGTCACAGACAAACTGAACAGATTTCTTTGAGAAATGAAGTCCCACATAATGCCTAACAGGAAAAACTCTCCTCTTTCCCAAAGTGGGGAATTTCCTCCTTGTCTGCAGTGGTTCTGGTCTGGGTTGACTACACATCACTGAAATGTATGCTGCAATCAATAAATGCAAGATGCTTCACACTCACATATCCCTCCTCTTTAAAATACATCCAGAAGGACATTTGATCCCACATCTTGATCTGGGAACTAGATTTTGAGATGTGGCCTAAGTTGCCAGTAAGCGGGACAGGGAGATTCCTTGCCAGCCTGCTAGCTAAATTTTTAGAGAAACATATCTTCAGTTGGTTTGAATATTGGTAAATCTTGTTCTGAGTTAGATTTCCAATCTGAAAGCAAGTTCTTCTTTACTACTCCTTATTTCTCATTGGAAAAATTTTCTTACCTCTTGGCTATGTGAGGGTTTATATGGAAATTAATGCTGGGTATACCACACAAGGAAAGTCTTATCCTAAAGGCTGAATTATCTGCTTTGCTTGGAATTTCTCTGAACTTCATAACTAAAAGGGTAAGAAAATGAAAGAGAAGAGGCCATGGAAATCCCAAACTCTTGTGTTTTCTCAGTTCTTTGCTGTACATTACCAAAAGTATTCCTGAACAAGAGAAATTTTTAGTGAGAGAAACCATTGTTGATATTTCTCTGAAAATAATTGACCTTTACCTTTGCAAGATGAAGATCAAACAACCTATGGGTCAATGTTTCCTTCTCCATCCCTAACCAGATGCTGGGCTCCCAGGTACATCTCTGCTTCCAGAAATGACTTCTCAGAACTCAAATGTGGAGACCAAGACTTGCTACAGCTCTAACACTCCAGCTCTTCCTGGACATAGATCTTACTGTAACCCAAAACTTATATCCCTGTAGCATGATTTCCCTCTGAGTGCTTTCTCACACACTAAAAAATCCTCGACTGATTTGCTGTGGCAGCACCACCTCCTAAAGCATGTCATATAACCGTCTTTCCTGACTCCATGCTGCGTGCCCTGCTCATACCAGTGAGCATCTGTACTGGTTTACCAAAGCAGCAGCAGAAGCCTCTGGTATCCTATTTCTGACACCGCTAGATATCCTCCAGATGGTAAAAAATAATCTTCACAGACCTTGGAGGCACTGATGTGGTACCGTACCAGCTGACACCAGCTGTTGATTACCTAAACCTTGTAATTTTTATTTTCATTAATGTACACCAGCTGCAGAGCTTACTGTCACATGACAGACGCAATTGTCTAACCTCTGCTTTATCCTCCAAATCAGGAATTTTTCTCAATACCAGTCTACGGATGCTACAAATTAATTATATCAGGCATTAGGATATTGGCTTTGTTCCTTTGAAATGCACACACAGAAGCACTGGGGCTACACAAGCTGTAGCCGAAGTCTTTCGTTTAGGAGTATCATTCAGTATATGTATTTGTGAGAGGTCTTTCATTTATTCAGTTAAATCAGGAAAAATAATCGTCTATCTTAATTTTTATCTTTAGAAGCAGTATAATATATGCCAAATCAAACATGTAACTCATCTATCTTTAATAGCTTTCTTTGTGCCATATAACTGCACAGCAGCTGCTTTGTCAAATGACCAAGAAATTAGAGTTTGGCAAAACAGTGTTTTTCATCAGCATATGACCTTAAGATAACATTTACATTTCAGGAGATGCTGTTCCACTCAGAACACAACTGCAGGGCAAACTCACATCTCTGGATGCTCATGGAGGCATCCGACAGAAAAGCTAATAAACGCACTAGATTAGTACAGTTTTATTTTCCATAAATCTGGGACATGTTCAGCAATGTCAAACTTGTTCCCATGCCTTTAAATGAATAAATAAACCCAAGCTTGCTCCAAAGCTCAGAAGTGAGGTGGAATTCATTTAGCTCATTACCATTTAAATGATGGATGGACAGGGTACAGTCTTTTCTTTTGAGGCAGGGGACGGACAGTGTGGAGACGAGAGCAGTGATATTACATAGATGTGGGCTCCCAGGCTTAAATGATTGGATTCAGATGTTTCCAAGGAAATTATTTGCTCCAAAAGGGCTCTTCGGTTACTAACAGGTATAGAAATAATATTTAAAATGTTTTTACTCACAGTCAGGCTCCTATAGCTTCAGTCACACAGGATTTACTGGAGGGTCTATCCCTGGGCTGCTCTGCTGAGTGCAGAGAATTCAGGTGGGTGTTTTCGGAGGGTTAGGCTGCCAAGACATACAAAGTAAAAACCAACATATTTAGAGGAGAAATATTTTGCTTTTGCCTTTTTGGCTATGATTTATTTCTTGCTTTTGCAGCAGGACATTATTTGTCTCTCCCAAATTACAGGGAAAATCAAATGTGAGAGAGGTAACAGGCAGGCTTTTTGTTTCTTAATTTATTGCATGAGAGAAGGAGGTACCTGTGTGGTCAAGAACAAGTAGGTAACATCTTCACACCTAGCTCAGGGTCACTGAGAAAGCAATATTTCAATATTTTGTAAATTAGTTCTCCATCAGCCAAGTTCCCTTGAGAAGAATGAGTGAAATGATAATTTATTTGTGCTTGCCTTGTTGAAAAGAGAAATAACAATAAGAAAAAAGGCACCAAAACAAAGAACAAGAGATTTCACAGGTGACATGTAGCAGAACCACAAACAAGATACTTGATCTCTGGTTTTCTTGAAACCTCGAAGCTCAATGTCCCATCAAAGGTTTCCTGAACACCCACAGGTCTCCCAGCAGCTCCCAAGGAGCCAACAGCAGCCCAGTGACTTGAGCCAGAGCTGTGGAAAACTTGCATGTGTACAGGGCTGTGACAGGGTTTTGATCCCTGTAGTAGACACAAGTGCTGGCATTGGAGGGAAGGATGGAGATAGCTGTGGGAACAGGTCACATATAACTTCATAATGATTTTTTTTTCCTTCCTGACAAAAGAGCTCTTTAACAAATTGCTACACGTGGGTATTTTTTTTCCAACCTAGCCAGTGTTTGTGGCCTACCAGGCCATAGGACCGGTCTTTTTTCCCTGTTTTTCACATTTGAAGCTTGATGGTCTGCCTAGACCTGGCTTTTCCACAGACCTCCCTCTTGCCAGGTGATTCATGCCCCCCTCCCCTTGCACTTCAGATCTCACAGATGAAGATGGCCTGAGATCCTTAGGAAGAGCACAGGCACTCCTACTTCCCAGATCTCTCTGTCTGCAGCAACTGAAAAAATGTGAATAAGCAATTTTCTTTTTGCTTTTTTGTTGTCCAGGAGGAACCCTTGCATGGCCATAACTTACAAGAAGAAAATATATCAGATGCAACCCATTTTAACATCCTGTATCCCTGGGGATCCATGCAGCTCTGCCTCAAAACGTGCAGAATCCAGACCTCTAACTTATGTTCTGCACACAGAGCACAGCTCAGAGCCTGTGCTTTGAGCTAGAAATGGGAACAATCTTGTGCTCAAAGAGGGAGCCTATCTCCCGGAAAGGGGTGATATGTATTTATCTTTGCTGTTGGGGTAGCTTTTGCAAGGTGACTGGTGGAGTTGAGTCCCTCAGCTCTGGGACCACAAACACTCCAGGTCTGCAAGGCATGTATCTTTACTGGGTTTTTTGGTTTGGTTTTTTGTATGCATTTGCTGTTTTGAGTACTTGGGCTGTCCAGAGGTGCTGCAAAAGAAGCACCTGAATCAGTGGAGCAGGAGTCAGTACTATTATAGGTTTCTGTGCTGGCTTTGTGAATATCTTTATCACCGTGTGTGGGAAATCCAAAGCTTTCTCAATTTAGACTTGAGAATATGAGGTATGTTAAGAAAAGACAGAAAGGTAGGCGATGTAGCACAGTAAAAACAATAGCATGCTCCTTCCTGTGGTGAAACAAATAACGACAGTGTGAATAGTAAGGAGAAATCTGGATGAAAGAGGGAGTGACTTGTCACCCTGAATGGCAGAGGGCGTTATGCAAGCAGATGGATCACTGGTGGATCTGCACAAGTGACTATCAGATCCCAAAAGGGCACCAAAGCAGGATCAGTGGGGGCTGTTCAGTGGCTTAGGCAGATTGGGTGTGTCAGCAGAAACCACCTTGGGAGAATGTCCCAGGAGTGACATGTTACCCAGGAGGAGAACTAGAGCAGGAGAGGCTGCAGGGTATGTTGGTGGTGCTTGTCTGGATGGAACCTGTCAGGGAATTGCAGAGTGATGGAGGGATATTTCTTCCTAAATAATTAAAAAAAGAAAATGTTCCCAGGTGACCTTTTGCTGTCTTGAGGGTGAATTTGATGCCAGAATTGCTGGCCGCAGCAGAGTGTGACTCAGTTGTCTCTAGACTGACTCCCCCTTTCTTTACATTAAGTGAGCTCCAAGAGAGGCACTCTCTCTGAAGGACTGTAATGTTTTTTGGGGTTTTTTTTTGCTCTTTCATGGCCTGGAATGTTCTAAATTTGTTAACACAAGCAGAATATAGGGCAAACTGTGTTGCTTTTGGGAGTTACTGGGATTTCCACTGAGGAGAGAAATTTTCTGAAAGGAGTTTATGAGGAAGTTTGTGAGCTGCTTGGCTTGTTGTAGAAAGATGTGTTGGCATTTTCTCTCTTTTCCCTCCCCTGTTTAGGAATCTACAGCAAGCCTTCTTTAATATGGACAGATGAAATGACATGAAAAAATAATTAAAATATATCTGAAGACTGAAGGAGGCAGAAAGGAGGGAGAGGAGGACTTTTTCTTCTGCACCACCAAAAAATAAAAATATCTGTGTCCAGCTGACTCACTTCCATAAAGATACACTACTTCTTAATCAAACCCATCCAGGGGCTCTTGCCTGAACTGTGGGGTTTATATCAACATCACATATCTGTCTCATGGGCAGCTGTTCAACGGCCAAGTAGTTAACAGAGCTGAGGGATTTGCTTGTGTGTGACATTTAAAAACTCATTTCAGGGAGCTAGGCTACATTTGCAAACACTGAATTACGTTTGTCCACTGTCAACAGTTGCAGTTGTTCTCATGGATGCCTCGTTGCTCTGGGTTTGAACCTCAGCCATGGTGTTATTGCCTCTGTGCCCACCTTTCAATGGCTGTTGACCCGCCACCCATCCTCCTAATTCCCTGGCAGAGCAGCCTGGAGTTAGGCAGGCACACTGCACCTCACTTGCTGTAAGCATTTTTATTTTTGTTGGCTGGGGGAAAGGTGTTGCTCTCAGTTTCTTTTAAAATATTTTGTGCTAAGGAGAGGAAACGAAGCTGAGCTGCAGAGCCTGGGGGCTTCGTTCACTGCTTAACTTAACTTCTTCAGGTCAGCTGCCAATAGCTACCAACACTGTGTCTTCCAGCATCTGGTGCTGGAGAATGATTTGGTTAAAACCCTCCTCCACCGTATACCTCGCTGTAAGGGACTCATCGAGAGTCGTCCTCTCAAATCATTTACGTGCCTCAGCTGCAAATGGAAACAAAATAAAAGGCAGAGGTGTTTTCCTTTTTACGTCGCCCATAGGAGTGAATGACTTTGTTGATGCTGACAGGTCCTCCAACCACAATATATAGTTTCTTAATGTATTTTCATTTAAAAAAAACCAAAAACCAACAACCCCCCCAAAACTTCTTAAATTTCCAAAGAATAAACAAATAGGTTTCCATAGATCTTAAAGTTTGTTCCCTTATATTTACCAGGGACCACACTCAGACTAGGATTACTCTAACCAGCACGTGCAAAGTGTAATTGAATAGCGCATTAGTAGCTGAGGTCTGGCAATGCTTTTCATGTTAACTTGAGCAGAAAGCATAGGTTTTGTGGCCAGCAGACCAGCATCTCACCAGCTTTTTTTGCACCCAGCTTATAGCCACAGGTGGATAAAACAGAGGCTACCTCCAGAAAAAGATTCAAACTTATGTTCTGTGTCCAAAATAAAATGCCTAAACTGCTTTTCTGCCTTGTGTAGGATGTTCTTTGTGCAAACCCACACTTTCCTCTGAACATGGCCTTGACTCTTAACAGCTGGAAAGCCCTTCACACAGAAGGGTGGTTTTAGAGGCCGCCGTCAGTCTCTGAAAATAGCAGATGGTGGCTGGACATCATTTGGACAGCCCTAAATTACCCTTTGGCTCTCAGAAACATCCCTATTGCCCCGAGTGTCAAACTGCTTCAGCAGCTAAGGGGACTTAAGAGCAAAAATATATCAGGACACGGGAGGACAGTGACTCCAGGGTAGTCCAGTTATCCTCCAGAGAGCACCATAGACATGCTCTTACTTGTGCCAGTCACGGAGCCGGTGGCCTCAAATTTTGCCTAGGAAAGGGTACATAGAGGCAGAGTTACCACAGAGTGGGTGTCATGCCAAAAATGCACACTGTTGCTTGGTTCACGATGATGATATGTTCATTTGCCCTTGTCTACAGTAACTTTGGGCCTACAACAAATAGAAGCTGGCCTTACAGGGGGTATTTTCTGTGAAAAAAAAGACGGAGCTGTGGAATGTGTGTCTCTTGGGAACTCCTTTGGCATGCACATCTTCTTTCATACCAGTGATGTGGCTTTCACATTTCATATCCCAGAACGTGTGTGTGACTTTTCTGCTGGCGATTTGGGGAAACACCCCTTGCCTTTCTCATTCTGGGAAGAGTTTGTGAGCAGAGGAGGAAGGGGAGAAAGGTCTTGTGAAAGAGCCAGATCTGATCTGGAAATGACAGAGACCTGTTAAGCACAGAGCCTTGCAAAGTCATTTTTAGACCCCTGCTTTATAAATATAGACCTTGCCACCAGCACCTGCTCTACCAATAAAGTGTCATCTGCGAGATGTCACTCACTGACATTGTCACACACAGAAACAGGCCAAGCATTTGCCAAGCTGAATGTGTTCTCTAGAGGGAGGAATATAGCTACAGATTATATGACCTGGATAACATTTGACAGGATTATGCCTCCATACATGTTTGCTCAGCACCTTGTGCATTGAAGCTATCCCAGTCTGGAGCCACAGAACATTACTGTAACCCAAGTATTATTTATGTTGGCAACTGAGAGATAGATTGTGGGTGTGGAAAGAGAAAGAGCAGCACTGCTAGTGAATGAATTTTCGTGTTATGTCCTTTCTAGCCTCGAACATCTTAATATTAATAGAAGACTGCACTGACCTAAACACACAGCAGAAAGATTCTGTCCATAGAGATCTTGATTTTCAGAGGTCATGCATATTCTTATGCATTTTTCTGCATAACAACTGCACCTCAGCAAGTCGTGGAAGCGTTTTCCACCAGGAGAGGGGAGAGGTAGCAGAATTGCAGTGCCCCTACCTAGCAGGGCACAAGACTGCAGTCAAGTGATAGCTGATTCCCTCTTTAACCCTTTAACCCACTTCACCTCTTTCCATTCCCAAGGGGAGTTAGAACTGGACTGATGGTTTGGGCAGGCTTGGTATTTCAGCCCAACTTTAACCATGGCCTGCCCCAGCTCTGCTGAGATATGCCAGAGCAGGAGGCTTGGGCTTGGGGTGGGGATCCTGGCACCTGTCCAGAAATTCCTGTGAGGAGCTTGTGGGATCCTGCACCACCATCACGGTGGGTGTTCGCTGGAGGCATTGAAGCTGAACCCTGCTCCGAGGTTGGGTGAGAATGTGAAGGAAGGGATGTGTCTGGAGGGTGGGTTGTTGAAATCACTGCGTGGCCACATCACTACCATTTGCCCTGTCAGCCACTTGCTGGACACAAGGATATCAAAGGCACTGCCTTCAACTTCCAGTTCTCACAAGATGCAATTGTGGGTCTCACTGTTTTACCAAGCATTTCACCTCATCTCCTGAACTGTGGCCACCCAGCCTCCTTCCTCCCTCCTTCTGCTGTCCCCCAGGTCCCTTCCAAGCACCTGCAGTGGCTTTCAGCATGCGTTTATATAGCTTGCTGCATATGTATTCAAACTATTATTTGCTAGCAGAGGTATTGCATGAAGGTATTGAATTCCCACCCTTGCCACCCCTCTCACAGAACACTGATTCTGCTCTCACAGAAGCACCAGTTCTATTCTAACAGAGCGAAGCATTTAAGCTCCTTTCTCAGATTCGCCTGTCTTAAAACAGAAGACATTAAAAATATTGTTGATGCAAAGCAGCAAGTATAACCTCCAAATCTCCCCTGTTCAGATCAGATGTAGCCTTCCCGCTGTAATCGTTCCCCTCTCCCCCTCTGCCCCTCCCTTCTCTCTCTTTTTGGATATGTGTTTCTCTCTGATTGTGATTCTGCAGTGGCAGAAAGGGGTCAATCTATCTGTAAAAGATGGACTCAGCCAAGCTTTTCTAGCTCTTTCCTGCTGATGGCAATTATCCGGAGGTTGGCAGCAGTCCCAGAAACCTGCAGTTCCTGCAGTCCTGCTGCTGTGGGCCTGCTCCACAAAGCCAGCATCCTAAGAGGATCACTTGGTGTGATGCCCAGGAAATGACAAACAGAAAAGGTCACACGTACTCCAAAAAGATATACTGCTCGGCAAATTTAATTGACATTGTGCAGCTTTTCAAAATGTCCCTGCAGACATTCCAGCATTTAACAGATGCAAGCAAAGAACAGCAAAATAACAGGGCTTTAGAGAAAGGGCAGAAAAAAACCTCATTCTGTCCTGTCCCCCCCTCCCCGAAAGAATTTTTTCATACCCCGGTAATATCCTTTCACATGGTCTATTGGATCAGGATAGTTTTTTGTTACCCCTGGTCTGTCAAGTGAAATCTGCCATCCCATCCCCCAATATCCCTTCCTCCCTCATGCACAGGCTGCTGCTTTTTAAATCACAGAGCTTTCATTACACAGGGTAACTGTCCTTGTTGTTTCCCTTGCATGTTTGTCTGTAAAAATGCTGTATGAGGAACCAGTTCCCCATCAAGCACAGTGCTCTCAGGAGGCTCACTGTTGTGTCCTGCATTATCTCGCTAGAGGGAAAAAGGCTGTCTGCATCAATGGGTGCTTTCTTTAAAGAAAAGAAACAGGAGATCTGTGGAAATTTAAGAAGGTGTCTGATATTTAACACTAGTAGCTAGAGGTGGTGGGAAAGAAAAAGTGGCCAGAGTGAATCTAGGGTGAAGGCAGGTGGTCCTGGTTCAGCAGGGACTGTGATCAACAAGGATCTTGGTCTTCAATTTTTGTTTTTGTCTGTGGTTTTAAATTTTTTTAAAAATTATTTTTCCCCCTAGCCTTCTTTAACTAAGAGCAAGTTAAAATTCAATTTGATTTAGTGGTTTTATTTTTTAATGTTCCCTAATCAAATGGAAAGCAGTGGCAAAACTGAGTATAGTGTAGGTACTGTAAACGAACCAGACAAGTGACACAACACACCTGAATACTTGGCCCATTTACATTCACATGATCCCACACAGAATCACAAAGTTGAAAGAGACCTTTAAGATCGTCAAGTCCAACCGTTCCTGTCCTATGTTAAACCATATCCTTAAGTCCTTTTTATTTAGTTGGAGAGCAGTACAGAGACCTAACAAGTCATAACAACAGTGCAACAGCAGCCTGTAGAAAATGGGGAAGACAGACAAATTAAAGTAATTTTGCTTTGAAATATTGATTTTTAATAATAATATATATATAGCTGAAAGTGCTCTCTGAACAGCACCTAGCACTACCAGCCACAAAATGTGGGGAAATGATGTCACCTTTTTTGTAGTAGGCCAAACATGGTTCTGGTAACTCTTGGGCCCAAAGCCCAAGACTCCCAGTCCACCTCTGGGCTTAAAGAGCATGTCATACTCAAATAGAGGGGACAGGATAGTGACAGATCCATTTCAAGGCAACTTCCTCTATTTCAGTATTTGTCTGCTTCAAAGGAAGATCCCATTGGGAAGACAATGTGACATTTGACTTCAGCACGGAGGTGGCAACATCCACTTTCTGAAGGAAAGCTGAACTTTACAGTTTAAGAAATGCTATCCTGTAGCATAAATGCAGTCATGGGGTAAATTTTTAGGACTTAGTTCTGCCTGATTCTGAACAGGATTTGTCTACCCTCATCCACCTCTGTGTCAGGGCAAAAGCTCAAAGCCCACAGTTGCAAACCCCATGTCAGTGCCTATACCCCCAAGCCATATAGAGTGGGATAAGCATTAACCCTTCCTTGGAAATGCCCTTTGAAACTAGTGCAGCCCTGTAACAATTTTCAGCTCCAACAAAGTTCCTTTTAGCTCAGAATATTCTGGTTGTCACGAAATGTGCAAACACGCTTCGGTTTACATGGTGTTATAAGGGGACTTTGATTTCCTTGTGGACAAGACAGTTCTGGTTTAGGACCCTGCTGTCAGGAACAGTTAACTTTCCAAAGAAAAGTGTTTCCAAGAGAGGGCTTTTGCTCTTGACAAAATCAGTGTATGTTAAATGACTCATAACTGTGTAATACTAATGGCTGGTTTCACAACACCCTCTCCTGTTACGCTGGACTTCACAGAAGCAACACAATAAAATTCAGAAGTTGATCTCTGTACTGCAGACTTCTGTTGACACAATTATATTGGTCAGGAGAGGCAAGAGGTGAGATCTCTGGATAAAGAGCAGCATCGAGAAAAGCCTGGTCATTAAAAAAAACCAAAACACAGAAGCCAAACCTGGTTGAACTTCAGAATGGATGGGACAGGGGAAGAAATCTAAACTTTTCCCCCAAAATAGCTTTTTTGTTTTGTTTTCTGGAGGGGGGGAGGGGAAGGGAAGATGTCTAAAACATCTTGAGATTTTAAACAGAAAAATATTTCTGAATTAAAGCTTGATTTAGTTCTTCTGTCTCAAAAAGCAAAGGCTCCAATCCTTTAGACCACAGGAAACTTGCCAGCTGTGGAAATATTAAGGCTTTTACTGTATGCAAGTGAGCTGTTCTGACTCCATCTGCTAAAATGGTGAATTTTCACATATGCTTGTTTTGACTGATACCCAATCCTGAGTACTTTGTAAGGCAGTTACACATGCAGGCCTGGTAAAAAATTACTCAGCTCTTGCCAACTCAGGAAGACAATCAGTTTGTTAGAGGAAAGTGACAGGATGGGTCTTCTTGACTTCAGCAGAGAGAGGCGATGTTTGTACAACACTTCCATGCTTTCTCAGTAAAAATGGTATTGAAAACCATAAAATACTGTACCTTTTCTGATCATCAGAGAGAAATAGGTGAAGTGACTAAAGGAAGGCACATACATTCTGATTACATGCTTTTGATTTATGGACTACTAATATTCTGATAGTCAACGTTTGGTTGATTTTATAAATCTTGCCACTAGGCCTTCTTGTTTTCATCTCTTGTAGCTAGTAAATTCTTGGAAATTTTAGTAGATTGAAATTTAGGAAACATGGAAATCTCCCTTTCAAACCACTCCTTTCTTCTTATGGAACATTTAGGACTAGAATAACAACAACCAAAAAATTCTAAGAATAAATCCCTGTGGTGTTCCAGTGTGATACATAGTCAGTGATAGCTCAAAGATTGTGAAGTCTCATCTCAGGAGAATGGAGAGGACACAATTAATGTTTCTTATTTTAATTGCAAAATTGTATCATTCTTTAGTTCAATCTCTGCTAGTAAAATAAAGCATAAACAGAATTATGGCCAAGTATGATGGATGCTTCTTTCTGTTACACAACTGTTTAGGAGGGGATCATGGAATCTTGCAGCAATTTTGTGGAAAGGATCTCTGGAGGTCACCTAATCTAACCCTCCCCTTGGAGCAGGAAGCACTACATAATCCTATTTCCAATCAAAACTGTGGGGAAATCAGGGCAGGAAGGAGGTCATGATCTGACTTCCAGACAGCCTGTCTGCCTATGAATTTTACACTCACAGTTTTCAGCAAAAAATCTGAACAGTTTTTATGAAGAACCAGCAGCATCAGCAAAGCTGCTAGCAGATTTCACAGGATATTCAGATTTGCCATCTTTTTGACATAGAAATTCTGGAATGGTCTAGAGCATTTTTCATATATATATATATATATATATATATATATATAAAATATATATATTTGAAAGACCTGATGGGCATCCTCTTATCTTGCAGCTTGGAGTACAGAAGTAAGTCCATGTGCCAGCACACCTAATGATGAGAGTTGCTTTTCAGATGAAAGCCTTATACTGCATACTTAGGAGAGGGAACAACTCAATCTTCTCATTATTTTCAATGTGTATCTTGCTGCCCTTGATCAAGAAAAGCTTTGCCCTCAATCCTTGCATTCTCAGCACAGTTATTTAAAATATTGTTGTAGGCTTACCAAAGGCAAGAAGGGTCTGGATTTTGGCATTATATTTTGCTTGAAAGACTTGGACATTCCAGACTACTCAGAGCTTTCTAAAATAATTCTGGGAATTCTGTCAGTTTTGATTTATAACAACATATGTCAGATTTAATTACACCATCACTCTATCCACTCATCAACAGCATTGCTCTCTGAAATGCTCGTTACCAAATCTCCAAGGGATGTAGCAACATGAACATGTTTCACCAGTGAATGATAGGATTACATGTCCCCATGCCATCATGTTTTTCATATTAGTGACCACTCTAAAACTGAGTGGTATGGTCAGGGAGTCAAAATTGCATAAAGGAGAGGTGCTCAGGACACCCTTGCCCAAGCCTTCAACATAACCATTGCTGTTAATGATCTCTGCTGAGAAGACTTGAAATAGACCTGCACTGTGGATACACTCTATGTGAATCTTATACAGTCTTTTCACCTCTGAGCTATGATGTGTGGGTGCACAAATTTCACTGAATGATGACTCAAAGATCTTTGGAACATGCTGAATTATCTGGTGTAGGTGATTTCTGGGAATCTTAACTTCATTTTGTGCAAAAGAATCATAGAATCACAGAACGGTTTGGGTTGGAAGGGACATCAAAGCCCATCTATCCCCACCCCCCTGCCATGGACCAGGATGCCCTCAGCTGGTCCAGGGTGTCCAAAGCTCCATCCAACCTGGTCTTCAACACTGCCAGGAATCCAGGGGCAGCCACAGCTTCTTCTCTGGGCAACCTGTGCCAGGGCCTCAACACCCTCCCTGGGAAGGATTTTTTTCCTAATGTCTCATCTAAATCTACTCTCTTCTGGTTTAAACTCATTTTTCCTTGTCCTGTCACAGCAGTCCCCGAGAAAGAGTCCCTCTCCATCTTTTATCTAGTCCCTTCAGATACTGGAACACTATTATAAGGTCTCCCTGTAACCTTCTCTTCTCCAGGCTGACCAAGACTATCATAGAATCATAGAACGCTTTTGGTTGGAAGGGACCTCAAATATCATTTAGTTCCAACGCCCCTGCCATAGGCAGGAACACCCTCCACTAACTAGGCCAGGTTTCCCAAAGCCCCATCTAACCTGTCCTTAAACACTTCCAGGGATGGGGCTTTCCCAACCTCTCTGGGCAGTGCCAGAGCCTTCTCTTCTCCAGGCTGAACTATGCCAGCTTTCTCAGCCTGTTTTCACAGGAGACATGCTCCAGCCCACTGGTCATCTTTGTGTCCTCCTCTGGACTTGCTCCAACAGGTCCCTGTCTTTCTTATCTTGGGTACCCCAGAACTGGATGCAGCAGTGCTGGAGTAACTCATGAGATCAGGGATAGTGCAGAATCCTCTTCCTTGATTTGGCTGGTCATACTGGTTTGATGCAGCCTAGGACATGGTTGGGTTTCTAGGCTGGAAGCACACATTGCTGGCTCATATTTGTTTTTCATCAATCAACAGCCCCAAGTCCTTCTCCTCAGGGCTGCTTTCAATCCATTCTATGCTCAGCCTGTGCTTGTGCTCGGGATTGCCCTGACTCATGTAAAGGACTTGGCACTTGACCTTGATGGAATTTGATTCACATTGGACAATGTTTGTGTTAAGGGAAAAATCTTCCTAAAATCAATTAATTATTTTTCTTCTGAAAGATTTAATTATTGTGAGAGGAAGTTGAAGCTTGAAGCTAGTGGCCTGCATTTGGGCTCTAAATAGTAGAATCCTGGCCCTGTGTGAAGCCAGGAGTTGGACTTGACGGTCCTTATGGATCCCTTTCAGCTCAGGATATTCTGTGATTCTGTGATTCTAAACAACATTTTGAGTGTTGGTAGGTTAATCCCATGTAGAAATAATACAAGATCACATGTTTATAGAGTAGTTCCGGTTAGAAGGGAACCTTGGAAGGTCATTTGGTCTAACCTCCAGCTTAGAGCAAGCTATGCTTTAAAGTTAGGTCTAGTTGCTCAGGCCCTTCTGCAGCTGAGTTCTGAACATACGTGTGTGATGTGTTTGCTGCATTTGGTGATCCCCTTTGAGAAGAAGCCTGGGATCCCTATAAATCCTCTTTGGTGGTCAAAAGCTGCAATTAGTTCCCACCTTATTGTGTTTCCTGGGTAAGCTCTTCTGTTTCCATCTTTTCATGCTAACTACAAGGTCTTCAGAAACAAGAGGAGAAAGCTGGTCTCCTTAGGTATGCTCTTCTCATTTTTGTTCTGCTTTTTTGTTGGTCCAACCCCCACCCCCGGTATTAAGATGTCCTTGTACAATTCGTGAAAAAACCAACAATATTTAATATTTCCTCTCCTGAACTGTCTGAATTCTTCATTCTTTTATGCAAAGTGAAACAGGAAGGTCTGGGATCAGCCTGCATGGGAATTGCTCCCACCTTAGAGATATGACACAGTTCAGATAAGTGACACGGGAAAAAATAAAATTCTTGTTTCTTGTTGAGCAAGTTGAACTCCTACTCTCACATCCTGGTTGTCAGAAAGAGATAAAGTTTGTGATGATAATCGTCGACTGTACAGGCAGAAGTGTGACTGCATGACTTTACGATGCTGTAGACAAAGCCATTTAGTCCATCCAGTGAAATCTTTCATTATTAAAGCAGTTCTGCATCTAGTTTTGGGACCACTGCAAAAGATGAATACCAAGAATAACCATGAACTGTGTACACTTATGCAGAACAACTAGAAACAGAAAAAACCCAGATAAATGGAAAGGCAACGAATTCAAAACCAAGTACCAGGCTGAAACTCTGGCACCAGGCTATGGAACTCCTCACCACAAGATGTCATCGGGGGCAACAAATTAGTAAGATCTGCGCAAATAACAGGAGTTTGCAGAATGATCATAGATAATGCCAACAAAACCTTGTGAGAGGGATGTAAAACCTCATGTTTCAGGGTTTAGACCAATCTGTAACTGTTATGATTTAGGATGAAACATTCACTGAGAACAGATTACCCAACATCTGCCTTTTGCAGGCTTCATACACATTCCTTGGAGGCATCTGGCTGGGACTGCTGCTAGAGACTGGATACGTACTAGCTAGTCCAGGCGTCTGATCCAGTCTGGCGCTTCATACTTCTGGTGCATTTTCCTTCCTTCCTTCCTTCCTTCCTCCTTCCTTCCTCCTTCCTTCCTTCCTTCCTTCCTTCCTTCCTTCCTTCCTTCCTTCCTTCCTTCCTTCCTTCCTTCCTTCCTTCCTCCTTCCTTCCTTCCTTCCTTCCTTCCTTCCTTCCTTCCCTTCCTTCCTTCCCTTCCTTCCTTCCTTCCTTCCTTCCTTCCTTCCTTCCTTCTTCCTTCTTCCTTTCCTTCCTTCCTTCCTTCCTTCCTTCCTTCTTCTTCCTTCCTTCCTTCCTTCCTTCCTTCCTTCCTTCCTTCCTTCCTTCCTTCCTTCCTTCCTTCTTCCTTCCTTCCTTCCTTCCTTCCTTCCTTCCTTCCTTCCTTCTCTTCCTTCCTTCCTTCCTTCCTTCCTTCCTTCCTTCCTTCTTCTTCCTTCCTTCCTATCCTTCCCTCACCCCACACCCCAAGATAAAACATTACAGAGGTAAGAAAATAGCTTTTTCTACAGTGTTCCCTTTGACCCTAAACACATGACCTTGTCTTTGGAATGGTGGAGATGAACAGAAAATAAACCATCCCCACACCATGATACCTCTGGAGGCAGAATCATCCAGGAGTAACGGACATTGCCAACTCCTTCCTCTGTATCACCCATTCTGTTCACTACATTGTCATGTATTCCAAAATCCTGTCCTCACTGCAACTCTCTCTGCACCTCTCTTTGCTTGCCTAACAGCCTTGATTTCCCCAGCTTCAATGAAAAGCTCAACTCAGGCGTTCTACAACTTGGAGAGCTCCTGTAACATCATTCCTTTTCATACTGCACGGCCGGCACTCCTTTACTCTGTTTCTGGTAGGCTGCACACAGCTCTGGGATAGATCACAGCTCCATCATGCGTGCACATCATTCTCACCAAACCTTCAGTACTAAGTTAATTTTAGTACTCCCTGCTGTGGATTTAAATCACTGGGACAATTTCACTTGCCATGTAACTCAAACTAAGTCTGTTAGGGAGCAGAATAGATTAATTTAGTGTACTATTTTTATATCTTAAAGATCATTGTTCTCTTAAATATCACATGAGTTCTAAATATGTAACTGAAGATGATTGATATGTCTATTTTCCCATACAGTGTAACACAACTTAATGGAGTCATAAGATTTCTGCCAACACATTACAGGATTTGGAATCTAAATAACTCTTAGATTACTGGCATCCTTGTCTCCTACCACAAGTGATCACATACTGTGGTGGCAGCTGTGATATAAATCACAAGAGTGTCTCTCTTTATCTGTCATTGCTGTAACAAGGTTCCAGGAAAAGGAAAAAGGAATCTATCTACAAGCAGGTGAAATCCACAGGACTTATACCCAGAGGTTTCCAACCCCAATAGTTTCATTGAAATAGCAATATTACACCACACAGTAATTTGTTCAGGGCTGAAGAAATACGTGTGTTTTGCTTTTGACAACATTTTGCAATACTGTCTCTGCCCACATCCCCCTAGGGCTGGTAGAGGCAAACTCCATTCTGGAACTATACAACTCTGCTGAATTTTTGCCATCAGCCTCTACTAGACAGGGATTGCACTCAGGAAGATGCTGAGCCTGAGTTCGAGACTTTTAGGTAACCTTCTTGCTTCAGGTACTTCTGGTGCTATGGTAGGATGGTGCTTCCACCAGTATGGGTGAGGTTCACACCTACAGGTGTAGTTCAAGTGAAAGGATTTCTCAAAGTGATCTCTGCTAATTCAGACCACCTTTATTCAGGTTTCCTCTGCAGCACTGCAGGTGGCTGTTGCTCAGGCCTTACTGCTAAAGATTTTTTTTTCCTTAAAATGATAGCTATTCGCCTTAAAAGAGAGCACTGGTCTTATGTGTATTAAAAAAAAAAAAAAAAAAAGGATGGCAAAAAGCTACAAGAAATCCCCCCTAAAGAGCAAAGGCATCACCTCTTGGATCTGTCACTCTACAAATCTTGCCATAGAATCAAAAGTTCAACATTTACAAGTTTCCACAAGAGATAAGGGCTCAAATCTAGAAGCACTGGTGAAATTGCTCTACTGTTCCCCTGCTTCAAGGTTGACAGCATGAGACTCTCTGGTGCATGAAACAGAGATCAAACCTCCAAAGGAGAGCTATCAGCTTTGGCTTACTCCCACCTCTCTGACATGTCTTCTGGTCTGTGAAGAGTGTTCCTGAGGAGAGACCATATCTCTGCCCACACCCCTGTGAGTAAGAGCACTACAGGGGGGCCCTTACCCAAAGTGCTTTAAACTCTCTCTGAATTGCCAGCAAACCCTGTGGGAGGAGAGGAGTCACTCCAAAGAACACGAAGGTTATTCAAAAAGCATTTGGATGTTGATTTTGACAGAAGGAGAAGAACTTGTCTCTGACTCATCTTAAGTTGCAGACAGTAATTTTAAGAATGGTTTAGTGGCATTGTGCACTATGTTCTGCCGGAAATGAAGCACTCTGCTCACTGTGAGCTTGATACCATCTGAGTCATTAGAAATGGTTGCCATGGATCAACCCATTTCAGGCCTCAAAATGCAAATTTCTCTGGACAAAGTGGCTGTATTTCTGCAGTAATTTCATATTTGTATTCAATAGCTGGATGGAATGATGAGACTCTCTGCACTGTCACACATTAAGATGGAACTTTAAAAGGCTGATAAGATGCCAAAACAAAGGCAAGGGGATTTAAGGGTCATTGTGTGATTTTTTTTCAAAATCTGGTGAGTATTTCAGACTGAGCTAATTACCATAGCACCTGAACACTTGATAAGATATGAAGAATTTGGTAATGATGTTAGTAATAAGCAGAGTACACAGTCATATGCACAAGGTCTTCAAACATCTTCAACACACAGATGAAAACTGGGCTAACGGATCCAGTTCATGTTGGACTAGAAGATCCATGTTTAATTTTAAAAACTAATGACCTGTTGTAAGTTTTCCCCCTTTACTCATTATCATCTCCATTTTGACTGTGGGCTTATGAGAAAGAACAACTCAAAGTGTGTACTGAGCACAGCTAATACAGCTGGGTCTCTGGGGAATACTGTAATACAAGGAACCATTCATATTATGATTCCTGAGCTAGGGAAGGTGGGGATCACTGATGTAAGCACATCAGCAGGTTCTGGATTTAAGAAAGAAGGGCGAAATTCTCCTGCCTTTTTATGTCTCTATTTGATCAACTTTCATTCTATAAGGAAGAGATGGATCCTTAGAAGGTAAGTTAACTGTATTATTAAAAAAAAAAGAAAAAAAAAAATGACCAAAAATCAGCTGAGATACAGTACTCTTTCCATCTTGAGTTGTGCAGTAAGACCAGTAATAGAACCATGGTATTGAACAGCAGACTAAAACCAAACTATAGAAATAAGTGCTCAGAAATTATGAAATGCAATGTTTTGATCAAAATGTTTTTTCATCAAAAAGGGTTGAAACTGAGTTTAGAAAGTGAATGCCAACCTACAGCTATTATTTATTCTAAGCTGTGAGATCAGTTGTTTTAGTCACCCACATCCTTGTTAAGGTGCTCTGGGTATCCACAGTGGTCAGATGAAGAAAGATTTATTTTTGTTACACTTTATCATGTTTTGACAGGAGATGGCATCCTCATCTGACATTAATACATGGATTTTTATCATATTTGAGGGAGTTTATTGTAAAAATTTTGAGAATTTGTCTACGACCCCCAATTCTAAAAGTCAATTCTATTGGCACCTTTTCCTTTATTCATATGACTGGGTACATATTCTAGAATCATAGAATCATAAAATGCTTTGGGTTGAAAGGGATCTCAAAGATCATCTAGTTCCAACCCTTCTGCCATGGGCAGGGATACCTTCTATTAGGACAGGTTGTCCAAGGCCCCATCTAACCCAGCATTGAACATTACCATGGATGGGGCTTCTACAGCCTATTTGGACACCCTGTGCCGGTATCTCACCACCCTCAGAGTAAAGAATTTTTTCCTAATGTATAATCTAACCCTGCCCTCTTTCAGCTTGAAACCCCTTGTCCTATCACTGAAGTCCCTGATAAACAGCCCCCTCCCACTTTCCTGTAGAAACCCTTTAAGTATTGGCAGGCTGCAATTAGGTCTCCCTGGAGGCTTCTCTTCTCCAGGCTGAACAAGCCAATTCTCTCAGCCTGTCTTCACAGGAGAGGTGCTCCACTCTCCTGACCATTTTCATAGCCTCCTATGCTCCAACAGCTTAATTTCTTTTCTGTACCGGGGACCCCAGAGCCGGATGCAGTACTCCAGGTGGGGTCTGTATGAATTCCTCTGTAGGGGACAATGAAATGTCACTTAAAATCCACCACCAATTCTTCTTTCAGTGTGTGCCATGGCATACTTTTTTTTTTTTTTTTTTTTACTACAATCCTCCCTCTATTACTCTTCATTATGCGTCACATTGTAGCACCTTTGGTGGTGTCTGGGCTGCTCCACACTGATTTATATGTACCTCAGAATCTGATCCAAGTAGTAGGTTATTCTTATATTTTGACAGAGATGCAAAATCGATCTTAAACTAATCCTCTTTGTTGCAATTACAAGTCTCCCTGCATAAAGCTTTGGGCAAGAATATTAGAAAGTGAAAGGAAATATATAAAGCCCAGCCAAAAGCCTAGTCCACACAAGTGGCTTAAGCATAGTCTTATTGACTTTAGTGATATAAAGATCAGGTCCAGGGTGTATCTAATACATACAGACAAGGTTTGTGGTTTTAGTCCTATTCCCATGTTTTTGTAAGAGATCCTGGTAAAACACTTCTTGACGAAACAGGATGCTCATGGTTTTAGTAGTTTACACTTCTATGAATGCATAACCCTGGCTGTTGGCTGGATTTGGTCTAATTTCAGATTAAATAGGGAAGCCATTGAAATTAATCATAAACCCAGTGATTGGTTGGGGATCTTGATTAATTTTACACTGACTACTTTTTTGTGAATTGAACTTTGAAATAACTATTATCTGTTGCCAAGGGTCATCTTTCCTGTGTTATTCATAGTCTTATTGACTACTTCTTTTTCCTTGATAGTTTTATATCCAGTACCTGCCATGACCAAGAGGCAGGATTTCACAGCAAAGAGAAAGCCTGACACAGTAATTCTTTTTCTTCTTTTTTCTTTTTCAATTTTTTCTCTTTTTTTCTTTTTTTCTCCCTCTCTCCTTTTTTTTTCTTTTTCTTTTTTTTTACTCAGACAAAACCCCCCAGCATATTTCTTTAGAAGGAAACCTTAGATTTTATGTATTCAACACATTGTGAGAAACTATTTCAGAGCTTTGGGTCATGAATGGCTTATTTCCATTAAAAGTAATGGTGTTATTCCTGGTGATGTGAGCTTGCCTGATTTTGCTCACAAGTTATACATATAAATCAGCCCCTGCAGTTTCAGGAGAACAGAGGAAGAGGAGGCACAGCTCATCTCTAACTTCTAAGCTACACTGGCAATTTTCTTTTGCACTCTCCACCGCTGAGATTTCCATTGTTGTTTTAGTTCTATTGAACTCAGGGTTAAATTGAAGGAAGCAATTTTGAAACCTGGCCTTGGGGGCCTCAAAGGCAAGGTTGTGGGGAGAGCGGCTCATGAATAGACGGCAGGCTGGGGTCTGCCAGGAAAGGCATACCTGCCACAGAAAAGCACGATTAGCGCTGGCTCAACAAGCCTCATTTGCAACGTGTCTGGGAACCCCTCCTCGCCCTCTGTTAATCAGGGCTTAGCTTGTGAAGAGGTGAAAGCGGCCTTCGCTCCACACATTCCCCAGAGATTTTGTTTTTAATTTTTAGAAACACTGAATACAAACCAACCCTGGTGCCCAGACTGACAGAGTCCGTCCTTACACAAAGGATGGATCTAACCTTCTGTCTTCACCAAGGCTTGAAACAGCCCTCGGCTGGGGAGGAAGTGCAATATTTGGCTTTTTGCCCAGAAAATAAGACCCTCCAAAAGGTCATGCATGCGTATACACGAACACACACGCTCTCTGAAAGGTCTCGATGGAAGATGGGATGGAGAAAAAAAATAATATTCTTTTCTGCAAGGTTAATTGGCTGTAAGGTGACCTTCATCTGAGGACAGACCCTTGTGCAGAATGACTCAGTGATTTGTCCAGAGGTGAGTAGATGATGCCCTGAAAATAGCTGTGCAGCAGAACGAATGCAACACATGGGAGAGATGATTTTTATAATCTGGCCCTAACAAACTGCTCAGTATGCACTTCAGCTTTTCTTTTCAGGAGTACTGAGCATGTCACACCCTCTGATGACATCAGCAAGGACTATTAAGTGATGGGCACATGTGCAGATGGCAACATACGGACCTGGATTCTAATTCAAGTCTCTCAGTCATGATTGTCCAAGGTATTTAGAAACCCAACTTCCATTTATTTTCTATGAAAACCTTGGTATGCTTGAAGATCCCAGCCTTCAACTTGAATTGAGGGAAAATTATGATGGCCATGTTAAATCAGCCATGGGCTCTGGATTGATTTTAGGAGAGGTGTTTCACATGTACATGTTAATTTACAGTTTAAAGAAACTGAGAGATATTCTGCAAGCTTATCTTTCTGTAATGTCTTTCTGATGGAGCTTAGTATCATTTTCTTGTTTGAAATGACACATCAGTGCACTGATTTCATTTAAACAGTCACTTGCTTTCCCTGAGATTTTCCTTTTCATGACAAAGAAACGGAGAACAGTGGGAAGATAACTGTGTGGAGGAGGAGCAGCCCTTCAGTAGACAAGACCTGCACTGTACACCCTCAGGACAGTCATGCAGATCCTGACACTTCAGCTGTTAGCTGCACTGTTGGTGTTTTCCCAGGTCTCTCATTGCTGGAGTGCTGTGCCTGGCTGCTTTTATGCCATGAGCAAAAGGCAGAGTTACGGAGAAGGGTTCAATGTAAGAAGTGACTTCACAAAGCGTGAGACAGGTGAGGGTCCAAACCCTCATTACATTGTGAATGAAGAGGTGTTCCTGGGGTAAGGTTCACCTTTTAAGAGAGGATCTTGGCCTCATGCTATGCTAACCCAACTGTGGAACTTCCAGATGAGTGCAGGGTCTCTCACAAAGCCCAGGAAAGCAAGACGGGGTACATATCTTTACAGATGTTTGTGAAAGCTGTTGACAGTGGGTCAATGCTGCTGACAATGAGTAAATACTTGACTTAACTCTTTTGACCATAGGGAAAGTTAGTATCACAAGGATGGGATGTTGCAAAAAGTCAGGCTCTAAGAGAAGCACTAAAGATTCACAGCCAGCTTTAGAGAACAACGATTTTTATTAAGAATCCAAGAATTACCTGGAGATCCCAGCTTGACTCAGGGCCTTATTTTACTGGCTCTTTTCCACTTCCCCTTTCCTACTTCTCACAAAATGAACCTTCTACTAGTGTCAAAGCACTACTGAGAATACATTGTTTTATGGTTGAAGCCTAATCCTTCAGGAAAACAATCCTGGCCACTGTCTTATCAGCCACATATCATTTTCCTTGATTTCAGGTTTCATCCTATCTGCAAATGGATTGACAAGTCACAAAGTCCAGTAATTATAACCCGGAAAAAGTCCAGCAAACCTCTTTGCTTCTAAAGGGTGGTGGTGGAAGAAAAAGAAATGGAAAAAGCATCAGCTCGAATATATGTCCTCTAAGGACCACATTAAAATTTATAGATTAAAAAAAATATATATCATGTATCAAAATGAAGCCAAATCAGCAGTTTTGGCCTTGCTTCTCTAAGCAGAAAGGCTTTGCTGTCTGACTTCTCCTTGGCTGCCTTTCTAGGCCTGCAATTCACAGCTGCATTGAAGCGGAGCAGGTCCAATAATGCCATTTGTTTTCCACTTTAAGAAAAAAAAAAAAAAAAGAAAAAAGAGAATGAGGGACATATAAATGGATCACAGAAGAAGGGGGCCATTAGCAGACATTTAGTCTGACCATGGCTAGAAGTGCAGATGGTTCAGAGGAACACAGCCAACTTGGCGTTTATATAAGCTATCTTGTATCTCCCTCTTTTTTTGCTGCACTGGCACTCAGATTGATTAAGAGGTCAAATAAAGGCTGCTTCAGTGTGAGAGTGTGCATGATATATGACAAAAATTCTGTCTCGCAGCTAAGGCTTTCTAAACAGCATAGAAGACAAATCAATGTATAAACTAATTCTCAGTCTGTTTAAGTCTTTTCTTCCTGAAAGCCTCATGGACCTCTTTTTGTTTTCTTTTTCTTTTTTTTTTATTTTTCTTCTTTTCTTCTATTTTTCTTTTTCAAATGACCTAATGAAGAAGTAAGTGAAGTAAACCAGGCATGAACCCAAGGAGTTAGAATGGGAAAGGGCATTTTTAATTAAGCAGGTGAAAAATATTACAAGCATATCTGATTTATGCAATAGAAACAATAATTATTCTTCAAACAATATATCTTCTGAAGTCTAAGGAACAAAAGCAAAAATCAAAGTGTGAACTCTCTGCTTCCTATGTGGCAGCCTGCCTTCTGCACTGTCTAGCTTTTTGATCTGGGGATTTCTTGTATGCCTGCTTTGCAAAGAGAAAATTTTGACTGTATGGGAGACAATGGAAATTTGATGGAGGTGATGTCTTGTATGGCATCAAAATTAATGACCTTTATAAGAATTTAGGCACCTGGGATTTTGATCCACATGTGCTTAGACATCTGTCTTTCAGTTGCTTCAGGGATACAAGATGTCCAAACACCTAACTGGTGCCAAAGTCATAGACTTATAACTAAGGAACCCTCTCAGGACCTA
Source organism: Laterallus jamaicensis coturniculus (assembly GCA_022605575.1). Taxonomy (NCBI): domain Eukaryota; kingdom Metazoa; phylum Chordata; class Aves; order Gruiformes; family Rallidae; genus Laterallus; species Laterallus jamaicensis. The sequence goes on from JAKCOX010000082.1 coordinate 2,648,869, forward strand.
GCTGGTGACCTGCTTGACTCTTTGAAACCTTCTTGACATAGATCTTCTCCACCAAACTTTGGACATATAAAAGTGGTTTAGCATCTGAAAATCAGTCAAAGCTAGGAGCTTTAGTAAAGGCAGAAACTCTCCTGTAAATACATCTAAAGGTTTGGGTCTAAACCGAAACTCAGGTTGCAGCAGCTCAAGCAGGCTGACTGAACTCCTGCCTGTACTTTTAATCCATAATTATCCCAGTGTTACAGGGATGAATACATAGAAAACAGATGGAGACATATTCCTGAGCATCTAAAGACAAGCAGATCAGTTGCACCAGGTTCTGTAGATCTTGTTTGAATAGTTAATCACAGGAACACAGAGATGAAGAGAACCACATGGGTCACTGAGCCCAGGTTTGTGATATTTTCTCATTATGATTTACAACCTGTACAGCATCAAGAGCATGCCAGGTGCTTCAAATAGTCGAACAGTCTGACAAGCTGGTATTTATTTTGGAGGCAAAGAAGGCCAGTCTGCTTTATGAATCAAGGTTGCTGTTATTTTTTATTTTGAGGCTGGGAGTTTGCTAATAATTTGTTTACACTAGATTTTGTGAGGTAATATTATTCTTCACCTCCATTACTGCTGACTGTGCATCATATCCCAGTACTTTAAGAACCATGACTGTTCAAGCTTTCTTTGTAACTTTTCTGAGTTACCCTTGAATTAATTTTGCTTTGAGGTATTTAGACACAGCCACACACACATACAGTTACTGGTAACTATCAGGAAGAAAATATGTGTGTCACAAATGCTTAAGCCCACCCATATATGTTTCCCAGATTTGTACATGATTTAAATATCACAGAATCACAGAATCATAAGAGTTGGAAGGGACCTCAAGAGACCATCAAGTCTGACCCCCTGCCAAAGCAAGGTCCCTAGGACAGGTTGCACAGGTCAGCATCCAGATGGGTCTGGAATATCTCCAGAGAAGGAGACTCCACAGCTCCCTGGGCAGCCTGTCCCAGGGCTCCATCACCCTCACTGTGAAGAAGTTCTTCTGCATATTGGTGTGGAACTTCTTGTGCTCCAACTTGAGGCCATCACCCCTTTTCCTGTCCCCACAGACCACTGAGAAGAGATTGGCCATTTCCCCCTGTGTCCCACATTTCAGTTATTTATAAACATTAATATGATACCCCCATAGCCACCGTTTCTCAAGGCTGAATAGCCCCAGCTCTTACATCCTTTCATAGAATCATAGAATAACATGTGTTGGAAGGGACCCCAAGGATCAGAGAGGTCCAACCCCCCTGCCACAGACAGGGCCACCAACCTCAGACCTGGATCTACACAAGGTTGCCCAGGGCCCCAGCCAACCTGACCTTGAACACTTCCAGGGATGGGGCATCCACTACTTCTCTGGGCAGCCTGTTCCAGCACCTCACCACTCTCTCTGTAAAAAACTTCCCCCTAATATCTAATCTAAACCTTCCTTTCTTTAGTTTTAATCCATTCCCCCTTGTCCTGCCATTGTCTATCCTTTTAAAAAGTTGAATCCCCTCCTGCTTATAAGCTCCCTTCAGGTACTGGAAGGCTGCAATGAGGTCGCCCCACAGCCTTCTCTTCTCCAGGCTGAACAAGCCCAGCTCCCTCAGCCTCTCTTTGTAGGGCAGATGCTCCAGCCCTCTAATCATCTTCGTGACCCTTTGTGGCCCTTTGTGGCCCTTCCTTGTAGGAGAGATGCTCCAGTCCTAGCATGCAGTCCTAGCATGCATTCCTAGCATGCATATAACATAAAAACTTCTGAAAAGCCCAACTAATATAATGAATTATATCATTATTTGAAGCAGCCAATTATTTATTTTCCAAACACAGAACCAGAAGTTGATAGACAAACCTTTGCAGAGGGGATTATCAATGTAGTTTAATCAGCTTGAATGTGCACAATAATTAATGGTAGCCTGAAGTTAAAACTGGCAACCAAAATTCCTATTTACTGAATGTGAGCTTACATGGTAGAACCACATAGTTATATCTGTTTTAAGGAAAAGTCTTTCATGGACTTTGACATACTGGGATAAGTTTCTCAATAAATATCCCAGGGGAAGCAAGTGTGGATGATTTTAGAATCATTTATTGGGCTGTAGAAAGTGAAGATTACTGAGTAGGTCAATATTTTTCGAAAGGTGCTCCTATAAAACACTACTAAAAGATATAAAGATGATCAGCTGGTATTTTTAACCTTGCTACTGACAGAAGTGGCATCTGATAAAGATGGGAATAAACATATCAGTAAAAGATGTTACTGATTAGTCTACACAATACCATCCATTTATTTGTCTGAGTTCGTAACAATCAGGTTATTGAATTCAAATAATTCTGCAGGTCTTGGCAAATCACTTACCAATGTGCTATTAATAATAAGATTTTGCTCTTTTTATTTGCATATAAAAAATTCACTCTAATACCTAAGTGCCCAAAGTATTCACTGGATACTTTTTTCAAGTAGTGAAATGCCTTTGAAATCTAGATGAGAGTAACAAATTTAAACCTCTTCGGAGACACCAAAATGAAAAGATCAGCTAGACTTTTGAAAATGGGCACAGACTGCAGAAGAGTCCAGGCCTGGTAGGATATATTTTACAACAGGAGTGTTTTTGGGGAGGTATTCACAGATAGCCAATGAAAGACAGTGAAGCAGGAAGCATGTAAAAGTATTAAACATTTCCACAACCGAATGTTACTAGAAAAGTCAAATATAAAATGCAAAGCCATTTAAAAAACATCCTTAAAAATAATCCCAGTGCATACAGCTGAAAATACAAGTTCAGACACGTAAGCAGAAATGAATTTGCCAGACGATAATTTACAATAATGTGCCAAAGAATGACAGTAGATAGGCATGGCAGACATCTGTAACACATAAATATACAAGTGAGCTGGACACAAGCTCTCACGCCAAGTCTTTTAGTGTGTGAGGACACTTTATTATAAGAAGAAACAGGATCCAAAAGACACACAAAAAGTTCAAAAAGAGATTCCTGTTAACACTCCGTCCAAGACCGGTAAAGATCTGTTATAGTGGGACAGGCTACTTAATGGATTATTACTTAGCTTTTTAGCAATACAGAAGTATTCAGCGCATTAAGCGATGATGTACTACTAGCTTGTAAGTGACAGATTGTTCATTACAGGACTTCAGAGAAGTTAATAATCATGATAATGGACCGTGAGTCACAAGTGTCTCTTGTATATCACTTTTTCACTTTTATAGACAAGTATAAACCTATCACATCAAACACTTGTACTACACAGTCAAGTGGGAGAATCAATTAAGCTGTTTGAAAGGGTTTGCAGTGAAAATTGAGGGAAAAGTTTATCCAGCACACCTCCCTGCCTTTGTCAGTTGTTCAGAGAGCCGGGGGAGGAAAAGCAACATCTTCACACCCAACACCTAACAAGCTTTTTGTGGTAAAAGCAATTAACTTTGAAGCAGCGATGTAACCCTTTCATATTAAAATATCTCAATCTATTACACTAAAATAACAACAACAAAAACTCCATGGAAAAACTCTAGCAGAAAAATAGGTGAGCTCTCTAGAGAATAGACTCTCTTGGGTAACAAAAGACCTATTTTCTAAGAACAATGAGAGTGATTGTCATACATCACCACATCTTCATTCTCGTGGTGCTGTGGAGTGAAAACCTGTCCCCATTTTTAATTATTCACAATTATTCTAATGATGCCTCAAGAATCATTAGAAAAAAGTAAAAGGAATATGATGGACTGCAGCACCAAAGCCAAATACTAAGACTTCCAGGAAATCTCCATAGAGATACCACAAAAGTTCTCCTGGGATGCAAGTAACATGAAGGCCAACATGTACATGTTCAGCCTTATCAGAAAAGCACCAAGAATGAGCAACTCTGCTACTTTCCTTAGTGATCACTTCCAATATCCTCTTTTAACTTCTAGGCACTAGGTCTTGGCATGTACATACCCACAAGATGGGAAGTCTTTTTGAATCATATATTTTTTCCGTTTGTCTTAATCTACAAAGTGATCACAGAACCTTCTCGTTCAGCGGAGCAGACTGAGTTCCTAAACCTCTGCAGTGCACCGTCTTGATGCATACATCAATATTGATGGCTTATAGTTACCTGGGACAGCGTTAGGTGGGCAAGTTATAAGAGGGAAGTTTTACGGTGACAATCTGGGGACTTTTATTTAATTTATGGAAAAGTGATACAGGAGTGGTTCAGGGTATTGTTAAAATTTTGGTCTGGTGGTACTGTATACCAGCCTACATTTTAGTTCATACTTGCTTAAGGAAAATAAGTTAAAATATGATTAAGTGTAATATTTTGAGACCATAGAGGTTTGAAGGTAAGAAAATACTCTATGCCTTAGATGGACAGAGAAGTTTTTGCATTTAAGAAACACTTTTCCATTTTTGTTTCCTGTGTTATAATTTTCTGATATAGGTAGAATATGTAAAACTTTTGAAAAACTTTTTTTCCTAGTGAACTTTGGAGTTTCTTCCCAGAATGCCTGGGTCAAGGGCCCAAATTCACCTCACCTGATTTTAAGTATTTATGTGAACCTCCTCGTAATTCAGGTTCTGTTTTTTATTTCTAGACTGGAGTGAGCATTTTGAGGGTGTCTAGAAAGAAATGCATTTCAGCTAAGTTCACCTTTTCACCTGTTTCTTGATGATGTGGAAACATGTGGTGGGACAGGCAGTTGGAATACATTCAGAGCAGAACACACACACTGTTGACTTTCATATAGCCAGTATTGGCTTTTACAACACTAGAGTGGAAACTGGATGCTTTATAGAATCAAAGAGTGATTAAGGTTGGAAGAGACCTTTGGAGATCATCCACCCCAAGCTTCCTGCTATAGAAGTATCACCTAGAGAGATTTGCACACAATTGTGTCCAGGTGGATTTAGTGTATCTTCAGAGAAGGAGAAGGACAACTTCCCTGGGCAGCCTGTCTCAGCACTCTGCCACCCTCATGTTAAAGAATTTTTTCCTTATGTTCAGATGGAACTTCCTGTGTTCTAGTTTGTGCCCGTTGCCCCTTGTCCTGTCCCTGTGCACCACTGAGAAAAGTATGGTTTCACTGTCTTGGCTTCCACCCTTCAAGTATTTATACACTTGCATAAGATCCCCTCTCAATCCCTTCTCCAGACTAAACAGACCCAGGTCTGTCAGTCTCTCCTCACAAGGCCCTTCATCACCTTTGTAGCCCCTTGTTTGTTTGTTTTTTCTTTTGTTAAAACTGAAAACCAGCAGCATTTTGTATGTAGAACAAAACAAAATCCTAGCCCAGAAAGTAAACTAACTTTCCACATTAAACTTAGACTGTTTGTACAACCTTAATGAATGGAAAGCTAGAAATTATTTTATTTTAATTGCATTTTCTGCTGAGAAATAATATATCCTAAAATCATTACTAATCATACAATCCTGCCACAACTTGATTGTAGACTGCTGAATGAGGAGGAAAATAGAACATCTTTATTAATGGATCTATTTAGAAACAATGAATATCAAAATTGTCAGTTTAGCCTTCTAGACCTAAAGGCATACAATAAATGAGTAGCTAACCATCAAAGGGAGCTACCTTGGTTTCCTAAGCTATGATGTCGCTTAGAGGCTCTTGGATCAACTTCAGTCTTGCTGTCTTTAAACAATTTAATCAGTCGCAATGTTTTAGACTCTTCCAGAAACATAAAAGGGCAGCTGGTATGTCTGATCTGCTTGTTTATCCTCCTGTTATTAAATCCATTATATTCTAATGAATTTGTTTTACACTGGAGTTGTTTAGCAGCTCTACTGTTGTTGCTGTCAGTGTAAGTGAATGCTGCTCTCATCCAAGGACTCCAAAGTCTAATTTAATTGCTACCAGTGCTCTGACTTTATGTACAGGTTAAGACTCTCATATACTGTCCAGACACACTTGCAACCTAAATTTTGTTGAGCTCAGAGTAAAAAAAGTAAAAGTAAATACGTAAATAGAGCTTATGCTGTCAGTGTAATGCAGTTTCTGCCAAGAATATTCTGATTCTCCTCTTCTAACATCCAAGAGGAAGAACTAAATGGTAATCCACCAAGCAATGTAAGTAATTATATCTATTTTTCCTGAAGATAATTAATCTGTTATAACAATACAGGAAGGTTGCTGTCCTTACTTGTAAACACAGGTTGAGGTTTTTTTACAAAACAGCAAAGCCACTATTGTTGTTGTCCATCATTTATTACTTGCCTAATAAATACTTCAATTACATTTAATAAATAATGTATTCAGTCTCAGTGAAGTGATAATTCTTTAAATTAATTATTAAACTCATGTAAAAGGTTTTATTGCAAGTACTACTAAAGAAAATTTCTGCCTGTAATCTGAAGTGATTATTCATTATGTGCAATAAAGACTCCATTTGCATATTATTAAGGAAGTAACCTTTAGCCTTCCTAACAACAGTAAAGATGTGTCTCAGTGTTGCTGTGCATTAAGGTTCTTGGTTAGCCTTCCAAAACAAAAGTGACGATAAACTATATGTAATAAAGTGTTTGTTTATGGCCTCCTACCAGATGTTTTTTGATATCCCAAATATACCACAATGACAAAATGTCCACTAAATGTATTACAGCAAGTTGTTAAAAGGTGTTGCCTGCAGATGGTTAGTTGATGGGAAACAGTAAAAGTGGAACTGATTAATGCCCTAGAGGTTTGAGTAGTAAATTAATCTCAAAAAAGATTTTTAAAAAACCCACTCTTTGATAGTCTCATGTGCTCTGAGCTGCCCTGTACTTGCTGTTTCCCAGCCTGTTTCACAACAGAGCCTCTGGGAGTTATCCCTGCTCTTTGGCAGGGCTCAGTTCCGAAGGAACTGGCAGATGGAGTGGCCAAGACACTCTCCATCATATTTGAAAGGTCCTCGCAGTCTGGTGAAGTCCTCACGGACTGGAAAAGGGGAAAACTAACTCCCATTTTTAATAAGGGGAAAAAGGAAGACCCCGGGAACTACAAGCCAGACAGTATCACCTCTGTGCCTGGCAAGACCATGGAGGAGATCCTGCTAGAGGCTGTGCTCAATCACTTGGAGAATAAGGAAGTGATTGGTGACAGCCACCACGGCTTCACTAAGGGCTTCCCCTGACAAATCTAGTGGCCTTCTATGAAGGAGTAACAGAGATGGTGGACAAGGGAAGGATGACAGACATCATCTTTGGTGTAGTTTTGTGTGTCTGGGTTCTGGTGGAGGAGTGGACTGCAGGGGCGGCTTCTGCAAGGAGCAGCAAGAAGCTTCCCTCATTCCCTCATTCTCTGCCCCTCCCCATGCCACAGTGGGGGAAAGAAAGGAGTGAAATCATGACTAAAGTGAAGTCTGCTAAGAAGGAAGGGTTGGGGTAGGTGTTTTAAGATGTGGTTGCACTTCTCATTATCCAACTGTGTTTTCACTGTGTGTGTAGTGTAAAAAAATAGAGAGAATTTTTCCTTTATTCTGATTTGCCCATGACCCTGATCATGAAATGATCTCTCTCTGTCCTTATCACCATTCCTGAGCCTCTCAATATCTATTTTCTCCCCTGTCCAGCTGAAAAAGGGAGCGATAGAGTGGCTTTGGTCGGTGTCTGGCATCCAGCCAGGGTCAAACCACCACAATCTTCCTGGACTTGCACAAGACATTCAGCACTGTCCAGCATGACATCCTGGTCTCTAAATTGGAGACACATGGATTTGATGGATGGACCACTCAGTGGATAAGGAAATGGCTGGATGGTTGCACTCAAAGAGTTCTGTCCAAGTTGAGGTCCTTGACAAGTGGTGTTCCTCAGGGGTCAGTGCTGGGACTGGTACTGTTCAACATTTTTGTTGGTGACATGGACAGTGGGATAGAGAGTACTCTCAGCGAATTTGTGAATGACATCACCATGCTCTGTGGTGACGTTGACAAACTGGAGGGAAGAGATGCGATCCAGAGGGACCCTGTCAGGCTGGAGAGATGGGCCCATGCGAATGGCATGAAGTTCAACAAGGTCAAGTACAAGGCCCTGCACATGGGTAAGTTTAATTCCAAGCTCAACTACAGGCATAGAGTGGATTGAGAGTAGCTCAGAGGAAAAGGACTTAGGGGTGCTGATTGGTTATAAGCTCGATATGAGCCAGAAGTGTGTGCTAGCAGCTCAGGAGGCCACCTGTGTCCTGGGCTCTGTCAAAACCAGTATGACCAGCAGGTTGAGGGAGGGGATTCTGTCCCTCTGCTCTGCTTTTGTGAGACCCCACCTGGAGTACTATATCCATCTCTGAGGTCCCCAGTATAGGAAAGACATGGAGCTGTTGGAGTTAGTCCAGAGGAGCCCACAAAGACGATCGAGGGTTGGGGTACCTCTCCTATGAAGACGAGACCACAAAGACGAACCTAAGAAGACAGGCTGTCAGAGCTGAACTTGTTCAGCCTGGAGAAGAGAAGGCACTGGCATAGATTGCCCAGAGAAGTTGTGGAAGCCCTGGAAGGGTTTAAGGTCAGGTTAGATGGGGCTTTGGACAACTGGTATAGTGAAGGGTGTCCCTTCCCATGGTAGAGGGGTTGGAATTAGATGATATTTGAGATCTGTTCCAACCCAAAGCATTCTGTGATTCTATGATACGAAGAGACATTTGAGTACTTCTGACAACACCTGAAGCTGGAGTGCTTCAATAAGTGCTCTGATGTTCGGGTGGATGAAAATCTAGGCTGCATACAAGTCCTCAAAAGGCTCAAAAGGGATGTCCTGGTGGACTAAATGATTAAAAAAAAAAGAAAGGAAAAATTACAATGATTAAATTATGATCATATTGCTTCTCCTACAAATCTATACTCTTAAGCATATTGAGGTTTTAAATGGATGTTATCAATGGAGTTTTGTTTCAGCCTTCTGCTCTTAAGATGTTTTAAAAAAAAAATTCTCCAGAAAGAAAGGTCTGAATCAAAGTATTAAATTGACCACAGGCTCCTTTCAGCAGCATTCCAGGTGAAAAGACTTTTTTTTTCTTCAGTCTGTGTCCCTTGCCTTAATCTTTCTATATGCCAGAAGAGGCCAACCACGGGTTCTTTCACTTGCCAGGTGTTTGGAAGTAATATTTCTGAAAAATAAAGTCACCCAATGCAACCCAGTTGGAAGCACGTTGTCTTAAAGAAGTTACTCTGCATTTAGTAAATCCACACAAGAAAAGCACATAGTGCTTCCTGTAGGTTAACTAGGAGGTCAGGTGGGATTTTTCTCACTGAATTTCTAATGCCTAAGTTTTTTTCTCAATTTGTGTCAGTAAAGAGAATCATCTCCAGAAGGCAACACAATGTATCCTAAGCTGTAGAACTAGGACAAGGAGGATAGTTTTCCGATTTTAGTGACCAAAGTCTGTAGAAAGACCCTAGCAGTTTATCATGGGATGTTTGGAAATACTGAAGTTAACCAAGATGAGTCCTGCCAAAACCCCTTAACAGGTAGCTTATTGTGCTTCAGCAGAACAAGGTAAATCATGGGGAAACATCAGGATCACTATTAACATATTAATACCAAGGATTGGAAAACAGCTTGTCCTACATTAACATTCTAGACTGCATTAGATACCATGAATTAGTTAAGATGCGGCTTCCCTTCCTTTCTGATGAAGCAGGACCTGTTTTTTCCTCTTAGTAAGATTTTTATCCTTAGTTTTGGAGGCTGTAGAAAGAAGCTGCAGGTCTGTGTTACTTTCCTTTTCAGATCTGATTCCAAATTAAAGGCAGCTTCATTGACACTTTGCTCACTAATTCATACAAAACTGTGATATGTATCAAATCTCTATAGACTCAGCTTTAAGATACAAATGAATTCAACATTTTACAGTCCCAGGCTCCCTTCCCCCATCCTGTTCATATTCACATCTCTAACACGGAGACCTCTGGTTCACCTTTGAATCACTTATGTTCTCTTCACTGTAGCAATCAACTCAGTCCTACATAAAGTGTAAAGTGCTGACATTTTCAAGCAGCCTAATGTTTCTTACAGTCATCTAGCAGCCTTTCAAATGCAGAATCCTAGATGCCCTTGCTTTCCTTAATCAGCTAGCAGTGAAAAAGAAAAATGGAATAAAAAGACCTCATTTATCCTCTTGTCCCTTGTCCACCCCACTGCAATTTGTTGTCCATCCAAACTAATCCCCCTACATGCCTCCTATTATACAGATGCGGTGAGACCTCTGAACACAAATATTGTAAACCTCAACATAACTCTGCCGATTCACAGTAAGGGAAATAAATTTAATTCACTCAGCTTCTCATCATCTTACAGCTCCTTTAGGGCTAATCATCTGTGTTAACTTTCTCTGGAGTCTTTCTAATGTCTAAGTGCTGCCGACTATTTTGTAGCCGAAATACATGTGGCAAGAGAACAAATTGCCCCACAGTGGATTTCTTTTCTACAACAGTGGTTTTACTATTAAAGAGAAAAGAATCATGTTTGGAGTAGTGTTGGTTTAAGCCTTGGATAGCAAGTTATGTGGCTTAGTATAACAGCTCTGTACAGCAATTTGTAGTTAATTTTTCCTTTCTTGAAAAAAATGTACAATATTTATGCATCCAGATAAACTTTTATGTCTATTCAAGAGCCACAACGATCCCTTTGGTTTTAGAGAGAACGATCCTTTTCTCAGCATCCTGGTTTCTTAAAATACCAAGGTTTAATAGCTAATCAACTTGGTTTTAATGATCTGTAATAAATAGTCTTTAGTAGCAGGTCTTGAGTGCTGATAAAAGATACTCCTAATGCCTGACTTCATGCCCAAAGTGTGAAATGTGCCTTTATGAGATGTTACACAACATACACACACTGCCGCGGAGGGCTGTACATTCAATTTCTTGTTCTTCCACAGATTTACCATGTACTTCTGAGTAAGGACTTTCTGTCTTTAAAATACTGCTATGCATATAACTTTTTCCTTCACTTTGCTTAACATTCTCGGAGGGGCAGGGGTGGTTAGCACGTGTTTACATCTGTCTGTGAATTGCACACTTCAGAAATCAGATTTTTTTTCCCTGAAATCAGATTATTTTCCTGCTTGTTGACTCTCCACACCTCTCCACACCTACTTTGGCTTTTTTTTTTTTCAAACTTTTACTTTGACCTATCTTATTACCCTTTTTGATCTCAAGGGCCTCAATCATCATAGAGAGTTGAACTCCCAGGATTAATCTTCGCCCTCTAGCCTTTTCTATCCTGTTCATTCTTTCATGGCAAGTGCCACTTATACCTTTCTTACTGAGACTCCACCACCAGTATTCAATCTGTATGGCAAAACCAGAACTTGCCATACAGTTAGCTGCTTCCCTTCTCACTTTTCCTCCTGGTTTCCAGACCCTAAGGGGAATACACTGCTAACAGATATTTATCTGTTCTGATTATAGACTTCTGCTCCAAATCCCCCCTAAGAGAGAGCCTTTCACTTTTCCCTTGAGTTTACACAGAATCTGGGGAGATGAACCTCTGATTCTGGGCTGAATTCAGATGTGGTGAGTAATCTCCAAGTACCTCATGGGGTATCCTCAGTTTTCAAAAAGACCAAACTGAAAAAAAAGATAATTTCCTTCACTAGAAATCTGGTATTTCACATTTGTTGTTACACAGGGACCTTCAAAACTTTTTAAAGAAAGACAAATCCAATAACTCTGCTAAGACCAATGCAGGAGAGCTTCTCAACCATGGTAAAAAAGGATATAGCTCTGCTTTGCAGGGTGGAGTGGGCTTCCCAGTTCTGCCCAGAAGCTACCGTAACAGTGACCTATGTGCTAACATCACCTTCCTGTCCAGCCCTTCTGCTTTCAATGGAGGGAACACTATCCCACAGTCCCTTCTGGTGTGGAAATGGACCAGCGAAGATTGGGAAGACCTCCATCAAGTTCAGCTTTTTTTACAGAGGTATATAGACAGAGAAACACAGCACACTTGCTGATGGTGCACTCAGTCCCATTGTAAATATAATTATTAAAGATATTTCATGGCTCCTGTCCCAGCACAGACCCTTGAGGAACTCAGTTTCTCACCATTTTCCATCAGGAGTTGGAGCCATTGACCACCACACTCTGGATGCGGCCACCCAGCCAATTCCTTATCCCCTGAACAGTCCACCCGTCTAATCCATATCTCTTCAATTTAGAGAGAGGAATGTTGTGGAGGACTGCATCAGAAGCCTTGCAGAAATCCAGATAGATGACATCCATAGCTCTTCCCTTGTCTACTGATGCAGTTACTCCATTGTAGAAAGGCACTAGATTGGTCAGGCAGGACTTGCCCCCAGCAAAGTCATGCTGGCTGTCTTGAATCACTTCCCTACCCTCCATATGCCTCAGCAGTGCTTCTAGGAGGATTTGTTCCATGATCTTCCCAGGCGCAGAGGTGAGGCTGACAGTTCGGTTCTCCTTCCTACCCTTTTTAAAAAAGGCCATAATGTTTCTTCACTTCTGGTCACTAGGGACTACACCTGACTGACATAACTTTTCAAATATCATGGAGAGTATCTTGGCAACTACATTAGCCAATTCCTTCAGGACTCGGGCATGCATCTCATCAGGTCCCATGGACTTGTATACATTTAGGTTCCTCAGATGGTCACAAACCTTGTCTTCACTTACAGTGGGAGGGACTCCGTCCTCTGTCTCCTTGGTCGAGAGCAGTGAGGAAAGAGGTCACCAGTGAAGATCAAGGCAAAAAACCTATCAAGAACCTCAGCTTTTTTCTCAACTGTTGTCACCAGTCCACCATTGTCACTCATCAGGAGGGTACACTTTCTTTAATTCTGGTTCAAGTACCTGTAGAAGCCCTTCTTGCTTTTTTGCCACCCCTTGCCAAGCTCAGCTCCAGATACGCCTTGGCCTTCCTGACCTTGTCCCTATACAACAGGCAATATCCCTGTACTTTTCCCAGGATACCTGTCCCTGCTTCCACTGCTTGTGAAGTTCCATCCTGCCTCTTAGTTTGACTGGTAGGTCTTGACTCAGCCATGCCTGTCTCTTGCCTTCCGTGCCCAATGTCTCACACCTGGGGACCGAGAGCTCTTGGGCTCTGTTGAAAGCATCCTTAAAGATCTGCTAGCTCTGTTCCTTCCCTTTGAGGGCCGTTTCCCAGGGGCTCCTATTGACTAACTCCTTGAGGAGCTGGAAGTCGGCTTTCCTGAAATTCAGGGTCCTGACTCCACTTGTCAGTTGGGTCACGTGCCTTAGGTCAGTGAACAGCAACAGTGCGTGGTCGCTGCAGCCCTGGCTGCCTCCAATCTTGACATTCCCGAGGAGCTCGCTCACACTGGTAACCATCAGCTCCAATATCACTTCCCTTGGAGTAGGGCTGTCTATTCCTCATCTCAGGAAGTTGTCCCTAATGCACCCTAGGAATCTCTTTGCTACATCTTGCCATGCTGCTTTTCCAACAGATGTCAGGGTGGTTGAAATCCCGGAGCAGGATGAGAGCCTTGATGCGTCCTGGAGCTGGAGCAAGAAAGCTTCATGGACAGGCTCCCCTTGATAGGGCAGCCTGTGGTAGACCCCAACCACAAGGCTCCCCTTGATGTCAGGATCCCTAGTTATTATCCATAAGCTTTCAACCTGCTCATGACTGTTCTTTAGGGACATCTCTTCACAGTCCATCCATTTCTTAACATAGTGGGCAACACCTCCACCTCTCCTTCCTTGTCTGTCCCTTCTGAACACCTTGTAGCCATCAATAGCCACACTCCAGTCATGGGATTCAACCCACCAAGTTTCAGTAATGGCCACTACGTCACAGCTTTCTAGTACCACAGTGCTCGGTGCATTTCTGTAGAGGCACTTCAGCTGGGAGGGCAGCTGTGTCACCTTTTAGGAGGGACACTCCTTTCTTCCTCCAGGGCATTCTGTGGAAACTGCCTTGTTGTTTCCTATTACATCAGAAGTCTCTGGCTTGTTTCTGTAAAACTTAGCCTGTGACACAGTGCCCACTGCAAGCCTTCTATCATCCCCTCCCTCCAACCCTGTGAATCATCCTGCTGCTCCCCACAGACAGTCCTGGTATTATTATCCCACTCCCCCTTCACATCTATTTTAAAGCCCTGTGAATCCGCCCCATAATCTTTTGGACAAAGACCCTCTTTCCCCTTTAAGAAAGGTGTCCCCTGTTGGATGCCAGGCTACCTGGTGACATACAGGTCATACCATTATCAAAAAACTCCAAATCGTTGCTATGACACCAGCCATATAACCACATGTTTACAGATTGTATCCTCCTATTCCTGTCAGTGCCTGCCACTGGCAGGAGGGAAGAAAAAGCAACCTGTGCCCCAGAGTCTTTCATTAGCTGTCCCAAGGCCCTAAGGTCTCTCTTGATTGCTCACAGACTACACATTGCAGCTTCCTCACCTCCAACCTGGAAAATCAGTAATGGGTAGTAGTCTGCAGACCTTACCAAGCTGGGAAATTTCCTTGTGACATCCTTACCCTGAACACCATAGTCCTCACTGTTCATTCCTTCTTTCTAGAGGAAGAGTTGCAGAGGCAGATCAAAGTCCGTTTTTTCAAACAAACTCTGAAGCTGTGGCTGCTAGCTTCATGTATGCCTTTCATACTTCAGCCAGCAATTATTCTCCTTATATCTTTAGTTTGGGAAAGAAACAGTTTTATGAAAAGCAGGACTAAGAAGATGGGTAGATTGACTCATACACAGAAAGGTTGTCCATATTGTGAAGTGCATGTGGTAGCAGAGGTAAGGTTTGGGCTTTGTTTTCTCAGTGTCTCTCTACAGCTTTATCCTTTTTCTGAAGCAAATGCTGCTTGCTACAGATAGCATTTTAGCTTTTGACCACTTCAACCACACAGATTACCTCTCCAGCATCCTTGTACCTTTATACCTCCAGACATGTTAAAATAAAGGAAAAAAATAAGTTTAATAATTGTACTTTCCACTCATTAAGTTCAATCTATTTCAAAAGGACTGAGTAGGAAAATAAAGACAATAATGATTGCACAGTAATGTTCATATGCTTAAAGTGAAGGATTATGTTTTGCTAATCCTTCCAGGAAAGTAAACCTCAGATAAACAAGAATGTTTTATGGAGGTATAAGGCCCTTTTGTCACCAATAAATGACCTTTTGGTTTGATTTCTTTGCTGCCTTTGATATCTTCACCTTCAGCTGGATGTGTCCTTCTGAATAGCTGTGCTTTTTTTTTTTTTGGACTCTACTTATTGATTTAGCTAAATTAATACTGCATCCACCAGAATGTCTGGCTTCCTGTGATATTTTTATTTATTTTGTTTTTAAAATTATGCCTCATGCTTGATGGACCTCTTCTAGGGTGATGGAAAGAAAAGACAGGTGAAAACAAAGATGTATGCATCAAGCTGTTTTGGAGGAATTGTTTGAGTATGAGAAAGGACCGGAGAGAAAATAATTCCAGGTGTATGCCACCACACTGGTGTATCCTGGTTTTAAACAGCAGCTGTTTGAAGACATTTAGCCAGTATACTCTTGAAACGGGATAAATAAAAAGAGTGAGGCAGTCCATCTAATTTCTGAATATCAGATATGGATCTCCTGTTGTCTCCCTGTCCTCATTTACTAAAAGTATTCTACAGTGACCACACTCTTAATTTTGTCACCTCAGCTTAGTGTCTAAGGCCGACCAGAAGACATTCCAGGTTAAGTTCTGTTTTCCATCATTTGTACTTAAATCACAGTAGGTCCTGCAACAACAAGCAAGATCATAAATGTCTTAAATGTATTGGAAATGAAGTTTAACAGGGACATACTAGAAGTCCTGTAGATCATCATTATCATTAGAAACTCAGATAGGTAAAACACGGCTAATTACCTCACCCTATCTTCAGACTTCAAACTGAAGTTGGTATTGAGGGGAAGAATTCGCTTGGAGAAGTAAAAAAAAAAATTTAAAAAAATTCTTTCATATCAAGTATCTTTCCCTTAACACATCCTTTTTTTTCCCCCAGGTAATTATCCGTCCACTGGGAAGGACACTGGCTCCTGTACTCCTATACAACAATCCAAAATCTCAAGTTCAACCACTTTGTCACAGATCTGCATATTTTCACTAATTAGGATGTTAATATTTTGCTGCTGGGACCATAGGTCTGAGCTGATAGAATTTATGCCACTTGGTAAGGGAAAAGGCTGGAAACTGTTCAATAACTTCTGGAGACTTTCCTAACCCTTTGGGGACAGGATATGAAAGTGGAGGATGAGCTCTGTAATTAAACTCACCAAGTATTTCCCAGAAGAAGGGTTCTCTATCACAAAATGTTGATTTTAGATCATGAAATCTACCTTGGAAACATTTTGATTTGCTTGAAATTTTGACTTGCATGACGTGGGACCAAAGGTGCAATATGATTTCCAGGGAATTACTAAGTCACTGACCCAGCAAGCAACTAATATCTGTGAGACCCAGCTATAAGGAAGGACTAAACATGGTGTGCAGCAAAAGTGTTCTTTACACCCAACAGGACTAAATCTATACTGATAAATTGGCCTGTAAGAGGGCAAAACCATGATCTATCATCTCCAGAAACAGCACTTACAAAATCCTGCTGTTGGGATGAATCAACCAACTGAATTCCATTAGTAATATTAGCAACCATAATTTTCTTTGATTTCTGGCACAGGTTCATTGCATCAATTTAAAGCAAAATCTAGCAGAAAGACAGAGTAGTGGCTCAGTTTCTATTAAAGACCTCTTTGCCTATTAGCAAAGGTGGAGTTCATATGGATAGCTAATATTGCTGCAAAATATGAGAGATTGTTATGAATAGGACATCAAATAGTAGAAAATACTAGTTAGAATAATTACATTACTGTGTTTTTATATGGAAATTATTTTCCAGGCAAATGTTGCCTGTTTGGGGAAGTTGAAAACAACTCTAAATACATCATTCTGTATGTCACAGAACAAAACTATTTTAAAGTTTAAAACCCATTATTTTAGAAGTCCTATTTATTTCAAGTAGGTGGCAATTTTCTTCCCCTCCCCCAGCCCACAGATTTCAGTAGCTATTCACCTCTCGCAATTTTCATCTAGCCTGTTCTTTAGAAACCAATTGCAACCTTTAAAGTAGTCATCTATTTCCAATGGAAATCTTCACATCCTGCTCTTTAAACCACTTTTTCAAACTCTTAATAAATTGCCTCAGGTTGTAGAGTTAGTAATGACACTAAATAGTGGAGAGCTTTCATGAAATGTTCTGAACCTCAATTCTTTTCTCACCCTTTCTTTTGTCCACTGCTCTTTGCGTTTTTGCAGAGTTTCAAAAATTGCTCATTCAAGAGGAACAGATGCCTTAATTCTCCCTCAACAGAATTTGGGAAATTTGCCAGATAAATGGGGATGAGGAGGCACATGTAAACAGGGTCATCTGAAGTAGAATTGTATCTTGAAAGAGCAGTAAATACTTGGGTCTCACAAAGTACTTCTCTTGGTAAGAACAGTCTCTTCAGGGAGAAAAAAGAAAATTTAGAAGGTGACTTTATCTTACTGAATTTACCTCCTGCTGCTGCTTTACAATCAGTGTCTGCAGTGAAATGGAAGTTTCTGAAAGCTAGGTAGGCTATCACAACATTGCAGCATGCTCTGTAGACCCAACCCTTACAGAAGAGCTGGACGTGAGAGGTGGCCTCAAAGGACAGATCAGGATAAATAAACTTTTGAGTCTGCCCAAGCACCTGACTGGAACTCTGGACCTGCTGGCTGAGAAACGTTTTTGGGACTATGTGGCTCAAGGCATCAGAGGCTTCCCTGACAGACAGTCCATGATGTAGAGAGAGAAGGCAGGATTCCCCAGCCTGCATTGGAGTGCAAGTTACTGCAACCCTAGTGCCCATAAATTGCCATAAAATGGACACTCAGGAATGCAATA
This sequence comes from Laterallus jamaicensis coturniculus, assembly GCA_022605575.1. Lineage (NCBI taxonomy): Eukaryota > Metazoa > Chordata > Aves > Gruiformes > Rallidae > Laterallus > Laterallus jamaicensis. Next base: position 2,666,777 of record JAKCOX010000082.1, read on the forward strand.
TCAGATGAAAGAAATTTGTACTAGTATAACTCTATCCTGAATGATGAAGATGTAGGAGCACCACAGTCTGTATTCTGAAAAGAACAATGTGATAACATAGGTACATTAAGTGCATAGAGGTGTCTAGTGTTGTCACTAAGAAGGCAAATGCAATCCTAACTATCTAAGCACGGGAATTATCAATTAAAGCAGGGAAACAATGTTTCTTGGTGTGTTATTAAACCACAAGTCCTGGGAAGATGATAGAGCAGATCCTCCTGGATGACATGCTGGAGCACATGAGGGATGAGCATGTAATCCAGGACAGCCAGCACAGCTTCACCAAGGGAAGATTGTGCCTTACCAGTCTGGTGACTTTCTATGATGGAGTGACAGCAGCGGTTGATAAAGGGAAGGCAACCGATGTCATCTACCTGGACTTGTGCAAGGCCTTTGACACAGTCCCCCACCACATCCTTATCTCTATATTGGAGGGACGTGGATTGGATGAGTGGACCATTCAGTGGATAAGAAACTTTTTGAAAGAACATAGACGAAGGGTGGTCCTCAATGGGTCTATGTCCAGGTGGAGTCTGGTGACAAGTGGTGTTCCTCAGGGGTCTGTCTTGGGATTGGTGCTCTTTAACATCTTTATCAATGACATTGGTAATGGAATTGAGTGCACCCTCAGCAAGTTTGTGGATTACACCAACCTGAGTGGTATCTAGTTCCACCAATAGAAGGAAAGGAAGCCATCCAGAGGGATCTTGACAAGTTGTAAAGATGGGCCTGGGTGAACCTAATGAGGTTCAACAATGCCAAGTGTAAGGTGTTGCACTTGGGCCGGAAGAATCCCAGACATAGATACAGACTGGGAGAAGAGCTTCTTGAGAGTAGCCCTGCTGAGAAGGGCCTGGGTGTCATAGTGGACAAGAAACTTAACATGACCCAACAGTGTGCTCTTGCAGCTTGCAAGGCCAATGCTACCCTAGGCTCCATCAGAAGAGGGGTGGCAGCAGGGACAGGGAGGTGATTGTCCCTCACTGCTCTGCCCTCAGGAGGCCCCAGTTAGAGTCCTGTGTCCAGAGCTAGGGGCCTCCATTAGAAGAAAGATGTGGAACTGTTGGAGAGGGTTCAGAGGAGGCCACAAAGATGATTAGAGGGCTGGAGTACCTCCCCTACAAAGAGAGGCTGAGGGAGCTAGGCTTGTTCAGCCTAGAGAAGAGAAGGCTGTGGAGGAACCTCATTGCAGCCCTCCAGTCCCTGAAAGGAGAGTAGAAACAGAAAGCATTCAGAAAAAAATTGCAAGCATGATTTAGAGTAGGACAAGCCTTTCTCAGTGTGAAAGATTTAAGAAGTTCAATCTATTCAGTTTATCTAGGAGTATTATATTAAGAGATGAATTGATCATAGCCTACAAATATCTATGTTGGGAAGAGATTTTAGAAAGTGGGCAATTCTTTAATTGAGTAGAGAAAAGCTTAATGAGACTTGGTAGCTTGAAACAAAGCTACTGTGAACTCAGAGTAGGAATTTGGCACACATTTTTTGATGTGAAGATAATTAACCATTGAAGCAGCTTAACTGGATGTGCAGAAGACTCTCGGTCACTTGGAAATGAGCTAAAGATAAACTATTATTTAAACTCAATTAAGTGCTTGGTGCAGTCATAGCTAGCAAGGTTTTGTGGTCTGGTGTTATGCACATCAGATTAGATGACTATGATGGTCTTTTCCAAATTACAATTCTTCATTAATTATTTCTGTATCAAAGGGGTACTTCTTTAGAAAGGGCAGGATTTACTCTAAAGACTGCAATTAAGAGCACTACATTATCACATATTTAATTCTATTGGAACATAAATGAGCTATAAAATTTAAAAGGCTTTAAGAAATAAAACACTCGGCAGTTTTCAGGGCTTGATATTTCTACAGTGAATAGTCAATGTTCACAGATTCATCCTCCCAATTTTTAGCCATCATTAGACATCTAACCTTACCTCAGAACTTAATCTTGAGAAAAAAAAACACAGGAAACTATCCTTCTCTTCTTTTGCTATGCTCTAGGAACAAAACCCTATCCTCTCTGACCTGAGAGGACAAAAGAAGCGTTGCAAGGCAATGCAAGGTAATTAGGCCATGCTCTGGTTTTGTTTGTTTGTTTCCTTGTTTTAAAGCATCTTTTTAAAGGACCTCATGAGTAACAGAGAAATAACAATATTGCCATCTTCCATGCCAACTTGTTGATAAGGACGCTAGTCACTTGACTGATAACATCCATTGATGAAAACATCATTTCGTTATATGAGAGATTAAAAAACTAAAATGCGTGCTTTTGACAGATCATCTGTAATACGATGAAGAAAGGGAGGCTTTGTTTGTGGGCTCTGCATGACTGCTGCAATTGTATAGAGCTGACGAAAAGCAAATCACAAGATTACTTGTCCTTGACCAGGAACTTGTGGGGCATAACAAACTACTGAGATCAGCTGAAGTATATGTAGGGACCTGTACTTCTAAAGTATAAACCTGTACTCACTAAAGAAATTACTCATATCATCAACAGCTTGAGAAGCCTGCTGTCATTCAAGTGATATTGAAGGGAGTTATGGAGGAGGTTGTGAGTTTATTGTTTCCTGCATTGAGGAATAAACTTCTCGATATCAAGACCACCTGCCACCAGATCTGTGCTAACTTCAGAGCATTGTTCAGGGTTTTCCATGCAAGATGTTTTTGTAGCTGCCTGCAAACATTCCTTCCCCTAATATTGCCCCAGGAGAAGTGGAGTGTAGAGGGTATGAAGTTTTAAGATCTTGCAAACAGTTCTTGTAACAGCAGAACAATGAGTCTCACTGCAGCACCAAAAAAACAGAGATGTGTGTAGAAAGACAGCAGACTGTTTTCAAACCTCCTGAAATTCTTTAGACCTATCTAAGCTTATTGAATTGAGATATTATGTTTTAGCAAAATAAGGGAGTCCACATATACAAACAGATGGACTTTCATACAGATATAATCTTCTATAGAGAATTTTTTAAAAAGTATCTATACTAGAAGTGAAGCTATCAGGATCAGCAATATTTTAAAATCAACCTCTGTACTCCAATTATGACCAGCTACAATGTAGGAAATGTGGGATGAGAAGCAGACAAATGAAGAAAACAATTATGAAAGGAAGGGTGATATATTTAATGGCTTGGTTTTTTTTTTTTTGGAAGGTGAAATACACTTCTAAAGTTTGTTTTTCATAAAAAGAAAAGAGGAGAACTCTCCTCCTACACCACAGAGGGAATGGAATAATAGAAACAGAATACTTTTTGTTGGAAAGGACCTCAAAAATCATCTAGTTCCATCCCTCTCTGCCATGGGCAAGGACACCTTCCACTAGACCAGGTTGTCCAAAGCCCCATCTAACCTGGCCTTTAATACTCCCGGGTATGGGACTTCCACATCTCAAGGCAACCTGTGTCAGGGCCTAACCATCCTCTAAACCTACCCTCTTTCAGGTTGAAGCCATTACCCCTTGTCCTATCACTACAATCCCCGGTGAACAGTCCCTCTCCCACTTTCTTGTAGGACCCCTTTAATTATCGTTAAGCCTTCTCTTCTCCAGGCTGAACAAGCCCAACACTTGCAGCCTCTCATAGCAGAGGTGCTCCAGTGCCCTGATTGTCTTTGTGACCCTCCTTTGGACTCTCTCCAACAGCTCTGTGTCTTTTCTGTACTGGGGACCCCAGAGTTGGATGCAGCACTGCAGAAGGGGGTCTTATAAGAGCAGAGTAGAGGGTAAAAAATCACTTCCCTCTACCCGCTGGTCATGATGGTTTTGATGCAGCCCAGGACGCTGTTGGCCTTCTGATCTGCTAGCACACACTGCTGGCTCAAATTGAGCTTGTCACCAATCAGCATCCTCAGGGCTGCTCTCAATCCATTCTATGCTCAGCCTATCATTATGCATGGGATTACCCTGTTCCATAGGCAGGACCTTGCACTTGTCCTTCTTGAACTACATAGGCCCATCTCTCCAGGCTGTCAAGGTCCCTCTGGATCACATCTCTTCCTTACAGTGTGTTGACCTCACCACACAGGATGGTGATGTCATTGGCAAAGTTGCTGAGGGTGCACGGTTCTTTTGTGTTGTACTCAAAACCAGGCATTACCCGTTAAAGCCTCTTAAGACACAACCTTGCTTTTTCTCCCAGCTTGGTGACAGAAACCAGAGTGAGGTTTCTTGCTGTTTTATGGTGTCTCACCGCAGAGACTCTTCCTTCACTCCTTCCAGGGGCTGTCCCCTTGGCTGCAGATGTTTTAAGTGGCAGAACAGAAATACTGTGCTTTAGTCACTGTTTTATTCATATTTCTCAATGATTTCGTTGGCTCGGCATTGTGAGGATGGAGCGGGGTGCCCGGTGAAAATACCGGCGTGCTCCTGTTAATAGTAGATGTTCTTCTGTTGTTAAGGACTGTATCATTAAGAGTGAAGGTTTCACGGGCAAACACTTATCCTGGGACCAACATCCTGCCCAGAAAAACTTTATCCTGACTTTCAATGATGGAGTGACAGCATCAGTTGATAAAGGGAAGGCAACCGATGTCATCTACCTGGACTTGTGCAAGGCCTTTGACACAGTCCCCCACCACATCCTTATCTCTACATTGGAGAGATGTGGATTTGATGGGTGGACTATCCAGTGGATAAGAAACTGGTTAACAGACCGTAGCTGAAGGGTGGTGGTCAATGGGTCTATGTCCAGGTGGAGTCTGGTGCAAGTGGTGTCCCCCAGGAGTCTGTCTTGGGACCGGTTCCCTTTAACATCTTTATCAATGACATCGACGATGGAGTTGAGTGCACCCTCAGCAAGTTTGTGGATGGCACCAACCTGAGTGATGTGGTCGACACCCTAGAAGGAAAGGAAGCCATCCAGAGGGATCTTGACAAGCTGGAAAGATGGGCCTGGGTGAACCTAATGAGGTTCAACACTGCCAAGTGTAAGGTGTTACACTTGGGCTGGAAGAATCCCAAGCATAGATACAGACTGGGAGAAGATCTTCTTGAGAGTAGCCCTGCTGAGAAGGACTTGGGGATTCTGGTGGATGAGAAACTTAACATGACCCAGCAGCATGCTCTTGCAGCTCGCAAGGCCAATGGGATCCTGGGCTCCATCAGCAGAGAAGTGGCCAGCAGGGACAGGGAGGTGATTGTCTCTCTCTACTTTGCCCTCGTGAGGCCCCATCTGGAGTCCTGTGTCCAGATCTGGGGCCCCAGTACAAGAAAGATGTGTTTGAGACAGTTCAGAGGAGGCCATGAAGATGATTAGAGGACTGGAGCATCTACCCTACAGAGAGAGGCTGAGGGAGCTGGGCTTGTTCAGCCTGGAGAAGAGAAGGCTGCGGGGCAACCTCATTGCAGCCTTCCAGTACCTGAAGGGAGCTTATATGCAGGAGGGAATTCAACTTTTTAAAAGGATAGACAATAGCAGGACAAGGGGGAATGGATTAAAACTAAAGGAAAGAAGGTTTAGATTAGATATTAGGGGGAAGTTTTTTACAGAGAGAGTGGTGAGATGCTGGAACAGGCTGCCCAGAGAGGTGGTGGATGCCCCATCCCTGGAGGTGTTCAAGGCCAGGTTGGCTGGAGCCCTGAGCAACCTTGTGTAGATCCAGGCCTGAGGTTGGTGGCACTGCCTGTGGCAGGGGGGGTTGGAGCTCTATGATCCCTGGGGTCCCTTCCAACCCATGCCATTCTATGATTCTCTGATTCTACTGTCCATGTCACCAACGAAGAAGTTGAACAGTACCAGTCCCAGTATTGACCCCTGAGGAACACCACTTGTCATGGATCTCCACTTCAACATTGAGCCCTTGATTTCAACTCTTTGAGTGTGACCATCCAGACAGTTCTTTATCCACTGAGTGGTCCATCTGTCAAATACGTGTGTCTCCAATTTAGAGACATGGATATTGTGCTGGACAGTGTTGAATGCCTTGTGTAAGTCCAAGAAGATGATGTCTGCCATCTTTCCCTTGTCCATCATCTCTGTTGCTTCATCATAGAAGGCCACCAGATTTTTCAGGCATGATTTGACCTTTAATGAAGCCGTGGTGGCTGTCAGTAGTCACCTCCTTATTCTTGAAAACCATTTAGGGCTTGTGTGGCTAAATGACTCTGCCCAAAATTCTGCTTATCTCAGTATTTGGGGTGAAGACATCTTTTTCCTCCAGAGTTTATGGAAACAGATTCCCATGGAATCCTGCAAAAAGCCAGGGAATGTTCTTTATCCCCACTAGAAATCTGAAAGCAAACAAACTTGATTATTCTAAGACAGGTATTTGTCATAAATTAATTAATTATGTCACAATACTACAATTTAACAGAGCCATGGCTAGCCCATGGACTCTGGCGTCACCCTCTGTCTCTGACACTTGGTGAGTCTCATATTTCATCCTTTGTAAGGATAGCAAACCCGACATGCATAAATATAAACCATCTTCAGATGACCATTTATGTCCTTATCTAAGAGTGAAACAAACCTGCAGTCTGTAACCTAACACTGTTACTTAGTCTCCTTGATTTCAGTCCTTTCCACATTCTTCTTGTACAGTTCCTCTGAGAAAGTCTTACATTTTCAATATAAAATTATAAAGATTATATTCTCCCTCCCTCCAGTCCCAACCCTGAAAACTCTCAAGGAAGCCAGTCTTCCAGTCCACATGATTCAGTCTTGATAAATCAATGTCACTCGACAAGTTCCCAACCGGTTCTAACAAGAGCTGGGAAAGGTCACAATATGATGAAAACTTGCTCTCTGTTAAAGCATTTCCCCTTTCACTGTAGTATCTCTGGATGCCTATTCTTGTCTTTCAGTAGTTCTTCCGCCTGCTGACATCAAAACCTCCCCTAAGGAAACATCTGCCTGAGCTGGGAAAGTCTTTCTTATGGTGCTACAGGGATAGATTGGACAGGGAAGAAGATCAGTTTTTGGACTTTCTCTTCCTCTCTCTGCCCTGCTCTGGGACCAAGGTCTTGGAAGACAAACCCCCTAGCTTGAGTTGGACATTTTGCCACTTGTGTTGTTGCCAGCATTAAGAACTCAACAGCTATCTTCACCCAAGAGGTATCCATAAAGGATGCAAGGAAATTAGCAAGGAAGTGGGACACACAGCAGACACATCTATCAGGCTGCTATCTTCCATAAGGACCACCAAAAAATTGGCTCATTCTGTGCTGTGCAGTGTAGCCACATAGGTACAGAACAAGACGGGCTGTTTCAATAACACAGTTAATGATGCTCAAGAAAAACAAGCAGGATCCCAGAAATTATTGCTAAGTGTCTCAAAGGCACAAAGTACAGTGAACTAACAAATTTCCACTGAATTTCTATGGAGGTCAGACACTAATTTTTATTCATCCTTTAGAACTTTTTCCTCACCTTTGGAAACCTAATTCATTGATGAGATAGCAATATGAGAGAAAACTGAAGTCATCAAGAGGAGGAAAGAGACTGTTTAGGCTACAGCCTTTATGTGTCCATACATACATGTGTTGCATTTTGTGGGTAATAGTAGATGCCACTGTCAGATATTACAGTTAAACGTAAGGAAGGAGTTTTTAGAGTGCACCAACAAACTGTGGATCTTGTGGACAACAGGTAGAATATACTAGAATGTAGTGACCTAAATACTTATGCTCTTAGTTAGTCCTACAGTTTCTGTCTTTTCTTCTTTTCTTTTCTACTTTTCTTCTACAGTTTGGGCTTGGTTTTCAGTATTATGATACTGTGCTTTATGGGGAAAGCAACAAAGTTTTGGTTTCTACCTTAACTCGTTTTGAGGCAAGATTGAGACTTAAATCTTGTTGCGTGGATTGAGGACCTTTAAAGAGAGTGTTGCCCATGTTCTTCTTACTCATCTCTACACTAGACTGTTGGATAGAATATAACCAAGATCACACAGCATCATGCATCCATATAGCAAACATTTGCAGTACTGATTTCTCCATGGCTAGGAAGCTGAGCTGCGGAAGGGTAGCAATATACCACTTATTGCCCCATCAGCTATGCTTTGACCTTGATGATGACTTCCCAGATGGATATTTTGTCAATTCAGACTTTGGTACATTTCTAGAGGCTTTTACTTCCATCCTTGTCCTTTTTACCGAAAACCATGTCATGTGTCACAAGGAGAATTCCAACACTTTATATAGATTCTTTGATAATATTGGCAGAACTAATGATCTTTTTTAAATGTTTAAATTGAGAGTATGCACAGCATGACCTCTTGTAAAATCAGTTTTCTGTCAAGGCAGTGAACTCTGAAGATAAAGTTACCAGCTCAGGCTCAACATCCTTCTTTGGTCTCTATCCTTCTTTCCTCAGCCCTGTTTTTTTTTCTGTTAGTCTCTTCTACATGCTCTTATAGGTGATTCTCTGTGTTTCTGCAGTACTCTTAGTCCTGAAAAGGTCAGGTTCTTCTTCAGTTTTTACTAGTGAAATTCTCTGGATATCAGTGAAATAACACCAGATTTATACCAACATGACCTGTATCACAAGGTGACCATAATGCTTTTTCTCAAGCTCAGCATAAGCTCATGTCAGGGCTGTGCTTTCTTCTTCTTTATCCTACTTTTATTCCATGTGACATCTTCCCTATCTGAAAATACCTCCTAAGTGAGCTATGCTCTCATGAGTGTAAATGGAGAAAGAATCATGCAAGTCTAGTAATAAACTAGAAAATTTCTGTGTCTTCCAATGTTTTGCTATCACTTGAGAAAATGTATAGGAAAAGTACCTTTTCTTTGAACGTGTTTTTGGTCAATTTTTTAATTTAACTAAAAATCCGTAGTTATCAATAACTTTTACTATAAATTAAAATTGTAGAAAATAAGGCATAGGATGAATTACTTCGGTGCAGAGAACCAACTACAAAAAATTACATTTTGTTTCTAAGTCTCAGCTTGCCTTTTCAGTATAAAATGTTTCCTTAAAATTCAGTCACTATCTGAGCATTTCAGTATGATGGAATTCTTAGGATCCATTCTACTTACTAGCACTTCTTGATTTTAAGTCTTCTGTGCAATTTTAGCTATGCTTTTTCAGCTTTTCTTCTAGTCATAATGCCTATTCAAATTTATTTTCATAAGATAAACTACCAGAGAACAAACTTTCATATAGTTCCTTTAAAGCTTAAATTGCCAATGCAAGCAATCAGTTTTCAAGAAGGGTGCCACACATGAACAGTAAAACAATCCAGAAAAAATGTGACAAATTTTTTAATATAACTAAGAATTGCAGCATAAATTTTCCTGGAAAAAGTACAGTGCTCTTCCCAATACAGAAGAAAATAGATATAATTTCATCTCTATTTGCACTTGTATGGTAAGCACTTTCAATAATCTTTGAAATATCTGTAGAAAAACTTTAGAAACCTATGAAAAATCTGGAAGATTTTAAACTCAAAGATCTTCATGAGTCTCACATGGTTGATGAATTCTTGGTAACCTTGGATGCTGATGATGGATTTTGACAGGAAGCTCACATAGAAGCCCCAAAGAGTACTTTTCCACAGGCTGACCTACAGGGTCCAGTCTTGGATTATGGTCCACAAGAACTTTCAAAGCCTTGGTGAAAGTGTCATAGAACAACCTGTACTTAAAAAACAACAACCGGTCATGAAAACAATATAATTTTGTAGTTAACCCAAGAGTTTTTTCATTATCTGAAAGTCATGTCCATAATATCAGCAACCTATTGAATCATCTGAGTATAAAAACATACCTTACCACATCTCACTGGGAAAGAACTGACTTTCTGTGCTTAGATTATACCTGGATTTGGTGGCATTTTAATTTCACACGTACACTTTTTGGAGTTTTTATCTGGTAGTAGAGGAAAGCCATGTGGCTTTCTTCAGTATTTCTTCCACTTGTAATGGAATTAGAAAGTGGATCTCTTTTCTATCCAGATGCTGCTCAGCACTTTTAAAAAAATACCATCAGAATGAGCCTAATTGCAATTCTCATCAAAAAGCCCACAGAGACAAAATTGCTGCCCAAAAAGTACACTTTCTTTATTTCTTTCTGTGGTATACTTGACTGGAGGGGATAGGTAGGAATTCTATTGCCAAATACAACTATTAAGGCCGACTCTTAATATTTAAAGAAAACAAATTACATCTTTAAAGAAAATGTATTACTTTTTGACTTACTGGTTGTGGAATTGAAATACCTACCATAGACTAAGTTAGACAGATGTAGAAATGCATTCTGTAGTCATTACCATAAAATATAGACTTAAGTTTCATACAGGCCTTTTTATAGTTGGATCACCTAAACTGTAGTTTGCCCTTGAGTTTTCCACACAGCAGGAACTCCCTTTCCCAGCTGCATCTCCTATTTAAGCCACAGACACTTTACAGTCCTCTTAGACAATTTCTGAAGAGACAAGGTGTATGAGCAATGGCTACAGCACTAGAAACACTCCTTCATCAGTACTGGTGAACTCATTCAGCAGATAAAGAACTCCAGAGTACGCCCCACAAGAGACTTCGTGTTTGAACAGCTCCTTTGCTTGTTAGAACCAAAGAGTGATGAAAAGGCAAAGAAAAAGCTATTACAGATGACTCATCTCTTCTACCAGAAACTAGAATAGTCTAAAAAACCAAAGGTGTCTGATGCTGAACTGACCCCAGGTGGATTTATCTTCAGCCTTGAGCATTATGTACCTTAATTACTTCATTATGACTACTGCACACACAATAGAGTGGGAAATCAGAAACCAGCATCCTTATGATATCATGTAATTAGATGAAGTGTGAACCCTTTCCACAAGGAAAGCTTCTGACAGTAAACTGCTGTTTGGTTCCATACACAAAGGTATATTAAGGGCTGGGAAAAAAAGTGTCATTTTTCCCCCTACAAATTAATTTGCTTAATAAACAAAACCTATCTTTGGTGATATTAGCTGATATTTGTTCTTCCAAATCTGGTTGTTAATAAAGACAATTCACTATTGCAAAGGGAGGAATGTAGGAAGGATGAAAGTCCCAAGGAAAGTGAGTTGTGCTTTAGTATCTAATTCCCCTGAAGTCTGTTCAAATCATAAACAGAGAATTTAGCAAGGACTCATGTAGGCTGCAGAAGAAAAATAAAACTACTTCAAAGGATCAATGCACTTGTGCATGAAATCCAGTCTATTTATTCAGAGAGTGTTTTGTGAGTAGTGGTGAAGAAGAAGGAACTCTTCATAAGGAAATCACAAAGTTAGCATTTAGTGTTCATAAATTGTATCCAGAAATCTACATCTCAGGAGATGTAAAGTATATAGAGAGGTCTGTGTGGCAAATCTGTGAGATTAAATCATCTAATCTGACATTTTGCTTAATGGAAAGCAGAAAATGCCACCTCATTATATTTAGATTAAGACAAATAACTTGTGCTTGACCAAAGTTTTCCAACAAAGCACTTGATCTTGATTTGAAGTCATTCAGCAAAAATACTATATTGCTGTCTGCAAATGTGCATGCCTACCTCTCAGCTAGTCACCCTCTTCACCCTTGAATGTTGCATCTTAAAAGAAGTATTTAAGGGTCAAACTACCTGTCATCCATTAGTAAAGATTTTAAAATGTTAAAGAAATTCTGGGTGCTTCCTAACAATGTCCATTTCAAGCCAACAGCAGTCTTTCTAACAAGTACAGCAAGTTTTGCTTTGGGTGTGATGGTTATGAGAAATTATAGGAGAATGAGCCATCATTTAAAAAAAGCAGGTAGGGGCAAGACCATACATTATTTCCACTAATCCTACTTATTAGAGAAAGAAAGAAAGAACATTGCTGGTATTTGCTTACTCCACTGTTGCTATTTTGTAAACTCACTTACAAAGCTCTTTTCTGATTTGGGCATTTAAGTCAATGTGCTTGAAAACAACCCCAACCAACCACCCCATAGTGGCATTAAATATGAGGACTACATTAGAACTGAAAGCTTTCTGGAAATTCCTATACCTACAACCTAAGATATTATTTCTTCAGGAACAAAAATTCTAATATTCCTACTCATATGCATGAGGTGAGGTTTGCTTATGATGTAAGTATTGTATAAAAATTACTGGAGTAATTTACACAGATCACTAATCCCTCACACATACTAATCTTTCCCTCTGAAACTATAAATTATAAACGTAATTACATTCCTGTATTTTCTTTAAAATGTGGGTGCACAGGGAGGAGTTTAAATGGATAAGAAAGCCTGGTCTATTGAAGGACCAGGTGTGTAGCCTTCAAATTTTCCCTAAAAATATAACTAAAAGTGGGTGTGAAGAAAATTAGAATGTGGCTCTGGCTTTAGAAGCTCCTTTATTAAAAAAAAAAAAAAGAAAGAAGAAAAGTAAGCTTTATTTCCCACAAATGATTCAATAGTTAAAATTCACATTTCATTTAGAACACAATAATATGTTATGCGCACACACAGATGCAGCCTGTCATTTTACATATGGGTTTTGTGAGGTTACAATGGCAATAAAAAAAACAACCCACAGTTTTCCTGAAAAGGGAGCAGTGCTCCTTGCAAAGTTTCCTCTCGACGAGCACCGCAGTCATGAAGAATGGTGCTCAGATTATGTTGTACTGACGGTTAATTTCAAATCTAGAAGTTGATTAACTTTGACTCATAGCATAAAAGGCCATGACCAATTATTATTCAGGAAAAAAATTCCTGCTGTTTAGCTAAAGGACCGTACAGAGCAATCCTGTACTTGATGTGCTTGTGATAAACGTTCACATGACAAGGTTATTTGGTGTACAGGGGCTGGAGGGGTTGTCATAGCAACCTGCGCACGATGCCCATAAATCTGATGTGTAGTTATCCTTGCTGTGTATGCAAAAAAACACAAAGCCAACTCAAGCAGTTTAATTTACAGCATCGACTGTCTTTAAAAAAAGAGACAGAGAGAGAGGAATAATGAATTCTAAAGTAATAGACTTCTTTGGATTATATTCCTTCATGAGGAGTGTACTCCAAGAGCTGAGACAACCTCTTCAAAGCCAAAAAGACTTTTAAGGCAATCATTATAGTAGGAAATGCAGGTCATCATTAATACAGAGAAAGAAAAAAAAAAAAAAGAGCTCTCTTGAAAAATCTTTGCTTAAGTATATTGATTGTTTTCTGTTACTCATACAAACAGCTGACTGTAATTGAAAACAAAAACTCAAATAAACACCCTCTTTTTTTTTTTTTTTTTTTTTTCCTTTACTTTCCGGAAATGATGAGATGAAACTTTGAATCACCTGTCAAGTAGGCCACAAAATGCCCTCCTTTCAGTAAAAAGTCTCCGGGATAAGAAGTATATATCTTTCTCTATACTTCTGTCTCATTCAAATGCAGGATAAAAATGAAAGAAAAAGGCCACTCATTTCTGATGGGTCAAAAAGGTTGGTCCGCAGATGATAGAGACAGTGTATGAAGAAGCAGGAGGGCAGGGCTTTCTAGTAACGAAGTCACTAGAATTGTGTGCCTCAGTGTCCCTGTCTACATAGCAAGGATGCCTTATTTTCATTCTTAGGAATAACTTGTTACCACCTTTACAAAGAAACAATGTCTGGAAGAATGAAGATTTTAACATAAAACCACTTCAGTAAGTGAGGAGCTCTGGACCATCCCCCCCAGCTCTGGGGAGAGCCTTGTTTCAAATCCTCGCTGCTGACGCCCCTCTGACCCATACAAGGCTGCACCCATGTGAAAAATATGGGAACCAAGTAGCAGCAGCAGTAACAACAACTTTGTCTTGTAAAAGCTGCAAACCACATATATACGCACACATATATATACATGTATATATGTGTGTGTGTGTGTGTGTATGTGTGTGTAATGGGGTGTGGTGGGTGCCCAATGCCTTCTAAGGCTTTGGGACTCTCTGGATGCAGATATTTCTTATTACTTTCAGATGTATAAACATTCATGAGTCAGGGGTCCTGGGCATAACGAGACCAGAAGATCCCACGTGCAGAAGAAGAAGACATCCTGTTTAGGATCACCTTCTGCTTCTGTGATCAGGCCTTTTGCAAGGAGCTGCTTCAATAAAGACAGAAGATACTTCTAAATATGCAAAAGATTTCCCCAAAGTTTGCTAGTGCGTAAGACTAACATGATGCAATGTATTGTATATCCTCCAGGGATGACTGCAGCTATTTTCATTTAGAACTGTTGTTCTATGACTCTGTCATAGAAGTAGGTATCTAAATTTGATAAATTCAAAAGTACAGTGTAAATTATAAGGAAGAAATAAGGGGACAACCTTACTGGCAAGAAGTGGAGTGCCCTGACACAGACACTTCTGGAAAGTGATTCATCCCAGTCTCAGAGGAGTGCTCAGCACAGTCAGATGGTCACTGTCTGGAAAAGCATATTTCTCTCTGTTGGCACACAGGGATGCTGTTGACTAGTTTTAAAAAGAGTAATCTAAGCTAACCATAGGAGTCTAGAGAACAGGTGTTACATGTGAGCTAGATATCCAGGATCCTACTATGCTCAGGGCGACAGGCAAGAAGGTTAGTGGGCATTAGGACAAAATTAATATCTTTGAGTTGGCTTATAACTTTTGGTTGGATTGTTTCCTAATTTCCATTTATTGCTTTGGAAAGCTGTTTTTTGGTAACAGACACCTAGATGATTTTGTAGACCCTCTGAATGTGAAGCCTGAAAGCTCAGTAAAATTGGCCTCTCATGAAAATCCTTTTTCTTCACACCCAGTATTGCAAACAGTCATATCTCTGGCTCCCATATTCCTCCCTACAGGTAGGAAGAAATTTTCTCAAGGATTCCTTCTTTCAGAGGAATTAATTTTGCAACACTTCTCTTTAAAATGCCGAGTTGCTATGGTGCCATGTTTTTAGTGAAACAAGGTGTTCCCACAGGGACTGTCTGCTTATACGAGAAAACCTGCTACTTTGCCACTTCCAACAACATTTAGAGAAAGAACCACAAAGTCTCAGTGCATGTGGTCTCACATAGTGCAATAAAATATGTCTCCAGGAGTGTGATCCAGCTTTGGTTAACTTTATACATCCACCACATAAATGGCAAACCCCATGCTGGTCATCTTCAGCTTCCTTTGTCATCAATGGTGTACAAGGGTGGAAAAAACACTTTTGGGGAATGATTCATCTGACTTATTTTAGATCTATTTCAAGATGAAATGAATCACATCCTGAAGGTTCTCTATAGATAGCCTGCAGTGAATAATGCAGAAGTAAACACCTACTTGATAGACACAGTCAAGAGACAATGACTTCAATACATTGTGTACCATTGCAATCCCATGGAAGATGAACATGAGGTTTGCCTGTCTTTACAGCCTAATGACACAGCAATTGCTCACTAGCAGGTTGGTTTTATGCAGAACACACGGTACAATGGGACAAGCTCTTCATATTTTTTTATCTCCTGAGAAGTTTAAAAGGCATAGTGTGAATCAGTGTTCCCTGCATAGAGCCAGTAGGATTTGGGCTGCTGCTTCTACTGAAGGGTTTCTGCTGAAACAACTAGTGGGTATTTTGTTATTCTGTCTTTTCCTGCCTCCCCAGGGAAAAATAAATGCTTGGTATGTGGCAGTGGGGAACCTTGAATCAAGGGGAAGCAAACAGAAAGCTCTGTGGTTTCTCACATCCTTTGTTTCTGCGCAGCAAAAGGGAGAAACAGCCCAGTTGTGTGACCAGAGGGAATCTGTTTTGAATATGGTTCTGCTGTGAAGCTTCCGGGCAGCTGAAATAAGGTTTTTCAAACCAGTCATCCCGCTTCATATCACAGGATCTGGGAGTGGAGCTGTTCTGCTCAGGCTTCACTCTGTGCACTCAATGCAGAGTTCTCATGTTTTAAACCCTGTTGACTGAAGCTGCTGGTGCTTGCTGAATTTCTTTGCTCTGCTGGATCTGCAGAGCTTTAAGACAAGCCCACAGGAGGTCACTGAGGGAAGATGTTAGCGAGAAACATCTTTCACTTTCTAGCCAAAAACTATTGACTGCATTGGTCCATATTTCATCATCAAAGGGTAGCACAGAAAAAGTGACAGATGAAGGAAAGGAGCACGTAAAATTTAACATGAGGCATATTAAAAAACTACCAGATGAATAAGAGAAGCATCTTAAAACAATAAAATACAGGATGTCTGGACCAAGAGCACATACCACTGTAGTTCTCCAAGTTCCTGTTTAGTGATTTGAAAATATCAATGATTTATAGGCTTGGCTTTTTTTTTTAATAAGATATTAAATTTTATTACCTCATTTTACAATTATTCTCAATAATTCTAGAATAAAGCAAGCTAAAGAGAAACTCTCGTTCAGTGAAATGTTAGGAGAACTGATATATTTATATATATATATCTCGGAGGCAACCAACTTTACATACGTTTTTCTTACAGTACCTGAAAAAATGTAATCAGATGGCAGCTTCTCTCACAATTTTCATGAGCTGCTGATATATGCAGAGGAGAAGGTAAATCTACTGGTCACTGGGACCATGACACAAATGTGAAATGGGTGCTACAAGTGAAACTGGAGAAGTCTCTGTGTTGGGCAAGCACCAGTGTTTGCAATGGTCAGACATCTCCTTTTAATCCTATCCATTAAGGAGGATAGCTGTATCTTCGTTGATGTCCTGGTAGCACCAAAGTCTAACAAAATGTAATTGCTTTCAATAGGGCCATTATTTTTTACATCTTTATGTTTGGGTGAGTTCCACCTAATCTGAAAATCCTTCAACTACACATTCTGTGAACTCAACACAGGGATAGATTAAACTTCTCCCAGGTCAAGCTGTCCTGACTTTAAAATGCTGCAAACAGATGTCACAATCTCCAGAGGACCTTTGGCTCAGACCCAGGAATGGCAAATTTACCCCCTGGATGAGTCAGGGGTAATTTTCCCATGTGTTTTGCAGCCTGACTTTTAACGCCCTGGCTGCTCATTTCTCACGCTCCTGGACACACAGACACAGGTTTGTGTCCAGCTGCCTCTCTGCAACACGTTTCACGTTTATGCTTCGAGCTTTGCATCTCTGCTCATGTGTCCGTAGCCTCAGGAATTGGTTTGACTGTAGCTGAACTGCAGCCTTACCTGGACTTGACTGTGTGCTGTGAACACACACACACACACACACACACACACACACACACACACACACAAAGGCAATGGGAAATGAGGGGAAATATTGAGCTCATCAATAGTCATAAATAGGAAAAACTTCTGAATGACCCTGTTGCTGTCAAAAGAACACACTTTACTGGTACCCTGTTAACAGGAGCATCATGGTTAAAAAAAATAAAATCCAACTATTGAATCACATCGGTTGTTTGTTCGGCTTTTTTTGCAGCATTTTGATGTTACCCATCCGTATAATAACTGGGTCCAGTTTGTGAGTTACTGATTACTATCTAAGTGAAGATGGCTACAGGCACAACAGGGAAAGTCATGAAATGGAAAGCAAACAAGCAAAGTAAAACTGAAAATCTATTGACTGATTGATGAGGTGCATGAACTTATGCAGGAAAACAAAAGAGGATTTAAGTCTATAAACAACACTGAAGCAAAATAAGAAAGCTTTGCAGAGGGTAGTTCGTGAAACCAAATCTGGGTTCACCTCAAGTGGTTCAGCCCATCACACCAAATCCAGAAGTGCTCCATGCACCTTCACTCCCACTGAAACTTGCTCTTGCTTCTGCGGAGTGTGCTCAGTGAGTTCTTGCATGAGATGAGGGAG
The DNA here is from genome assembly GCA_022605575.1 of Laterallus jamaicensis coturniculus. Lineage (NCBI taxonomy): Eukaryota > Metazoa > Chordata > Aves > Gruiformes > Rallidae > Laterallus > Laterallus jamaicensis. Next base: position 2,684,503 of record JAKCOX010000082.1, read on the forward strand.
AGAGCAGGAGTTAAGCTGGCACTAACTCTAGTTTTTGAGCTGAAGCTGCATGGGGTCACACTGCTTAGCACAGCAGGGGAATAGGATCACCAGGAAAACCCTCAACCAGAGCTCTGTCAAAGTGACAGTCAAACAAGACAGACATGAATCTGGCTGCCACCTTCACAGCGAGGGCACTTGTTTAGCCTGAATCTGACAAGATAAAATTAAACAGCAACCAGCTAATAAACCTTAAAGGAGCTTATTTTTTTTTTTTTTTTGATAAATGATGCTTTCATCAAGGATGAGTAGGCTAGAAGGAAAAGGTTTGGGGTAGGGTTTTTTGGGGGGGGTGATAATTTTTTTAATTTTTAAATTCTATAATCCATTTTATCTGCTGTGTTTCCTAAATACTAAATACTGCCTCTGAAATAGCCGGATCCGTGATGGTTACGTAAGCCCTAGTCCTGATGAATTGTATTCAGCCTGCTGTGGAAATGAAACAGGATCATGCAGCTTCCAGGGCTATTAAAGCTGAGCTACTCATCTTGATTTCTAGACACTCGGAGCCACTTACCATTTCAAGTAAGGGAATATTAAAGAATATTCTAGAATATTAAAAAAAAAAGATAAATATTGTGTCAAATCTTAATTTTTGAAGGAATCACAGAATGACTACGTTGGGAAAGACCTTTATGATCATCAAGTCCAACTGTTCCTGTCCCATGCTAAACCATATCCCTGAACATCTCATCTACCCATCTGTTAAACACATCCAGGGATGGTGACTCAACCACCCCCCTGGACAGTCACAATTGTCTTCTGGAAAACTGTATTGAGTTTGTGTGGCAAGGTTTTGGTAGTGATGGTAGGGGGACTGCAGGGTCAGCTTCTGCAAGAAGCTGCTAGAAGCTTCCCTCAGGTCTGACAGACCCAACACCAGCCAGCTCAAGGGCAGACCCATCTCTAACCAGGGCTGAACCCACCAGCAATGGTGGTAGTGCCTCTGGGGTAACAGAATTAAGAAGGGGAAAACCCAACCCATAAGCATCATCATTTTGCCACCAGAGAGAGGAGGGAGAAGGTGTGAGAAACTTTACAGACATCAAGCTCCATGTGAAAGGACTCATGTGAGGGAAGTTTGTGGAGGACTGTCTGCTGTGGGTGGGACCCCACAGTGCAGCAGGGGAAGGGTGCGAGGAGTCCTCCCCTGAGGAGGAAGGAGCAGCAGAGACAGGGTGTGATGGACTGACCCCAACCCCCATCCTCATCCCCCTGTGCTGCTGGGGGAGGAGGGAGAGAAATAGGGAGTGAAGTTGAGCCTGGGAAGACAGGAGTGGTAGTGGGAGGGGTTTAAGATTTGGGTTTATTTCTCATTATCCTGCTCTGATTTGATTGATAATAAATGAGATTAATTTTTTTTCCTAGTTGAGTCAGTTCTGCCTGTGACGGTCATTCCTGTGTGATCTCTCCTGCCCTTATCTTGACCCAGAAGCCTTTCACTCTGTCTTCTCTCCCCCGCCCAGCTGAGGAGGGACGTAATAGAGCAGCTCTGGCGGGGACCTGGCCCTCTGCCTGAGTCACTCCACCAAAACATCCTAGCCTGGATCATCTCCCTGACCTCGTGAAGTTCATCTCACTGAACTTCTGTTCCCAGTGAATTTGTCTTCCTAAACAGAAAGGAACAGAAAGGTTAATTTATTTTTTTTTCCCAATAAATTATTCACTCGGGGTTGGTTATTACTATTCTGCTGAATGCAAGTCTGAAAAGTTTAAATTGTATTCCTTAATGGATGGAAACGAGCAATTGAAATGTATGATGAGTATCAGGGGAATTTTCATACAGGTAAGAAGTGCATCCTGTGTTGCAGTTTTTCCTTACAAGCATAAAATTGGCTAATGTTTCTTGGTTCGTCTTCAAGCTAGGAAAAGCAGTGAAAAGAACAGTATTTGACCAACCTGTAGATTACTGGCCTGGAATACCTTTATGGTATCCATTTGATGGTAATCCGACAATGCCCTTTCCAACCGTATTTCAGCCTGAAATCACAGAATACTTGAGTGTAAGGATGAAACTTTCCAAAAGGAGAGCAGTTCAGAAACAGCTGTGACATGTAGTGCCACGTTGTTGTCAGAAAACCTTAGTTCCAGAAAGACTTAAGGTTGTTCCTTGAACAGACTTAATAACCCTGCTGATTTTGACCCTCAGGAACATGCAGTGACAAAATATCTGTCAGTTATATTGGGCAATAGTTGCTGAATGCCTTAAAAATAAGCAGTAAAACCTTGAAATCAATAGAGAATTTTACAGGCAGTTGGTGTAAAGATTGTGAAATAGGAGTGATGTGCTCACCTACATGCTGATGCTTTTTTAGAGAGGAGCTTATGTCTGTGGCTGCCATTAATGTCAGCGGGAGTCACACAGCCATAAGTGTAAGAGAGGGTTATAGAGAGGTCAAGGGACAAGAGGACTCACATACCCTGTGCTGGATTTGGAACCGAGCTGCACAGGTATAAAAGTGGTAAGGTTTTTGTATATTAGATATACATTTTCTATGTCTGTTTTAGACATATTGCACTAGATAACAATTCTGCATGATCTATAATAGCTGTATGATGCTTGCTTTCATTCGTATTTCTATATCCATATATGCCTTTTAATGTTTATTATAAACATAATTTACAATGTTACCCTTTTACATCTATTGTAAATGTTCCTCCACAGGCCTAAATTTGGGGAGCCTCTGATATTACTTGGTATGTTACATTTTTGTGAGGAGGCTGTGGGGCTTGCAAAGTTGTAGACCACCTTGCTGCACTCAGAAGGTTGTACTCTGGAGTGAGGGCGCATCAGTCCCTCACTGCATTGGAGGTTAGAGCACACTCTTTCTCCTACAGAGTTAAGAAAGATTACTCACATTACACTAGATATTAAATAAACTCCAGATCTCTTCCAAAGGTATTTGTTGGTCAGAATGAGGCTAGAAAAACCTATTTATGAATAATGAACTCCATCACATGCAAAAATTATTCTTATTGGGTCAAAATTGCCTACCCCTGGCCTCAAAATTCCTGTTTGAAGCACCTTTGTAGATAAACTAAACAAGCAACAACACTGATGGGCAACACACTGAAAGTGAAGCCAAATAAACATGTCTTTCCATACTGAGACAAAGGCTGTACAATTAATCTAGTAAATCGGGGGGGAAGAGCACTGCAGAATCTTGTCAGCAGTTGAACGGCGCTGCCTTTTGAGAAAAGAAACCAGTGATGTCTCCTATGAATAAATGCTTTCTTCTGTGACCTGAAGAGAATGTTTCTGCTGAAGTAAAGTCACCTTCACCTTTCAGAGCACTCTTGCAAAGGGAGCCAGATCCATCACAGTGCAAAGTGGTAATTAAAAATGCCTTTCAGTCTCCAGTCCCTTCAGAAACTACAAGGGCTCCTGTATTTTATGATGAAGAGTCAGTATGAGAAGGCTGAAAGCTCTTTGGGGAAAGACCTGGCTTCATTTGAACATTGCATGATGAAACTGAGCAGAAGTATATTTGGTACAGGAGTTTCAGTCCTGAAGCAAAACTGGAGCATACAAGACCTAGATACCCGCAACTGCCTTTTCTTTGCTTTCATTTCTGATGCCCTAACTCATGACAAGACCCTGTACAAATCACAGCTAGCATGGAGCTGCCTTGTAGAGGAAACTCCCCATGCTGTCTTTGTTTCAGCTGATTTTATTCATTCATTTGTTGATTTTTCTCTTGCATCCCCTCAAGGTCTTTCATGTCAGTCACACGCAGCATTTTATAAAGATCAAAGAAGTCAGCTTCCTAGTCACTCTGCTTTGGATGGTGAGGAGCTGCTAGGTTTGCTTTACAACATCAGGCCCAGAGAAAGGATTTCCATAGAGCTACAGCAGTCATGCTGTTAGACCCCACATATCCTGACTCCTCATCCTTTGAGCTTGTATGCCTACTCAGGAGCAGAATCCAAGCTCTGGCTTTGAAATGCCCCCACTGAAGAAAAGTTAACAAGTGCTGCTGTGTAAAGAGGCCTTCATCAGAATGAATGACACTGTTTTAAACAGGCCAGGGATCTAAACTACTTCTAGAACTGAGAAATAACCACGTATTGGGCTGAGCAGTCAATAGCATACACCTGAACTTCCATAGTCCACAAGATACATTTTTCTATGTTAATGGGATGGGCCGTATGTCAAGTGGCACATATGCCTGCATGCAACTCTTGCTTCATTCTGTTACTGGGTAGAATAAAAGATGCTTTTATTCGGTGGAAACATGAACAGTCTAAGAAAGCCCTTTCTACTAAAGTATTTTTGGCCTGGAATTACCATATAGGGTTTTGCTCAGATCTCTAAATGGATTCTCCCTGAGAAACAGGAGGTTACAAAAGCAGATGTCTGCTAGACACAATTGCCTATTTCCCCCCAAGTAGCAGAGTCACTCAATTTGCTGAGCGAGGAAACCAGTACAGCACAATATATAATATCTCAAGGCATTTGTTTCAGGACACAGCATTCTTTCATTATCCGCTCACCGCCTTCAGCATTTCTTCAGACACACATTATTAAACCACAGCTAATTATTAAATATTTAACAAAGACTTTACAGTACATTGACTGCAGCTACCAAGGTAGGCAGAGCTATACAGATTGATTTCTCTATGTCTGGAGCTCAGTATACATCAAACAGCATGGATGCTTTGAAATTTCAAATCACAAGGCCAAGTTTGGATGGTTGGTAGTGCTCAGAAGGAAGTGGTTTCCTTATCCCATGAATATTTTTATGCTACTGAAAAAAAAATCCAGAACAGAGACAAAATCTTGGAATCTTAAATTTAAAAAGTATTCAAAGTAAAAAAAAGAAATTTCTCTCAGTCAAAAAATTCTCTTAGATAAATATGAAATATTCGGTTATTTTTACTATTATAATGTAATGCAATTTTTAAAAGCTAAGTTTCTTTCAAATGGAAACATTTTCATTTTTTTCATTTTAAAGGGAAGTGCCTTGAAATTTTGAGAAAAAGAAGAACAGTTTAGCTGAAGTCAATCTCATTCAGCAGTAAGTTTTGCTAGCATGACCTTTCAAACTTTGGAGTTGGCAGCTCGGTGTTTACATTTCAGCTTTGAAGACCTTTGTTTGAATCCAATTTACTTGTCATGTAGAATAAATGTTGGGACTTCTATTTAATCCTTTCACGGATATTTCTCCACACAGATTAATGAATTTTAAAGCCATTATGATCATCTAGTCTGACCTCCTGCATAACACGAGTCATAAAATGTCACACAGCAATTCCCGCATCAAGCCAAATCATCTGTGGTTGAGCTAAAGCCATCACACCATGGAACATGACTTTCAGCATCTACAAAGGAGCTGAACAGTGACAAAAATCACAGTTTAACAAAGATGATTTCTGTGGTGGAGGGGGGTATTGGCTGATTAGAGTTGCAAAATCCCACAGATCGTAAGAGGTACAAAATTCGCTTTTGGTTGTCTTAAAAAAAAAAAGCCAATGAGAGGGCTTCAGGGCATGCTTTTGCAGGGAGAGTTTATTTTATGAAAAAAACAGGGAGAAAGAAAAAGATGGGTTTCAGAGGGGACATAAGGGGGTGAAATAATTCTTCTAATGGGTTTATTATTTATTTTCTCCTTCCATTTGGGCATTATATTTGCTTAGGTGAACTTATGTGCATATGTCATCAGTCTGGCCATTCTTTGAGAATCCTAACATCGATACAGGTGAATATCCACTGGTTTACCTTTTGAAGAAGCTGAACAAATATTGCAGCAATTTACCTTGATAAAAATTATTGGCTGTCTTCCTCCCAACTGCAGAATTACAGCCCTGAGATGACAAAATATCTTCCCTATGCCTGGGACCAGTCCAGGCTTTCTCATCCTTCATCAGAACATTGGATCTGCATAGCCATCTTGCTCCTCTCATCAACCACTGAAGGTACAAATGGGTTAATTAAGAGACTCACATGAGTTTTTTTAACAAAACAGTCATAGAGGTGGGATTAGATACCTGGGAAGTAGAATCCTTTGTTTTTTGACGTAGAGGTGGTTGGGAGCGTTGGACAAGAGTAGCAATTTTGTAGAATATTTGTAACAAAGCAACCTTTTTGCAGTTGGAATATATTTTCTCTGGTTAAACTTCTTTCAGAAACCTTTAGCAGGGCCACTTTTTTCTTTTTTCTAGTCACAATGAAAGTCAGATCATTTTGATTCAGATGCAACAAGAACTTAGACACTACATAAGCTCTGGTACCCCAAGGGGTGGGTTTGTTGAAGGAGATTTATGAAAATTAATTTTTCTCTGAAACAATTGTATTTTTTTATTAAGAGAAATTGCGAATGACATTATTTTTTTTTTCATTTTGAAAAATGCTGCAATCTCATTTCCTACCAAGCTTTGAGTAGGCTCAGTGATCCTATTTCTGTTTTTTGCTTTCAGTCAATGTTGCTCAGACCCGTTGAGGACTACTGACTTCAGGCAAGCCACACTATCTTCCCACAAGGAAATTCTAACAACATGTCTGTTAACTCCAATTGGAAATGTGCCTCTGCACTAAAGGGGTTGCTTCAAACTCATTTTGTTCCATGGGAAGACTACCACTGACTATGGCGCGGTTAGATCGTACCCTGTATGGGGATGTATAGACTGCAAAATATGTTTGCAATGAAGTCAATGGCTACTTTGCTTCAGTGCAGCCCAGTATTTATTCACTGGATGGCAAAATCATTATGTCTCTGCTCCCCATAAATTATCCAAAGCAGAGGAAAAAAAAATTACCTCACTGGCAATTATGGGAATCTTACAACACTTTTCTTAAAACTGGGTTCCCTTGGGATAGACTTTGAGGATGACTACATATAAGTTTCCCTTTGACTAAGACGGGAAGATTTTTTTCTTGCTAGCTGCAAACAAATAAGAAAAAACACAGAAAGAATGCCCAATAAGAATGTTTACAATTAGTGTGCTTCACAGGGTTTAGAAGATCAGCTTCCTAGGGAAAAAAACAACTCTTCTTTTTCCTTCCTTTCTTTGGTAGTTGCATATAGAGCATTTCCTCTTTCCTTTTTCCTCCTATATTCTGAAAATAATTAGGAAGACTAATTTGAAATTGGGAAGAGTTTTCATGGGCAGACTAATCCTAGAAGTCTATATGATTGAAATATTTTTGGGGGTGGGAGAGTATATAAGTCATCAAGTATGCCTTACTTCTCTCAGCAAGGCAGAGACAAAAAAGGAACATACTAGACCCAGATCTTGCATTAAGTGATATCCTAGAAAGGTACTTTTTTTTTTTAATGAGTAATTCCCATTTTACAGCTGCTGATCTGACCACTGCAGAGAGTTGGAATAATTTCTGCCAACACTCACTGCCTAGTTTGGTTTGGGCAAGTCACACCTATAACAAGTGTTTTGGGGCTTGTATGTAACCTGCTGGCTCTTGTTAAACTGCATTTCAGCCTTTGATGTATGTGAAACAATATTGCCAGTCCCCCTTACCACACAAATCATGAGGCTGACTAATAAAAATACAAAGATTGTGTATATAATAATGAGCTCCCAAAGGGTGGAAAGAAGTCCCTTTCACACTGAGCTGCACACAGGCACGTATTAATGCAGTTTGATTTGATCACTGGAAAATTGTGTCCTGTAATTACTAAGCAAACACGAGGTAGGATGACAGGGAAATGCAATGAAACAAGGCTTTGAGGTGGAAGATGAATTTTCAGAAAGAGCGGTTGAGAAGGAACACATATGAATCCCATGCAACTGCCTTGAAATACAAGGGACCCATTGATTTAAAAGTGAGCTGTAGACTTACTTAGTGCTCTAGGACCTGCACGGGGCAGTATAGACTAAGAATTATCATGAAAGATCTGGATTTTGGGCATTGGGGTTCTCACAAAGTAGGCACCACTTCTGGAAAAAAAACCAGCTTTTCTGAGTGGCTCCCCTTTGGCATCCAAAACTTACTGATTTTTTCTTTTAAAAATATTATATTCTGCTTCCATTTTTATAATCTACTTGCTGGAAAGCAGCACTATCTCCCCTTTCAGATGTTATGATATCTTAATATCTATAAATTTGATTAAAAGTCTTTTGGTATATTTACAATTAACAATACCTAATCTCTTACTCAACAATATCAATTGTTAGACATTAGTTTTCAATGTTATTGTTTACTAATATTTTCAAATGGAGAAATGCATTGGCAATGTGGGGACCTGCTCTCCCAGAATCATTTCACATGCTAGATGCCAAGCTCTGCTAGAACTTAGCTTACCTAGTCCTCAGACCAGGATTCTTGAGGCTACGATATGCTATCCAAGAGCAATACATATCTTTACCTTAGGAAGCTACCAAAACTGGAATTATTTGTCAGACTTCCTTGGTGATGCTTAAAAAATTCCATTCAACCTTGTAGGTTGTTCGTGCTGCAGGTAGGAAGAGGAAGGATGTATTCAAAGGCCAGTAAATCTTATGTTTCCTGCCTTCCCTGACAACTATATTGCAAGATGTAAGGACAGCACAGCAAAGTTGATGCTTTCAGCCTTGTTTCATTTCCTGCATTTGAATGCTTTAATACGACAATAGAAATAGTTGGGCAGTATTATCACAGATTCACAGAATTTTAGGGGTTGGAAGGGACCTCAAGAGATCATCGGGTCCAACCCCCTTGCCAAAGCAGAAGATTTAAATGCAAGGCCAGTGTATTGGCAACACACACACTGATGATAAAAGGGGATGAACAGTGATCACCTTATCCATTCAAATCTTACTCTGAAGGCCACACCTATATGCTTGCAAGTAATTTCTCCAAGTTACCACTAATGTGGAGACTAGTATGTTCATAGGAGTGCTTGTGAACTTCTTATGGGTGTTACTAACAGATTAGTGTCCTGACTCAGCTTCTCTACAGTCCTTTTGTATATACAGCTTATATCATCTACCTGAAGTTGTGCATAGCATTTGACACCGGCCCATATGACATCTATGACTCTAAAGTAGAGACACATGGGTTTGAAGGGTGGACAATGCCATTGATAAGGAATAGTTTGTTGGTTGGGTTTGAAGGGTGGACAATTCCATTAATAAGGAATGGTTTGATGGTTACACTCAGACAGTTGTGGTCAATGGAGACCAGTGATGAGTGGTGTTCTTCAGGAGTTGGTACTGGGACTGTTAGGCAACCTTGTTGGAGATGTGGACAGTGGAATTGAGGATACCATCAGCAAGTTTGGCAATACCAACAAGCTGTGTGTGGTTGACACACTGGAGAGAAGGGATGCCATCCAGAGGAACCTTGATAGACTTGAGAGGTGTGACTATGACAACTGCATGAAATTCAACAAGGCCAAGTGTGAGGTCCTGCACATGGGTCCGGGCAATTCCCAGCACAATTACAGGCTGGGTGGAGAATGGATGGAGACCAGCCCTGAGAAAGACTTGGGGTGTTGAGGGATAAGAAACTCAACATGACCTTACAACAAACACTTGCAGCCCAGAAAGCAAACAGTACCCTGGGCTGCATGAAAAGAAATGTGACCAGCAGGTTGAGGAAGGGTATTCTGCCCCATCTATGCTGTTCTGGTGGTGAGTCACAGAATCACAGAATTCTGTTACACAGAACAGCTGCTGACGAGAAGGGCTCTGGAGTGGGAGACTCCAGCTTTGGGATCTCCAAGGCAAGAAAGGCATGGAGCTGTTGGATCAAATCAAGTCCGAAGAGGGCCACAAAGATGATCAGGTGGCTAGAGCACTTCTTCTATGAAGACAGAGACAGGCTAAGGGAGTTGGGCTTGTTCAAACTGGAGAAGAGGAGAGACATTTACAATGGCATGTAGTGACAGAACAAGGGGTAATGGCTTAAGATGAAGGAGGGTAGTTTTAACTTACATATTAGAAAAAAATTCTTGTACTATGAGGGCGTGGAGGCACAGGCACAGGGTGCCCAGAGATGCTCTGGATGCCCCTGAATCTCTGTCAGTGTTCAAGGTCAGGTTGTATGGGGCTTTGGACAACTTGGTCTAGTGGGGGGTGACCCTGCCTATGGCAAGGGGTTGGGACTAGATATTCCAACCCAAACAATTAGATGATTTTATGACAGTAATTGCTTTTGTTTTAGAACATTTGAGTAGTAGCCTGGCACATGCGGCAAAGTCTCAAGAAGTGACAGAGTTGCAGTAAAGCTTTTTGAGAAGAGAAGCAAGCACTGAATTTTCAGTAAACAATAAAAATAGAAAAAAAAATTGGAAGATGTAGGGATCCTAATAGCGATGATGTGGACTGGTGGTTCCTTTATTAGTATCTTTTGTGTTCTGGCTTGAAACATTTATCATCGCTGAAGTAGCTGATTATTCTCTTTTAATTACTTCATATGGAATAATTAAATAAAATGAAGACAATAATCTTTTATAGATGGTTATGAAGAGGAACATTTTTCTCGGGGAACTGAATGTAGATTTCTTTCCCCTCCCCTTTACCTCACAAGACTATAGGAATCTAATGCGTTCAGGGCTACACCATAAAGACAACTCCTGAATTCTCTGAATTATTTATTTTTAATAGTTAACCATTATTTAAAAGCTTCACCTGGATGACCTATGATTGAAGATCAAGCCTCATTGAACACACTGTTTAGTTCTGATGACATGTTTCCAGCCAATTTCCTGTGTGCTATATGAGAAGCTGAAAATGCTGCAAACTGCTCATATTTAAAAGTGCCGTACCTGCTGAGATTCCCCGGGTATCCAGAGCTGTTGATCTGCCCTTCTCTGCATAAGGCTATATGCCACACTGTGTGGAGGGCATAGGACCAGAATATAGCAGACGTTCTTCGAGGTTACCTTTGATGAGGTGGGCACTTCATAACTTACTGTCTGCTCTGCGGCCACAGGTCAGACCCTAAATCTGCCTGAGTATACAGGTTGGAGAGAGGCCAAGACACTTGGATGAAAATGTTCAGGAGGAGCAGAAACATGATGCTGGCTGCCAAGAAGTTTGGCCTTCCCCCACCAACATGGGGTGAACACCATTTTTGGTTGCATCTTCTTGCTTTGTCCCAGCTAAGTTCCGTTTCACGGGCAGAGATCTGTCAGGTCAGGAATATATATAGAGATGCAATCTGTGATCAGATGAGGTACAGATAGTTTCATGCTTCATATCATTAGAGGAAAATTCTACGGAATAAGCTGCAATCAGGTTAAGTTTAAAATAATGACAGGTGATCTAGTCCACACTGCATGCTGATGCTTGTAGCAATGGGTAGGGCAGAGAGAAGGCAGTATAGGAAAAAATACTAAGGGTAGAACTAATTCCTCTACTGTATAGATATTTGAACATGTCTCTAACTATAAGTAATGAGGAAAAATTAGTATTTCAAGGGATGGGTGACACATATCACCCCCTGACATAAGGCACATGATCCATCCTCTGCATGCACATATACCAGTCCTGTGCTCACGAGCTGCTGCAGCTCAGTCCACATCTTACAAGCATCTTTGTAAGAAGTGATGGTGGGGTTGTCAGCAGGCAGATGGGTCAAGAATAGTAACCAATATTTCATACTACACAGATCTGAACAACCACCAATAATTTTGCCTCTTGGTTCCTGCTGAGTTCAAGAGTAGATCCATCTAGCTGGCTATCCTGCTGGCTTCTGCAGACCAAATTCTTTTGCAATAATCTCCCAGTGCCCTGTTGAGTGGAACGTAACTGCTTCCCTGTCTGATGTTTGTTCCAGCAGGCAACGGGAATGATCTACAATAAACTGTGGATTTTCTCAACCTTTTAACAGGATTTTCTCTGGTTTAATCACCACCCTGAACACAATCTTGATATTAACTGAATTTAAAGATGTAAATTGTAAATAGGACTTTTTTGAGAGGATAGCTGATCCTCTGGGTAAGGTGTGTTTGAATTAGAGGCATTCCTAAGAGTAAGAAAGCTTCTGAATCTGGAAAAAGCTATCTTTATTAATAACACAGTTCTTATAATACTTTCCTTTTCAACATCTGTTTACCCATTACCATTGTTTGATCATAAATATACCAATTTTGCAGCTAAATGGAAAGAATTCTTCTAAGGCTTCAACTGAACAGCTCTAGGGAAGGTTGTATGGTTATGGGGTCATTGTTTTGTTTTGTTTTTTGGGGAGTCCTGTGCTATTGAATATCTAATCTAGGTCATGTCAACCTGCACATCTGAACATACAGACACTCACTATCAGGTTCAATGTTGGGTTTGTTTCTTAAGGTAGTTCATGGCCACATGGAAACATTTAACCCACCAAAGTTCCCTATAGCCACCTGCCCTAATCCCAGGACAACACTGTTGCCCTGTGGTCTGAGTCCTGGCTCATTCTTAGTCCAGTTGAACAGCAAACTCTCTTAGAAAATTTAGTTCTCACAGGGTTTCCAGCATCATAACCTACGGCAGGAAAAGACCATCATTTTGACTGTGCTTTACAGATGTCAAATCCTTCATGAGATTCAGTTTAAACTTTAGGCTCATTGTCAAAAATAATACAAAAAACTGGCTGTAATTACCTCCTGGAGTTAGCTTGCAATAAATTAAAACAAAATAACAAAAAAAAAATATCTACCCCACATTTTAAAGGAATTTTGACTTTCTGCCTAGATACATATTTTTTTACTCCTTGCTTGGAAACTTAAAGAAGGGAACAATTAATGAAAACCAATCGCTAGAAATGACATGGTTTTCAGATCATGTTTGTTTTCATATCTTAAAGTAGCCTGCTGTTTCTTAACATAGTTTTAATTCATAAGAAAACCCCAAGACAGATTAGAAATGTAGATCAGATGGAAAGATATAAAATTATTTTTATTTTGTCCTCATATTATTGATCACCCTCCTGCATGCCTCTTTTTTTTTTTTGGTTGGCTGCTGTAATAGTTCCATATTTTTATAGTATGCATTATTGCAATTAAAGAGGTGTGTATTTTTATGGATAAAATAACTTTCTTGCAGCCATTGCCAGTGTCTGTTAATAAAATGAAAACTATACACAGGGTTATGGAATGATAAGATGTTTTGGTTTGTTTCCCTCCTCCATCGTAATAAAATCATTACTTTTGCACCTTTTTCCTTTTCAGGTGCAACAGGAAAAACATGGTCCGTGGTGTCTTGAGGACAGCAAATTGCATGGGATTTGGGAACTTAACAGAAGTTGGAAATAGAAGCCTAGATGCCTTGCCTAGATTTGGGAACTGGAAAAACCTGTTTGGTTGGGAAAAATTATCACTACATTTAGGGGTTTACCCAACACAAAGCCTTCAGTCTATAAGCAGCTAGATCTCTCAGTCCTCTTCTGAGGCTGGACATTTGTCCAGATGTAGATTTGACTCTGCAATTCACTCCACCAACGATGTCTATATTGTCCCTAATTCATGCTTCTCTGTCCTATTTCACCATCCTGGGTGCACTGGAGCTAAGATGACTCTGTTGCAGCAGTAGCTAACTGGGCCTTGGTGTCCATCTTAGTTAGAAAACCTAGAGGAAACCTGGATTTTGCCTTTTACAAATAAACCCTATTTCCCTTCAAAAGTGATCTTTCCTTAATGGATAGGTGTTGTCCCTCCTCTGCTGCCTGATTGGCTATATTAGATGGGTTTGGATCCCTCCTGACTTTCTTGTTTCCCGGATTTTGTCTTGATCCTGGACCACAAGTCTTGTCCGGATGAGAAATTTGACACAATCTGATCTTTCTGGGGTTTGCTGCCTGGTTTTAAGTATATTCCATAATTTATCAGATGTCTCAGTCTAAACTCAGTCTAGTTTCTGTGAAACTACTCTGCATTTATGCTATGTATGTATATACCAACCCACCAAACCCCAAAGTAGTTTGCATGAATATTACTTTCAATAAAAAATGAGAGTCCAACTTTAAGCCACAGTATATGTGTCAGATCAGTCAGTACCTCTTCGGGGATTATCACTTGAAACTCAAGGTAGCAACTTTTCAGAGTAAGTAGTGAATTCATTATCCTATTGTTATCTCTAGCAAAAGGAAACTCTAGTCTCTAAGTCAAAGACCTTGGATCCCTTGCTACAAATACTTGCTTTTTTCAAGTTCAAGCTATATATGAAAGATGAAGCACTGTGTGCAAAGTACATTGAATTTATGTTTTTCCATTTGTCAGTGTGAAAAAGTAATTCCTTGTGCAAGAATTAATTGCTGCCAGAAATTCACTCTATGGAAGTGATCAACGTGAGTAATTCTTTGAGTCTAATGGACTTACTTCAAGAGGGTAACAAAATGAGCCAAGAAAGAAGCATGAAGAGAGTTTTCCAAGGATTTTAGGTCAAATAAGACACCATCTTTCAGAAGTCTAATGAATGGCAAGTAGGAAATCAAAACTTCCAGACACAGGAAAATGTCACACTTTTACTGTAAGTGAGGATGCTTAAGAGAGAGTATCGTGATGGAAATGAACCAATGTTTTTTTAACGCATATAACAGAGTAATTTTATCACCCCAACACAGACAAGCTCATGTAAAATCAGCATAGTTAATGGTGAAATGAAGATCATAGTTGTGAAATTTCTTCACATTTTATCCTGCATTATACTTATTCTTTAAATTATCTTCAAATGTTTTATAAATAGTAAATCAAATGCTGGCATATTTTGCAGTGCTGACTGTTGGAGGGTGCTTGCAGGACCAGGTATATTTAATCATGCCAACCCATAGACTCCTGTTCCCCTTTCTTTATGCTGATAACCCCAGCCCAGATCATCTCCCACAGACCACTCACAAAAATGGATGTAGTGTGTTTGCTTCTCCTACCATCCTAAGGCATGAACTGAGATGAGAAGACAGTTCAATTTTTATGTGACAGAAAACAGGGAGGAAAGAAGGGAGCAAAGGGGTAAAATCTGGATTTTCCCATTACTGGAACATTGGTGATGAGATTTAAGTGAACATGGGTGGGTTTACCAACTAATGCTTGTCCACTGTGTGGATCGAGCTTGTCATTTCCACGGTTTTCTTCCACGTTCCAGTTTAGACTGGTCATTGTTCAGGATAGATGGTATCTAACCATACTCACAGTCACTGTGACATCAGTCTTGACAGGGACATCCAGGTTCTAGTGCAGCAAATAGATTTTTTGTACCCTGAATGTAATCAGCCAGCTACACAGCAGCTTTTCCAAACTGAGTACTTTGTGATGTTCTTATAAACGTGGTTTGCCGGTTTCAGAAAGTCAGCTATGATCACCTGAGGAGAAAGGTCTCCATCACTTATCAGAGAAAGCAGAGCCTAGTTCAGAAGGCAATGGAATTAGATATGGTACTGTGTCTCTGAGATCACAGAGTGAATTGAGAGAAAAGAAATGGAATTCAGCACATTTGGGACAAAGAAATAAATAGTCTCTAAACATAACCCAGTTGTCCAGGCAGTGGCAGGTATACCGGGAAGTTTGTTCACCATCTTCTGCTATGAGACATACAAAACTCCTTCTGACTCTGTCTTCCTCAAATTTTATGTCTCCTAAAACCGTACTAAATCCACTGAATTTATATCATAGTAAAAATGTATCTGTAGTAAATTCCACTCAGACTAATAACTCTGTCACTATGCTTGCAAACCCTTAATTTATGAATTTCACTTCTGTGACCAGTGTAGGTGTGTGGCTTAACTAACCTTAAAGTGCCACAAAAATCTCACAGTCAGACATTTGATCGTTCCTACTGGCTAGTACCAAGTGTTTGTGGCAAAAGACAGGCATTTCAAACAAGAATAATAGTAGCACTCAAGAACTCGTGTTTAAAAACAATCTTACCAAGATATGGAGTAAAAGGCAAAGGAGAACCCCAGTCACAGCTGCACTCATCACCTGCCCTTTTCTACACAGGGACAAGGATATCTTTTGAATCGGCAGAATCCAAACAACATGTGACAAGAAATTCCAACCTATCAGCATGGGGAAAGAGAAATTCCTATTTCCATTTAAAAAAAAACCCAACAACTATATATCATTCAGGGTATTTACAGGGATGGATTTAGAGGAGGCAGGTCAAAAGGTCTGAACTTCCTCCTCCAGCACTGCCTTATGTGGCCTGCACATTTTTACACTGCCAGGCGTGTCTGTGCATTACTTCACAGCGTTTCCTAGCCAAACCATCAGTATCGCAGAGGTCTCTGCTTCTGTGTTTCTGTGGTGTCTCGAGATTATAAAGGTTATATGTCTAGAACTAGTATTTTCTCACTTTCCTTTACAGGATCACCTTCAAGAGTCACTTGAACATGTGTTACTAAATGAATTATTCAATTTTGCAGTTGTGGATGTTAACAGTTCTTTAGTCCTGAGATTTCTGCACCTTGCACATAGTAATTTTGATGTCTGAAATGCCTTTTGTCTAGCCCCCAATTTAATTGGATCTCTTAATAGGAGAAATTTAATGGTTTGAGATACCTAGAAGGGAAGACTAAGAGACCAGATAATCCTGTTTGGACATAAAGTCTACAAAACTAGCAGAATAAAACAGGTAACTTATTTCTATCAGAAAAGTTCTGTCTATTCAACTGTGAAAATTTGTTCTTGCCTGACACGGCAATCCTTTTTTCTGCATGGCTTGAATTTTGTTGGCACTAATCAAGCTTTAATAGTGAACTATTTGAAGGCAAATGAAGTTTAAAGACACTGTAATGTCTCATTTCAGGATGGATCTTTATGATTAGAAGAATAAATTACCCCAAGCATCCGCACATGCCACAAGTTTATCATGCCTGTTTAACATGTCTGAGGAGATTTCACAGTGAAGATATTTCGCAGCTTCTCCTTTCATCTCAAATGGAAACAATTGCAAAATGCTCATGTTACTGCCACTGAATTGCTTCTACTTTGTTTTACCCCTGTGATTTGCTGCTGACTTGGGTTGAAGAAGATCTAGATGAAATATGGGGAGTTAATTTTTAGCCAGACATTTTGGATTTTGTGGGCAATGACCAAAGTTTTCCTGAAAGAACACAGAACTAACCAAAACCTAAGCAGAGAACCATTCTCTCAACTCCTCAGTCTCTAAGAGATGTTTCATTGGTTTGGATAGTTATTACTGTACTGTAGAAGGGCAATAGTGAGACAAGAGTAGACCTTACAGGGGTCTTTCCTCATGTCCTCTTAAAGCAAGAAAACACATTTCCATCACAGCCACACTGATGAACACACAAAGCTTTTGGAAATCCAGAGAGAGTGACAAGATGATCATTGTGGAGCAAGATGGCCATCAGAAGTCAAATCCCCAAGGAGTAGCACTTAGCAGGGAAGGAGGCAACAACATGAAGCAGAAGCAGGACTGAAACACCCATTGACTGCTCCACAGCTTAAAATATCCAGGCAGAGGCAAGACATGCCACTTCTCCAGCTTCTTTCTCCTTTTATTTGAAAGCATTTTAACAGGGGCTTGATCCAGCTACAGGTTTCCATTGGACTTGTCTTCTTGGGGCCAGCAGACATTGAGCCAGCCTCAAGGGACCTTGCTTGACTTTCAAGATTTAGTCTAGGTGATCCTGCTGTGACAGGGGGATTGGACTAGATGATCTTTCGAGGTCTCTTCCAACTCCTAACATTCTGTGAGTCTGTGATCGATTCTTAAATCAGGAAATGGAGTTCCTGGGCTCTGCATGCATCTACCACTGCATGACCACCCATCCCGCTAGGCTGGGAAGACCAAATACATGAGCCATTTCTCCCTTCGTACTTGGAGAACCTGACTGGTTGAACTGGTTGAACCTGAGCTATGTATCTTTAGGCAGTCCTGCGTGACTGTCTGTAAGTACTTGATCCAGTGCTGTCAGCCCTGGCATGGTCAGGGCTACTAAAGACAGCAAGTGTACATCTGCAAGTGTGGGATTTTGATCTTGTCCTGAAAATGTTAAATTTTCCTCACCTGATTTCAGATCCGTCCTCAAGTCTAATGCTCCACAGCAATGAATTCCATGGGCAGACTGCACTGTAGGGTATTTCCTTTATTTGTTTTAAATTTACCTACCATTTATTTTAACATATGAGCCCCAGTTCTCATATTACTGCAGAGTGTAAAGAGAAGGAATGATCAGTTTTTCTTATACCATTCATCATCTTAAATAGGCCAATTAAGCCCGTGTAATTATCCTTCTTTCCAAGTTAAATAATCCAAGCCTTTGCAGCTTCTCATATGGAAAGTCCATCATACCTCTAAACCATTGAAAATTATATGGTGCTAATTTAAAACATGGCCACTTGTAACGTGTATCTATGTCTATTTCTACTGACACTACGATTGTCAGCTAATTAAACATGTGTAACAGGAAAACACAACTCTAGCATTTCATTCCCACATCCACTAATGAAAAGGCTGTGAGTTCTGGGATGTAAAAGCAATTTGTGTGCACTGAAGATGGTCTGGCACCTTCCAGAGGACTTGGAAGGTTGCAAATGTGTTTTACTCCCTGACCTTTAGAGACAGGGAGCTCTTTGGCTCCATCTACACTATCCTGTTCCCCAGCCAAAATTTCCCATCACACTGATTCAGTCCCAGATAGAGGAAAATTCAGTTATTACTGAAGTCCAAATAATGTTGTGGGTCCCCAGCTGAGATCAAGGCTCCTTTGTGCTCGTGATGGCATATGCACGTACTTACAGACAGCCCTTGCCCTAAAGGGCTTAAAGCCTAAATACAAGAGACAGATAAAGGGTGGGAGAGAAAATAAATGCGGATTGACTTGCGCAGCTGCTGGGACAGCTGCTCCTGCAGGGAGCCGGGAACAGGACCTGGTTTGGAGGCGCTTGGGCCAGAGTGTTAGCTACTGGGCTGTCCCGCTTCCCATTTTCTTGTGGAAAAATGACATTTTAACCACCGCATCTTGAAAGCACCTGGTCAGAGAGAGAGCAAGCTTAGGAGACAGAGCAGTTAAACTGCAAACGGTTATTTGTGCTCATTGCAGCTGTGGACAGAGCCAGCACAATAGTTTCAGAGAAGACCTGATGTGGGAAAGGCCACACTGAAAGAAATGTGATGTCTTCTGCGGCCACAGGTCATTGATTTATGTTAAACCCTCAGAACACAGGTCACATGAAAGCTTTGTCAAGCTTTGTGGCAAAAGAAAACCAGTAACTCATTTAGCATCAAAATTAAAAAAGGTATTTGACCCAAAATCTTAGAACATGTGTGTCTTTGCACTCCAGCGTGGGAACTCTCTGGTCTTGTGTGTTGAATTGGCTATCACAGTTCCTGTGCAATGTTGACTACTAAATGAAGGGGAACAGAGGGAAGTCTGTAAGCGAGGAGGTTTCACTGCAAGGGACATACACAACCTCACTCCCTGCAGATTTCCCTTGGCAGACTACTGGCTCTCATAAATGCTGGTGAAAGCTCTTTGGGATTCCGTGGCCTGCACATGTTGGATATCCAGGTGACAATCTGTTTTTACCAGTCTGAGCTCTACCTCCCATGTGGTTTTATAAGCTGTAATAAAATCTTACTCTTCTTCAGGCTGCTAAATTTGACCAGACTTCTTACTTATGGAAGTATTGGTCATCCCTATAAGCAGCATCTCACTTGTTACGCCTCCGGCAGAGTGCTAGCCCTGTGTTTAAGGTAGTGCAGTTCCCTCGTGTCCCAGGAAGACCTCCTAAGATAGGGATCCCTGCTGCGCAGACAAGACCTGCCAAGGTGCTTTCTAGGATTACCTGATGCTCTTCAATCACTCCTCATATGAGGTATTTTTTCCTGGCTGACTGAATTTCCAGAGCAGTGCAAAAGCCATAGGGTTTGCTGTGATCTCTGCAGAAGATTCTCTCTTCTGAGACTTTTTCCAGCTTCTTGCTTGCAGCTACTTCAAGAGACAGACTCCTCCCTCCCATCCTCTTTGAGATGGAAATGACTGATCCAGCTGGTACTTGATTTTTCTTCAAAAGGTAAGAAGCTTTTCTGCTTGTGTGCACTGCCTGGGTCTCTTCTTTGTGCTCTCCACCCCAAACACCTGCCAGCAAACTTGGTAGCCTTGCAGCTTTAACACTAGCCACCTCATTGATAGGGGCATGGGAAGAACATCTTCCATACACAGCAGTACTTACTTGCCAGGAGGTATACAGCCCGTTAAGACAGTATATTTACTATAACATGCACATAAAATTTTACAACCCTTCATGCCTATATGGAGACACATATTAGTTTTGGGACCCAATTTTCCTCAGACTTTGTTACAACCTTCCTGCTACAACCCTCAATTTTCCCCCAGTGCATTTTCCTTCCGTCTCTTTAAATCATCGCTAAAATGTCTCTTGCAACTCATGGCTTCTCAGGCTGGGCAAAACCTCCGTGTAACCAGCTGCAGGCAGAAGAGATGAACACCTTATGGAGATATCCCTGACATATCTATATGATTTTCAGGGCGATCTCAAATTATCAAATTATGTTAGCATCTTTTCCTCTCAATTTTGATCCAGTGACCGGGACACGCTAAGACCTATGTTTATTGCTTTTAGCCAATGGTGTGTCCTCTGCAGCCACAGGAGGTAAAAGGATGCTGCTGAAAGGTGACTCAATCCTCTTCACATCTCTCCCGTACTCCAAAGGAGCCATAATTTCCCCAGCCTCATTATCTAGTAAGTAAATAAAGACATTTATTCTTGACACAGAGACCTATGCTTTGTAACTGAAGTTGTGTGAAATGATGCCAGCCTTGTGAAGGATCCTACTAGAGTGGCTTTGTTCCACTGCAGTTATACTACAGGGCCCTCTCCTAACAGACACAATATGAAATACCTCAGAAGCCAGTATACTGCCAACGTAGTTGTGAAAACCTCATCAAACTGCATAGCTGTGTCTACAGTAGGATTATGTTGGCAAGGATGCATCAGCTGGGTACATCTGATTTTTTTCTTTCTTTTTGAGTGCTCTTAGCCAAAGAAGCTATGCCAACAGCATCTCATAGCACAGACTTCACAGCGAGTAGCCCATCACAAATGCACTCAAAGAGGCACGTATAATGGTCATTAAAAAGATGTTACGGGCTTCTCTGCTTAAGTTCTTGTTGGCTGCAGATATGTGGCAAAGTTAAAAATAAACAAATGAACCGATCTGCCAGCCACTTATTGTGAGTCAACAGCGGTCTCTTTGTGCTAGTAGGAACTCCAATCAGAGGTCACGGTGTAAATTAATTTTAGCAGCACCCAGTTCTCCCTGATGAATTCTTTTGGGTCAATCCTAGGTCACATAAGAGTGAAGAGAAATTGCTTTCACTAACTTCTTTTCTTGGGACCAACCCATTCCAGAGATATTCCTTGCCAAAATTACATGACTGTTTCACAGAACAAGATACTTTCCCTGAGTTAATCATTTAAAGATTTAATTCTCAGCTTATAAAAATAGTTCACACCGTAACAGAGAGTATTTTCAGGGTTTATCCTCTTCCTCTTTTTAAACTGATTTTCAATTCACTGTTACTCAATGTCTCCGCTGCTATTCATGGAACACAGCCAAGTGAAACCAGGACCCGCTATGCTGCTGATTTACACTATAGAACCATTATTAGCTGAGTTCTGCATTGGCATTCCAGGCATTCCAGCGTGCAGCAAGTCTCCTGTGTATTTGTTCATTCAAAATAATGACAGGGCTGGCGAAAGATGCCAGAGTGACAGCCTCGTGGAGTGAAGTGGTCCTTCACTAAGCAGTGGAATAGGAAAGGCAGAGACAACAAGCGCTATCCCCTCCCCAAACCTCTAGCACCCTCCTTGGTCCTAATCTGAACGCTGTCTGCACCTTGTGGAGTTAAAGCACAGGAGAGAGTGTTCGCAAGGCCTGGTTAATTTTTGATGAGATGTGCAACAAAGCTGCAATTTCTGCTCTTGCTGCCAGTGGTCTTTCATCATCCTGAGGCTTTTGAAGAGTTCCCTGGCACAACTACACTCATCAGATGGCCTTATTTCTTGAACCACCAAGAGCAAACACACACACCCAACCTCCTAACAATTTAGGACCCTGGGACAGGAGTGACCTGGCCATGTAATTACCATTAAGGTAGTTCTGAGGTCTCTGAAGAGTTCGACCATTTGGCCCAGTGCCCAGAGCACACTTCTCACTCTTCTTTCAGTCCTTTCCCTCCCATTCTTTTGTAAGAAGGAAGCAACATGATAGATCATTAATGTTATGAAAAATGTGCTCTCTCCCAGGCAAGCTGGTGTAGTGGGAGGCAATTAAAATGTTCCATTGTGCTAAACCCTGTGCAAACACTGAAACAATGGTCCCTGGCCTGGGGATCTTACCACTGAGACACTGCACACAATAGCAGCCATTCACACCACCTATTATAGACTATTTGGTGTATCCATTTTAGGTGTGAGTCATAGCCGAAGTTTTCAGTATAGGCCAAAAAAGAGATGCTTCCAGAGAATGACTCAGAGTACCTAAGTTAGATGGCAAAAATTCATATGGTATTAATATCCCCGGTCAGTACACAAAAGGACTGAGGGAGAGCAACCACCTTCCTCCTGATGGATCCTCTCTCCCTAAGCTCCCCATGTTGCCAACAGAAGGACCTCTGCACACAAAGTGATTCAGCGAGTCCAAAGCTGAGCTCTCCCTCCTCCTGATGGAAACCATTTCCCTCTACCGAAAACAGAGAGGGGAGCCTGGGGACAGTAAGTTCATTAGGCTAAAATAACCTCTCATAACACCCTTGTAGCTAGCAGAAAAAGCAGCACACAGCTGCCTAACTTTGTCAGATTGCCCACTAAATTTATTAATGGATATAAGTTGGCCAAAAACTTTGGGGGAAGGGGAGAATCCATTTACAGGAAAATGAACATCTTTACACATCTCAGCCAAATGCACTTAAGAGCAATAATGAAAAACATGCAATGTTTCAATGAATTTGACATCTCCTCTCAGATACCTCTGTGATTTATATTTTAAGCAGGACACTGCAAAACTCCAGCCACCACAGTACTGGGCTGGTTAGGCTTGGAGATGGTCTGTGCCTCTGGTCTGGTTGCAGTGCAGATGCCCGTGCAGAAGTCTACCCAAGCTGTGTGCAAGCCCTTGCCCTGCCAAGTTCTCCACCTGCCAGGTCACACAGCTTTGAGGAAGGTGGTATCTCTTGCCCACAGTGGTTAGAAGGAGACTCTGGGGCTTGGGGCTGCATGAACCATCTCCCAACACTTAAGGGTAGCCTGTGCATCACCACTGAGTTTCCTTCTACATCATCCACAACTCTGGTCTAACAGTGCCTACTGATTTCTGATCGGCTTTAGTCAACTGGTGCTTGCAAAGCACTCAGCAGCCCTCAGATTAAATGTGCTAATGGAAGAGCAAAGTGTTATAAAAGCACGTGGTGTAACCGCCGTCATGCGCTTCCCCTCCCTTCCCCCGCGGCTGTGCACGGATGCCGCTCTGCCATGACCTTCTACGGTGGTGCTGTGGCAGCCTATTTCTTCACAGGGGCATTTGGGCTGACAATGCGAAGCTCCTTTTCCCACATAATTGAAAGGAATTTCTGATTATGCGCAGGGATGTCAGCAGTGTGAGGAGCTTGGACGCCTTCCAGCCGCAGCCGGATCCAATGACAGTGCTGCGATTTCTCCTTTTTTGGCACTCTACTTGTGAACTTTCTGCTCCCTTCTGGGAGTGATTTCTCAAGATAATACGCTGCTGCTCCAGCTTCTCTCTGATGGCCTAGATTTATAACTTCTGCAAGGCATGAGAGTGGAAGGGGTGTGGGAGAGGCAGGGACGATGAAAGCAGAGAGGGAAATTATTTTTTTGGTTAGGGTTTTATTATTTTGGTCCCATTCTGTTACAGTGACTGTCTGCAGGCTTTGCACAAAAATAGTCTGTCATTTCCATCTCTGCAATGCTCTTTGCTGCCTGCAGTGAAAGGTTGAAAGCACACACGTGTTTTTCTGGCCTCTCTTTAGTCCAGCCCCTGTGAATATATGGTACGAAGTGAGCACTACATTTATCTCTGACCTTTTCACCATCTCTTGCATCTGCTAACTGAAAAGAGAAGAAGATATCCTCAGCCTCCTCTCCCACAGAGCAGGCGATACCGGTGACTTGATTTACTTTATCTCTGTAAGTTCCAACTTGCCTCAAATCTTTCTAAATGTCTAATTTATCTAAAGCCTTCGCTGCTATAGATGCACTGGGGAAAAACAGCACAACTGCCCCCAAAAACACAGCCACTGATTTTCAGGGAGAAATATTAAAAAATTCCAGGTGCCAGAAATATGCTGTAATTAAATCAAACAAAAATTTCTCTCTCTGGATGTGCCAAACAGCTGAATATCCCCTTTCCCCAGTGACTTCAGACTGTTGAAGATGCTTCTGTAACATCAGAACTCTATTATCCAAGTCTTTTAACCTTCTTTCATAACACCTCCTGGAAGGTGGGACAGTGATGCTATCCCCCATTTTACAGACAGGGAGCTGAGGTGTACTACATACGTAGAGCAGGTCAGGGGAGTTACCTTTTGAATATACCTCTTCCTACTGCTTATGAAGGTAACTTACTGCTGTCTCCTTGCAGGATTACATCATAAACCTGTATGGCTGCCATTAGCTGAGATGAGCACTGCTCTTTGAGACTCAGCAAGATTGCCCAAGAAGGGTACAGCACAACAGTGAAACAATGCTCTGTATTTTACAAGCAACCTGGTGAATAATATGTGCACCCTCTCATGAGGTGTTAGACCCTGGAATGCCCAGCTGGCACTGATGGGACAAGGAGGAGGAAGCTGAGCAGCTCCAGGCATTGACATTGGACTGTGTTTCAGCTTTGTTGTTGTCCTGACTGCTCTGGGAATGCCAAGGCAGTTCTATGGTGCCCACTGGCTTTAGTTACTGGGCCGTTTCAGTTCTAGAAAGAGAAATAGTGCTGACAAATCTGCTGGTGCTCAGCTGCACATTTCTCATCGCATTGGACAGTCAAATGGCAAGTCCTGGATGCACTTGGGGTGTTTCTGTCTTTGCTGAGGGCACTGAGTGTCTCTAGGGGTTATGGTTCAAATAAAAGGAGAACACAAGAGACTGATTTGAAAAACTGGAAATTTGTTACTGTTTAGCTTTGGTTGGTTGCATCTGCAGGAATCTCAAACTTCCCCTCCCTATAGAATTTTAAAAATTACTTCTGGGAATTTTAGGTAACCCGATACCAGGTACTGATGCCTAAGGAAAAGCTTTTGCATACTGAGAGATGTAAAATCATACCTTGACTTTGGAGCTAGACACAGCGCTTTCTCATTAGGACCTCAGGAAAGCATCCTAATGGTCAGGACTGGGTCACAACTTTTTCCTGATAAAGCTTTGAGCATTTCAGCAGAAGGACATAGGTTCTTGCTGTAATGATATGCCTTAATTAAGCACCACGAGGAATCAGATAGGACTTACATTCAAAGCAGAAATGCAGTTGATCACTTGGCGCTTCCCAAGCGTGGGTGCTGTGATTGAAATGACCTCATATGCAATCAGTCACAGGAATCAAACTCCTCCTCAGCGAGGATTGGTCTAGGGTGATGGGAAAACTTTTGCTCCCTCTCAGAAATCAGAGCTACAAAGGCATGCTGACTGGTTGAGGAAATTATATTTTATTCAACTTATCAGCATCTGAAAGAGAACGGAAATGAGCTGCAGAGCCAAGTCGCCGCCTCCTACAGGCGGCAATTGCAGAGGGGGAGCAGAACAGGAGGAGCACAACAGGTAACACTGACTGCTGGCAGGTCCCACTCCTCTGCAGGCATCCTTTGTGAACTTGCAGGTTTGTTCGAGGCTGTAGGCAGGAATCTACCTCAGGTCCCCATGCTGAATTCACAGAAAGCAAAAGGCAATTCAGAAAGCACACCATCCATGGCTGTCAAACGGTCTGGGGAAAACAGACGCCACAAAGCCTTTATTAGGCAAATCGACAAGCGTGCGTGCCTCACATGGGGTGCTGTGGTGGGCTTCCTCTGCTGATGGCACACAGCTCAGGAGTAAGGCAGGTGGGGATGGCAGCTGCTCTCAATTTCCAGTTACTGTCATCAACTGGGAAGTGGTGGACGTCTGGATGCTTAAGCTAGGCACCTGTGGTAGGTGTGACTTTCATAATGCAGTTTTAAGTGCTGTGCTCAGTCACAGAATAACTAGGTTGGAAAAGACCTTTAAGATCAAGTCCAACCGTACCTGTCCTTTGCTAAACCATATCCTGAAGTACCTGATCTACTCATCTTTTAAACATATCCAGGAATGTGACTCAAAATCCTCCCTGGGCAGCCTGTTCCACATCCCAACAACTCTTTCAGTGAAGAATTTTTTTCTAAGATCTAATCTGAACCTGCCCTGGCTCAGCTTGAGGCCATTCCCCCTCATTTAATCACTTGTCCCCTGGCTGAAGAGACCATCGCCCACATCTTTACAATCTCCTGTCAGGTCATTGTAGGCAGTGATAAGGCCTCCCCTCAGCCTCCTCTGCTCCATGCTAAACACCCCAGCTCCCTCAGCTGCTCCTCAGAGGATTTGCCCTTCAGCCCCTTCCCCAGCCTGGTTGTCCTTCTCTGGACTCACTCCAGGACTTCAATATCCTTCTAAAGGTGAGGAGCCCAGAACTGGACACAGTACTTGATGTGCAGTCTCACCAATACCGAGTACCGGCTCATTTCCTTATCTCTAAAATGAGGTTAATGGTGGTGTCTGATGGCAGAAGAAGGATGTGAATGTTGGTGGCAAAAGCCACAACATGCTCAGAGCCCCTGGCCACAGATCGGATCATGTACACTCCTGCCTGGCTGTGCTATACACCAACTGTGCAAAGTGCAGGTCCTGTCCCTGAGGATCCCATTAATGGGAATTCCCCTCTTGCCCAGAGACTTTGTTGGTGCCTTTTGGGCAACAGCCATTCTGGCCATGAAGCCACAGGAGACTTCTGGCTGCAATGATGTGCTTGCTACCCAGGGGCATCCCCCCCTCCTCCCTTGAGTGAGTAAGGAGAGACCACACACACCTGAAGCAGTAGAACTGAAATTTAGGCCCCAGTTTAGTGTGGTTAGAGACAAAACATTTACTAGTTTGGTAATAAACTTTGTACGAGCAAGTAATTCTAATAAAAGGTGGGTTTGATGTACTTGATACTTATTGGTGTATGCATTAAAAGATGCAGTGGAATCTTGGGGCATAATAAAATGTCTGCTTCATTTAAATGGTGTTATGCTAGAGAAGAGGATGGGAGCAGAGGGAGGATACCTGCTTTAACTGCTTCACTGCTGGGAGCTATGGTGTTACAGCCACAAGAAGGGTGCTTTTGCATGAAGTTAAAAAGCTCTTGGACTAATGGAGCTTCCTAATAATGTAATTTCCCTCTACTGCCCTGCAGACAAGACATGCTCCCCACACAGAGCAATGTTTTCAGTGGTGTTTTATCACCAGACCTAATTTAATTTTACTAGCCTGGCCCAGATATTTCAAGTGCTTACAGATTAGGAAGTACTCGTGATTGCATGGACAGTGTTCATAAAATTCAATGTATTGTGCAAATTGTAATCAGGAAAAGATCAGCACAATTTTTATTTACTCCTCGCTATTACAGGCTTGATTCCCTGGGAAAAGGAAGATGGAGGCTCTATCCTTTCTGCAGCCTATGCCAAACATTGTTGACATTCATTCTCCTTCTTATCTACTTTTAACAGCTTTAAAAAAAATTTTCTGACTCCTTGGTTCTTCGATACTTGAGGCACACCTCTATCCATTTTTGTCCAATCATTTTGTTTTGTTTTGTATTGTTTTGTTTTGTTTATCCTCTATGCAAAGGAGTTATTTGTATGTTTGAAGGGGAAAAAAGTCTTCATGTATAGCTTAAGAGAACAGGATTAAAGCTTTTGCTGATTTGCATCTTTATGTAGATTCAGAGCATTTAGGGTTCAAAACCAGAAAGTTCAGAATTCATATAATCATAGAATCATAGAATTGTGGCAAGGGGAATAGACTATAAATTTTCTCCCTGTCTCCATGGACAAAACCATTTTAAAAATAATAAGAAATAACAATATGTCTGTCCATTTAATGTGCTTTTGCACTTGTTTTCCCCCATGCAAAATTGTTTGAAGAGCTTAGAGATCCCTGGGCCTGATCAGTGCGTATGTGGTACTGTGTTCAGTATATAACCCCACAAATGGTGCCTTCATTCATTTAGGAGCTCGTTCAGCTGTCTGATAAACATCATTGCTCCAGATTAGGGTAAATACAGCTCTCTGCCTTCCCTTAGCAGGAGTCATAGCTAGCAATCGTATGCTAGATGAAATAGCCTGGGGGTTCTTTATATTTAACATCAAAGCAGGGCAAAACAAATGCAATTACAGCCCAATAATGAAATTTGTATCTGTTGTGAATGTCCTTAGCTACGTAGCAGAAAATCCAGATAGAGACGAGCTAAAAACAGCTCCAAAATGAGTGGTGAGGGAAAGTTGCAATTACTTTTTAATTTATGGGGAAAGAGATAGCAGATAGTATATAAAACTCACAAAATGTTTACTTTTTTGTTTAAGCTGTTGAGTAAAAATAACTTTCCATTCATCATGTGAGTGACTGTACAGTATGAGGCCAAGTGGAAAACTGCTCTCAGCCTCAAGAAATGTGATGTTTTTGAGTTCAGAGAGAGGGAAAAGGGATCTTCAGTGCTGTGCCTCGGACTAATGGCCAATGAACACTCCTCGTGAAGACCTTGTATTGCAAGGCCACTCTTCATTTTGCTAAGATAACTCTTTATCCAACCTAAGAAGCGTGGTGGAGAGTGGGGAAGTGACTTTGCTCCTCCTTAAAACTAGCACCTGTTGACTAGCATTTCCTACTCCACCTTTGGGTATCTTTGTATATCAACTATCAGTCTTTTTACAGACACTCAGAGCAAGACCCCAAGAAGCTGGGAACAGATTATCCTCTTATCTAATCAGTAAAGTGCAGTGGGCAAGCAGAAAATTAATAAATCCAGTCAGGACTGCAATGGAACTAATCACCTGTAATTTTGGGTGTATGTCTTTTTGTCTGGGTCAGGACTTGTGGTGACTCCCTGATGGGCTTCATGAGTCATCCACAGTTTTCATATCTTAACTACACTTATTTTAACACACCAAATGGTTCCTCTCTCTGCTGTGCAATGGCAATGGTTTAAATTTAACAACCAGGCTCCTGTTCCCTTACTTCTATTGAGTAATACTGGAGTTTCAGTAGGGCTCCTTGGAGCCAGAGATGTGCATGTAAGTGAAGATATTAATGTGAATAGCCAGACCAGAGCATTTCCCTGAGGCTGCTGGACCAAAAAATGCATCTTTTGCTATATGAAAAATATAAAAGGCTCTGGAAGAATACTCAGCTGAGGTATAATCCCATTCTTTTCCACCAAGTCCTGCAGTGGGGAGAGACCAAGTCTCTGGCGTTTTCCCTGGATGAAACCCAAGGTACAGGAAGACCCCTGGGCTCCCCAGTGAGAAAATGCAGAGTTGGTCTTGTCGCTCTGTAGACTGCCTGAATCACAAGGTTTTGGCATGGTAAGATAGCTAGTTAAATCTTCTTTAAAACTGGCTAAACATATTTTTAAATTATGCACTCCACAAATGAGAAAGTATTTTTCACTGAGGTGGGTTGCATCATCTCAGCTCTCTGAAGATTAAGGTTTACTGCTTGTTAATGCCACTTGCCAAGGACACGTTTTATTGCTTTTGTGTTACTGTATGTCAGACAGGAATAAATCTCTGTAGAGCTGCTATCTCTCTCTTCAGCCACACGTAACCTCATTTATATTCAACAAACTTTCCTTGTCTTCCCTCTCCCTTGTCTCCCGCCCCCTCTTCCTTCGGAGAAGGCATTTCAATGAATCTGTGCGGGAACAATTTAGGACTGAAACGGAGATCTCTATTCAGAGGCTGAACAAATTCTCACCAGCATCCTTAGACGTAGGACTAAGCTCTTCGGTTCCCTTCGCCCCTTTGTCTGCAAGATTTTCGGGGCCAGACTGCCAACTTCAAGCGAGGCTCCGATCTCTCTTCTTTCACAAGCCTCCTGATTAGTGGCTTTCTTTTTCTGAGACTATAGATACAATTATTAGAAATTCCTTTTTTTGTGAACACATTGAATGAAGGTATGAATGGAGATGCTAAGACGAAGAAAGTGAGAAGCTTAATATAACTTCAGCTTCTGTAGTTAATTAGATTTGGATGGCTTCAGAGGAGCAGCTGTATTTTTTTTTTTAAATTTTAATTGAAGTTACATAAAGGGCTATTCAAGGTATTTTGGGTGAGGAGGGAAGACTGTATAAAATAAAGAAGCTGGAAGATGGGTTTTGGAAATACACCCTCTCCCCCTCTTCCTTTTTAGGAAACAGTTGTGAGAAGAGTAAAAAGAAGAAAAGAAAAAAAAAAAAAGAGAAGAGAGAAACTGTCTCATCACCAAAGGGGATAACAGAATCACTGGTGCTACCGCTAATAACCCGTGTCTGAGGCACAGTAAGCAGAACGCATATTCAAACGGCAATTTTTCATTATTTTATTTGTTCTGAGATAATATAAAATGCACGATGCTGAAATGCATTCCGTTGCACATCCAGAATACTAGACCTCAGACTTCAAAAGGACATTGCCAAGATAAAGATCACATTCAGCATTTAAGGCATTTGGAGAAAATATCAACCTCCCTATCCACCTGAAATCTCCAAGTTGCTAAATGAAGGCATGGATTTGGAAACCCAAGTGATGTTGCAGCAGTTGAGCTCTGTGTTTATTCTTCACCCTGCCTAGTGAAGGAAATAAGATGGGTTGTCTCTGTCTGCTGTTTCATGTCATTCCAGTTTCCTCATCTTGCACCACGCACACTGCAGCTGCTTCTGCAACCCCAGCCATCTCCATCTTAATTTAATTTTTAAATACATAAAGAAATGGACAGTAGCATTAGGTTTTAACAAACACCCCTTTTTTTTTTTTCCTCTCCTTCACCCTAATCTACATGTTAATCCCAAAGCACTTTAGGAAAGTGGGTCTCTTTCACTGAGGTTGTTTCAGGAGCTAAATCCTCATCTCATGCAGACAGATATCCATTGACTGCAATTGCACTGATTTGTTCCCAGCTAAGCATGTGAGGCTGGTCTAAGGGAAAGCACGGCTGTTGTGTCAGTCACACCACCGCACTGTGCTGATTTCAGGGTGGTGACTGCATGGACACTTTCGTTGTGTCA
Source organism: Laterallus jamaicensis coturniculus (assembly GCA_022605575.1). Taxonomy (NCBI): domain Eukaryota; kingdom Metazoa; phylum Chordata; class Aves; order Gruiformes; family Rallidae; genus Laterallus; species Laterallus jamaicensis. The sequence goes on from JAKCOX010000082.1 coordinate 2,715,712, forward strand.
CTAAACTGACCAGTCTGTTGTAGGCCTCTCACTTGGGTTATCGCTAGGGTGAATCAGAAAGGAGAATTCGGCTCCAGACAATATATTTACAGAGGCAGGAGGATGAGCAAGCATGCAAAAAAGAAAAATAATTCAGCTATTTGTCATTATCAAAATTTTTGCAGTTCAGCAAGAAATGCCTCTTACAAAGTCCCTTCTTCCTAAATTTTTGACTTCTTTGATCTCTAACAGCATGCATAATCTCAATATGACTTTTCCTCAAAGAAAGGCAGTAATTTGGGCATCAGTCCTCTAAACAAATACACGTCTTCTTAGGAAACTGCAGGTGAGCATCTCTGAGATGTTCCATTCTTTATCAATATTCTTTTTTAATTGACTGATACGTTTGGAAAGAGGTGATTTGTCAGTCTATCAGTCTGGTTTCTTTCTCCTCTTTATGGAACTGAAATACAACTTCTTATGAACTTCAAAATATTTTTAAAATAATATAACCCTAAAAAAAAAGCTCAATTTCCCAAAATCTCTGTAATGATTTGCTGAGGAAAATAAAAAAATATTTTATAGCATGGTATGAGGTCTTGGATTGTTGGGGTTTTTTAAATTGACAAAAAAAGGTTACAGCAATGTTGAAATGAATAATTATTTTAAACTGAAATAAGAAAACATTTAATAAAACAATTCAGACTTCTGAGTGATTTTTGTCAAATTTGTCAACACATTCTTAAAACATTGTGAAAACAGGGAAAAAAAAAGCGTGAATTTTTTCCCCAGCTTCTTCATGCTGGATTCAACTATACCAACCTTTTGTCAGTTCAGAACAGTATAAATACCATCTTTCCTTTTGACACTCGAGAAGGAAAGGAAAAAAAAAGTAGAGGAAAAATTTTGCTTTGCCCTGTAGATTTAGAAGCGTAGGTGCCTAGACTAACAATGAACAGCGTTGGTGGGTTTGCAAAAATTCTGGCAAGAACTTCTGTGTTCAAGACTGAGAGCATGTTTTAAGAGGAAGAAAAGGATGCCACAAAATGTGTGTGGTATCATTCTCAGAAGACAGGGCAGCAGGACCAGGGAGTGGAGTTTGTGGTATTTGGTTTCTGGTTTAGAGACGAGCTTCCAGTTACTAAAGGAGGCAAGCCACCTCCAGCATAGTCAAGATGCAGAAATGCTTTCTCTTACTGTAAACATCCTAGCTTGGTTACTAGAGACTGCAAGCTCTATAAAGTCTGAAAAGCAAAATAAACTATCATGCCTGGAGCTCATCACTGACACAACTAAGCTGCTCGTGCTACCCAAGAAAAGTCTTTGTTAGCCAGCTCAGTTACCTCCAAACTGTCCTGCAGTTCTACCCAAAAAATATTTCTCACTTTGCTGTTAACCTTTGCCTTTGTATTAATTGTTCTCTTAAAGATAAGTGTTTGTGGTAAGGGAGCATCTGCTGCTGGAAAGAGGAGGAAGAAGAGATAAAAGGTGAGGTTGTGGTTATTAGGAACCAATTGGATTGCCCATGTGAAAAAAAGAAATGCCCATGGTTAAGGAATAGATAAATAAGTGGAACTTGAAATATTGATATGTGGCACAAACTGGATGATTTGGAGGAAATAAAAACATGATAGAAAAGCTGTCACTGGAGCATTCAAGAAGATCCTGAAAAAGAACTAATAGTCACCACTGACTGAAAAACCAAAATGGATGGTGGGAGCAGAAAGGTTTATTAATAACTTGTTGAAAAAAATCACCAGCCACTTTTTCCTGTGCCTTCAGCAGATAAGCTCAGTAGCAATTTTGGTCCAAATATCTGTGCCTTGAATTTAAATTCACTCTTTAAATATTTGTATAGTGACTTAAAAATTCCCTTTCTGTAAATATTCCCAACAGGATAAGGTGGATATTGAAATGTTTGCACACAAAAGGTGTAGTCACTGTGAAAGCAAATCCATTAAAAAAGTGTTGAGCAAATATTCAGAGGAAATGAGAATAAAATGAATGAAAAAGGCTTTAAGAGGGTTTGGAAAAGAGGCAGGTGAAGTCATTGTGATAGTGCCATGTCAGATTAGTGCTGTGAAAGGACTGGAGGGTTCAAAGTAGTTAAGACATTATTTACCCTTGCAATAAAACAAGTATTATTTTTACTCACATTAATCAGTAGACTTGTAAAACCATTAGAGAACACAGCCCATGTATAATAGGAAGGAGAAAAATCAATGTAGAATGGTAAACTAGTAACAATGAGTGAAACTAAACGAGTTTTTCTGCGATTTTCTACCTTTTCAAATTGCATTACTTATTAGAATAAACCCTTCAGGGAGCTTGCTGTAGACCTGACTGAAATACTGTAGAACAAATTGGTAACTAAACTGGGCATCAAAATAAAAGAGTAACTCAATAATATAATCCTTTATCCAGAGGTCCTAACTACTAATCTTACTCTTTTGCTTGCTGTCTGATTAGATAAGTTTTTTCTAAGTGTATTCAGATTCAATTACCTTGATTGGAGAATTACATGGCACTCATCTGGAAGTAACTCTACTGCAGTCAGGGAACAACAGCCTTAGGAAGCAGCTGACTTGGTCTCAGATATCAAGTTGCTAAGAGCCTGTGGTCAGAAGATGTTTAAGAAGGAAACTGATGGTCTTCAAAAATGTCTAGGAAATGTTTGAGCTAACTATAACTGTGACCTCCAGGAAATGATCTACAGATTAGGACAGTGTTTAAAATGGCAGGAAGGACTTGAAGGAGCCTTCATGAAACAGCTGTTGTTAGTGAGGGCTACCATAGCTGCTGCATTGTCCAGATGCATTAAGGGTTTTGTTTATAGTCACTTAATGAAAGGACAGAGAAGCTGATGCCAGGAGGAAGGCTTTCTGAGAAAGGAGGTTGTAGCCGGTATCTTTTCACAAGTAACAAGTGAGAGAACAAGAGGAAATGGTCTCAAATTGTGCCATGCGGAGGATGAGATTGGGTATGAGGAAAAAAAATTCTCTGAAAAGGTTGTCAGTCACTGGAACAGGCTGCCCAAGGAAGTGGTGAAATCACCATCCCTGGGAGTATTCAAAAGACCTGTAGATGTGGTGCTGAGGGACACAGTTTAGTGGTGGGTTTGGCAGTGCTGGGTTAGCAGTTTGTCTTGATGATCTTAAAGGTGTCTTCCAACTTAAATGACTCTACAGTTCTATTACTATCTTGAGAAGCGTGAGGGTCTGATTAGCCTTTGCTTTAAAGTGTTTCTGAGAAGCATTGAGACTGAACCTCAATCCCTATTGTGGTTTCCTTACTTTCAGAGGAAAGTCACAGTTGCATCCAGAAATGATCCTATGACACCTCACTGAAGTGCCTACAGTCAGGTAGGGAAAAATGTGGAACTAGGAGATACTAAAGGCATCACTTGTGTTATAAAAACACAGTGCAGCTAGCAAATCTAAACACACTACATTTTAACACCTGCAAACCTGTATGTGACAATAGTTCATGAATGAATAATTCCTTACCCACACACAAATGCTGCTGTTTTAAAGACTGAAGAACATGTTTTGCAACATCAGAAAAGTGTGAGAAATAAATATACCTTTTAGCTCTGTCACATTTTTGTCTTGTATTTCAAATAGTTTTGTGTCCTCTTGTTTCTACTGAATTAGAACATTTTGCACTGCAATAATCTTAAGAAAATCTACTTTGCCAAGGAAAAGTGCTTTGAGTATGGTAAGTAATAATGAATCCAGTTGTGACTGTAAACATTCATAACATTCATCTTAAATGAAGTGGATGGCTCCCTTCAATCTTGATTTTTTTGAATCTTCTAAGGACAGAACTGGACAATGCTCTGTCCCTTATACTTTGGAGAATATTTTCTCTGCATTGTATTGCAAGGAGTAGCTAGATGGGAATAAATCCTGTGCTTGACATTGTAAACATGATCCATAACCCTGCAAGTGAGTCACTGGGTCATGACAACGTGACCATTACTCTGTATGAAAGGCAGGTTTGAGAAAATGGATCTTATATTCACTGGTTCCTCATTAATTTTGTTTGCTTGAGGAAAACATCATACACAGCTTTGGCACAAAAAGGAAAGACAAGCAGCACCTGGATGTATGATAGTGGGGATGTGCATGAAACCTGCTCAGGTAGGTCTCTCCATAGCAAGACCTGTGGCTGCAGAGGAGTTTTTTGCATCTGGAAACAGTTCAGCTTTGACCAACCTATTATCTAGCCAAGGATATGACATAGTCTGCAGAAAGTTGTAAGGAGGTGGGCGTTTGTGTGTCTATAGAAAACTAAACTCTCTCTCCAAGACCATGTTTTCTCTGTTGTGGTGGGAGAGACTCATAGCACCTACTGAGATTGGAGTAACAGCAGTGCCAACAAATAAACAGTTAATGCAAAGGCTATTTGAGCAAAACTGGATCAAAAGTTTTCATTGGCTTCCTATATGTTGCTCATATGTGTCATGGGAATAAAAAGTTCCTGGAGGAATTGCAAGCATGATAAGCTCCGTGGGAGAAGTGAAATCTCTTATTAGACCAACAGACACAGTTTGGGAAAAAAATGACACCTTTTGGGGGTACATAAGACCCCCTTCAGGTCTGAAACAGAAGCTATAATATTCAAAGCTAACATAAAGTGGGGAAAAAAAGGACTTGGGTTTACCTGAGGTATTAATAAGAGAGATATACCAGAAGAGGATGCAGGTTACACCGAGGAAGTACAGATTGCAATGACAAGAAGGCAATGCTGCTGGACTTGGGTTTTTAAATTTCACTGTGTACTCTCCAGTTATTATGTCTGCTTGTATTCAGAATAGTCATTCTCCCCTTTATACTCTGGACATGACTACTTCTGTCTCAGACTTAAAACAGGGATGTATGCTTTAAGTGTCTGTTTTTTCCAGCTGTACTCCTTGATCTGAAGAATAATGTTGCTTCTCCCTGAAAAAAACCCAGACCTCTTGCTAATCACCCTAAAACACCTTGGAAATGGCAAAAACTGTTTCCTGATTTGCATGAAAGAAGGGACAATGTCCTGGCTGTGCTGGAAACCCAGTCAGTGAAAACTAGACCTTCTTTTAGAACAATCTGATCTGGCAAATGGGTGCAGCAAGGTCTGTGCACGTCACAAAGAAGGAATGCCTTAATCCAGATTCTCATGTTCAAGGTACATAACAAGCTATCACATATATATAGGAGACAACTCCCTCTTGCCCAGATACAATATGGTCCAGGTAGACAAAGCATAAAGCTGAGTAGAATTACAAAAATGTAAGAAACATCAACCTTTTTCCAAGAATTAATTCGCACGACAGTGCAGTCTATGAATAAAAATAGGGAAAATAAGCCTTTTTACCATCTTTGTAGAGAACTAGGGATGAAAAGTGAATGCCCCCACCAGGAAAGAAAGTGCTACCAGAAAAGGAGAGACTCCTTGTTACCTTCCAGGAACAAAAATGTTTCTGAAAGAATGATGTAGATGTATGGCAGATTTCAGTGAAACAGAGCAATTGTCTCTATAGCTTTTGGTTGTGAATTTTCAACTGACCAACATAAATGTAGCTAGAGATTCTAGGTATGATAGCGGTGCTTTTGATCCTTAGGAGGACAGTAAAAGTACTCTTTAAAGCATTCGATGTTATTTTACCAATAGAAAGCAATAGATATTGGATTAGATTAAACTAAAACCAGAAAATCCTTTTAAAATGATCCTATTGGTTTTCCAGGGCAGATTGAGTTGGTGCATTTTCAGAATTCTTCTTCCACTCATTTTTACCAGGAGAATCAAGACTTTCTCCAATAAGATCTTCCTTTGGAGTCTATTCCAGGTTTTGAATGAGGTTTTCATTTATGACTTTCCTCCCTAAGATTTTCCATTGCTTAATTTCATCCCATTATATCTAATTACACTTCCTTGAGCAACTTGAAACTATTCTTATCCCTCCCTTCAAATACTTGCAGACAATTATCTTGTTCTCTACCCTTATTTGCTAAGATACAGTTATTCAGTTGTTTTAACCTTCTGTTTCATTAATTTGACTTTCCTGTTATCCAAAGGCTATATAATACCTTACTTAACAAACAGGAAAGAATATTTGTAATGACTCATTATTGCAAGCATAATGGGTTAGGTTTGCAAAATATTTGTCTCCTCTTTACATTCATAGTCACAAGTACTCCATCACATTCGAAACTCCTTGTTCCTGGCATTCTGTGGATGGCTATAAAAAAGATTTGAATAATTTCATAATTGATGTATTAGTGTGGTGTTGCTGAGTATTATTGACTTCAAGGATTTATTAGGTTTTTTTCTTTCATTACATGTGTGGAAAAAACCCAGATAACTGTCTTATTGTTCCATGCTGGTGATGTCATGTAAGGATTCTAGACCAAGACGTTGGAATATCAATCAAGGAAGAGACTATCTGAGGTTAACTGTAAGACCAGACTTACCGTATGACTTCTGTAACTCTAAATATTTATGACACTGCTTGTATACTACTGGTTTTCAAACATTTCTGAAGTTCTCAGAACTCTCAGAAGAGAGAGAAAATAACTTCTTTTTCTCTCTTTTTTTCTATTTTTAACAGAAAAAAGAAATAATAGTTTGTTAGATTCAGTGTGAGCTAAGTCACTACTTTCTGAGTCAATACAAATGTTCTGTTCAACTTCATGTTTTTAATAGCGACAATATCCTGGTCAATTAGGCTTCAGCTCATCTCACCTAAAGGCAGCCATGTAGAAGATAAGCAAGCTGACTAACCTATTCCCTCTGCAGGGAATCTCAATCAAGTGATGTGTTTCTACCTAACTTTTTTATTGATCTTGGTGTTATAACATACTGCTAGAGCATATTTTCACAATCTGCCGGTAACAAAAAGCCAGAAAATGATCTGGACACAAGCAGCTTTGGAAACACCTAACCAGGCTGTCATATTCCCAAAAAGCCCAAGTTTTTTTCATGTGAAGTGCCATTAATAAAGCTTTTTTCCTTATCAGTTTGGTTGGCTTATTCTTCTAGCTTCCCCACCTTTTCCTCAACCGGTATGCTGTATGATGAAACGCTGCAGTACTTTGCATCCCCTCCTTATATGCCAGAGCTATTCCTGGGAAAGGGCAGCCTGTGTGCTGCCAGAGATGTGGGAATGGCCCCATGGACTGCTGCATACTCAGGCTGGAGATATACCCACTCCTACAGCACAGGCTATTTCACTCTGCAGCTATCGAATCTCCTCCTTTTGCCAGCTGACAATCTCACGTGTCTCTTAGGAACGCAGTATCACTGAGATATTACAGAAGTATAAACCCATCTTCAAATCTGACTGAAACAGGCCAAGAGATCCCAGAGTTATTAAGCGCAGAACACAGATGGACAAATGATAGTCTGATCATGGAAGCCTTTTTTTTTCCTTTCAGAAACTCAGCTAAAGAAAGAGCAAACCCTTTAGACGGAATTAAGTTATAACTGGGCTTTCTTTCTTTCTTTCTTTCTTTCTTTCTTTCTTTCTTCTTTCTTTCTTTCTTTCTTTTCTTTCTTTCTTTCTTCTTTCTTTCTTCTTTCTTTCTTTCTTTCTTCTTTCTTTCTTTCTTTCTTTCTTTCTTTCTTTCTTTCTTTCTTTCTTCTTCTTTCTTTCTTTCTTTCTTTCTTTCTTTCTTTCCTTTCTTTCTTTCTTTTCTTTCTTTCTTTCTTTCTTTCTTCTTTCCTTCTTTCTTTCTTTCTTTCCTTTTCTTTCTTTCTCTTTTCTTCCTTCTTTCTTTCTTTCCTTCTTCCTTCTTTCTTTCCTCTTCCTTCTTTCTTTCTTTCTTCTTCCTTCTTTCGTCCTTCTTTCTTTCTTTCTTCTTCTTTCTTTCTTTCTTCTTTCTTTCTTCTTTCTTTTCTTCTCTTTCTTTCTTTCTTCTTCTTTCTTTCTTTCTTTCTTTCTTTCTTTTCTTTCTTTCTTTCTTCTTTCTTTCTTTCTTCTTCTTTTTTCTTTCTTTTCTTTCTTTCTTTCTTTCTTTTCTTTCTTTCTTTCTTTCTTTCTTCTTTCTTTCTTTCTTCTTTTCTTTCTTGTCTTTCCTTTCTTTCTTGCTTTCTTCTTTCTTT